>WWNC01000217.1:0-320085 GCA_011125475.1 Melanerpes aurifrons
CAGGAGAGGATCTATTGATGCTTCAAGCAGGTTTTGGGGGGCTCACCCTCGTTTTGGGGTCCCCCTAAACCCTGGGGAGTCCCCAAAGGCTAAGAGGGTCCCTAAAGTGTAGAGCCCCAAATAACCCCTGAGGATCCCCAAGATTTGGGGGACCCCAATAATCCCAGGAGGGGCTCAAGGTTGAGGCAGGCAGGAGAGGATCTATTGATGCTTCAGGCAGGTTTGGGGAGCTCACCCTCGTTTTGAGGGTCCCCCTAAACCTGGGGGTCCCCAAATGCTGAGGGGGTCCCCTAAAGTGTAGGGGACCCTAAATAACCCAAGGGGTCCCCAAGATTTGGGGGGGACCCCAATAATCCCGGTGGGGGCTCAAGGTTGAGGCAGGCAGGAGACGATCTATTGATGCTTCAAGCAGGTTTTGGGGGGGCTCACCCTCGTTTTGGGGTCCCCCTAAACCCTGGGGGGGTCCCCAAAGGCTGAGGGGGTCCCTAAGTTGCAGGGGACCCCAAATAACCCCGGGGGTCCCCAAGATTTGGGGGGGACCCCAATAATCCCAGGAGGGGCTCAAGGTTGAGACAGGCAGGAGAGGATCTATTGATGCTTCAGGCAGGTTTTGGGGGGGCTCACCCTCGTTTTGGGGTCCCCCTAAATCCCTGGGGGTCCCCAAAGGCTAAGGGGGTCCCTAAAGTGTAGGGGGCCCCAAATAACCCCGCGGGGATCCCCAAGATTTGGGGGGGACCCCAATAATCCCCGGAGGGGGCTCAAGGTTGAGGCAGGCAGGAGGCTGTTGGATGCTTCCCTAAGGGATTTTGGGGGGGGTCTCAGCCTCATTTTGGGGTCCCCCTAAATCCGGGGGGTCCCCAAAGGCTGAGGGGGTCCCTAAAGTGTAGGGGACCCCAAATAACCCCGCGGGGATCCCCAAGATTTGGGGGGGACCCCAATAATCCCCGAGGGGGGCCTCAAGGTTGAGGCAGGCAGGAGGTCGCTGGATGCTTCCTGAGGATTTTGGGGGAGTCTCAGCCTGGTTTTGGGGTCCCCCTAAACCCTGGGGGGGTCCCCAAAGGCTGAGGGGGTCCCTCAATTGTAGGGGACCCCAAATAACCCCAAGGAGTCCCCAGGATTTGGGGGGACCCCAATAATCCCGGGGAGGCCTCAAGGTTGAGGCAGGCAGGAGCTGCTGCTGCTCTATTTTTGGGGGAGTCTCCCCCAAATTTTGGGGTCCCCCCATTTTCGGGGGCACCCCAAAACTGTGGGCGGGGGCACCCCAAAATGAGGGGGGGCACCCCAAATTGGGAGGGTGACGGAGACCCCAACTGCCCCTTGGGGAGGGACCCCCAAGAGAGGCTGGAAACGGGGGAGGGGAAGGGCAGCACTGAGACCCCCCAAATTTGGGGGAGTCTCAAATCCCGGGAAGCCTGGGAGGACACCCAAAATGTAGGGAGGACCCCCAAAATCCCTTCTGACCCCCCCCCCCCAACCTTTTTTTCCCCCCCCCAGGAGATCCTTGTTGACTGTTACAAGCCCACGGAGGTGAGGAGGGGGTCGGGGGGGTCCCCACTTTGGGGGTCCCCAATTCGGGGGGTCACTTGGGGGTGTCTTAGGGGACCCCAAGAATTGGGGGAGGTCACCTGGGACTCTCTTAGGGGCCCCCAAAGTTTTGAGGAGTGTCACCTGGGGCTCTTTTGAGGACCCCCAAAGTTTGGGAGGCACCTGGAGCTCTCTTTGGGGTCCCCACTTTGGGGGGTCACTTGGGGGTGTCTTAGGGGGCCCCAAAGTTTGGGGGTCACCTGGGGCTCTTTAGAGGTGTCCCCCAATTTGAAGTCACCTGGGGGCTCTCTTGGGGTCCCCCAATTTGGGGGTCCCCAATTCGGAAGGGTCACTTGGGGGTGCCTTAGGGGACCCCCAAAAATTGAGGGGAGGTCACCTGGGACTCTCTTAGAGGGGCCCCAAAGTTCGGGGGTCACCTGGGGCTCTTTTGGGGTCCCTAAAATTGGAGGTCACACTGGGGCTCTTTTGGGGACCCCCAAAGTTTGGGGAGGGTCACCTGGGGATTCTCTTGGGGGTCCCCACTTTGGGAGGGCCCCCACTTTGGGGCCCCCACTTTGGGGGGCCCCACTTTGAGGGTTCAGCTAGGGCTCCTTGGGGTCCCTAAATTTGGGGGTCAAGTTGGGCTCTTACAGGGTCCCCCACTTTGGGGGTCCCCAATTTGGGAGGTCACCTGGGGATCTTAGGGGACCCAAAGTTTGGGGGTCACCTGTGGCTCTCTTTGGGGTCCCTAAATTTGGGGGTCACGTTGGGCTCTTCTAGGGTCCCCACTTTGGGGGTCCCCAATTTGGAGGGCACCTGGGGCTCTCTTTGGGGTCCCCACTTTGGGGATTCAGCTAGAGCTCCCTTGAGGGTCCCTAAATTTGGAGGGTCACGTTGGGCTCTTCTAGGGTCCTCACTTCAGGGGTCACTTGGGGGTCTCTTAGGGGCCCCAAAATTTGAGAGGTCACCTGGGAGCTCGTTTGGGGAGACCCTAAAGTTAGAGGGAGCCCCACTTTGTGGGGAGTCCTCACTTTGGGGGAGGTCACCTGGGGGGTCTTTTGGGGGTCCCTAAATTCGGGGAAGTCACCTGGGGGTCATTAGGGACCCCAAACTTTGGGGGTCCCATGGGGCTCTCTTTGGGGGTCCCTAAATTTGGGAAGTCACGTTAGGCTCTTCTAGAGGTCCCACTTTGAGAGGTCCCCACTTTGAGAGGTCACCGGGGCTCTTTAGGGGTCCCCCAAAGTTTTGGGAAGTCACCTGGGGCTCTTTAGGGGGTCCCCCACTTTGAGAGGTCCCCAATTCAGAGAGTCACTTGGGGGTGCCTTAGGGGACCCCAAAATTGGGGGAAGGTCACCTGGGACTCTCTTAGGGGGCCCCAAAGTTCGGAGAGGGGTCACCTGGGGGCTCTCTTTTGAGTCCCCACTTTGGGGGAGCCCCACTTTGTGGGGGTCACCTGGGGCTCTTTTGAGGGACCCCCAAAGTTTGGGGAGGGGATCACCTGGGATTCTCTTGGGGTCCCCCACTTTGGGAGAGGTCACCTAGGGCCCCACTTTTGGGGGCCCCACTTTGGGGGCCCACTTTGGGGAGTTCAGCTAGGAGGGCTCCCTTGGGGGTCCCTAAATTTGGGGGTCACATTGGAGCTCTTCTAGGGTCCCCACTTGGGAGGTCTCTTAGGGGAGCCCCAAAATTTCGGAGGGTCACCTGGGGAGGCTCGTTTGGGGACCCTAAAGTTGAGGGGCCCCCACTTTGGGGGAGTCCTCACTTTGGGGAGAGTCACCTGGGGGTCTTTTGGGGGTCCCTAAAGTTCGGGGAAGTCACCTGGGGGTCATTTAGGGACCCCAAACTTTGGGGGGTCCCCTGGGGGCTCTCTTGGGGGTCCCTAAATTTGGGGGGTCACGTTGGGCTCTTCTAGGGTCCCCAATTTGGGAGGTCCCCACTTCGGGTCACTTGGGGGTCTCTTAGGGGGCCCCAAAATTTGAGGGAGTCACCTGGGGCTCGTTTGGGGACCCTAAAGTTATAGGGGGGTCCCACTTTGGGAGTCCTTACTTTGGGAGGTCCTCACTTTGGGGAGGTCCTCACTTTGGGAGGTCCTCACTTTGGGAAGTCACCTGGGGCTCATTTAGGGCTGGGGGAGAGGTCGAGGCCTTAAGGTGGGGCTGGAGGTCTCTCGGGAGTCCCTTCTTGGGGGGGCAAGGAAGGCTTTGGGGGTCCCCAGTTTTTAAGGGAGGGTCCCAGTTTTTAAGGGGAGTACCTCTGAGTTTTGGGGTGCCCCCCACACTAATTTTCCTGCCCCCATTTCCCTTGCAGACCTTCGTTGGGGACCTGCTGGACAAGATCCGAGGATGCAGAAGCTCAACACCCCCAGAAGAAATAAACCCTCCCCCCTCCCCCCAAAACTTGACTTTTGAGGGGACCCCCCCTCCCAGCTCCCCCTCCTCCACCTCAACCTCTCCTCGAGCGTTTTGGGGGGGGGGGCACCCCCGGTTTTGGGCCCCCTCCCCCTCAAGCCTGAGCTCTTCTTGCAGCGATAATCAAAACCTCCTCCCCCCTCCCCCCCCCACTGGTTTTGGGGGGCAGCAACTCGCTGGAGGGGGTTGAATTTGGGGTCCCCCTGGGTGAGAAGGGAGGGAGCTGTTTTTTAGTTGGTTTTTTAAAGTGGGGGCAACTTTTTGGGGTTGTTTTGTATGGATTTAATAAAAAGGCAAAACTTGCAGCTGGGCTCAGAGCCCAACCCCCCACACCCCCAGAGAGCACCCCCAAACCTTGACACCCCCAGGACACCCCAAAGCCTTGACACCCCCAGGGGCACCCCAAACCCTGACACCCCCAGGGACCCCCAAACCTGACCCCCTCCCCAGGGGCACCCCCAAAAGCTTGACTCCCCAAACCTTGAACTCCAAACCTTGGAACCCCCCAGGACACCCCCAAACCCTGACACCCCCAAAGCTTGAACACCACCCCAGGGACACCCCCAAGCTTGAACCCCAGAGGCACCCCCAAAGCTTGAACCCCCCAGGGACACCCCAAACCCTGACCCCCCAAGGACACCCCCAAAGCTTGACACCCTCCTCCAGGGACACCCCCAAACCCTGACCCCCCAGGACACCCCCAAAGCTTAGACCCCCCAGGACACCCCCAACCTGAACCCCTAAACCTTGAGCCCCCAAATCTTGAACCCCCAAACCCTGACCCCCACCACCTTGAACCCCCAAATCTTAGAACCCCCAACCCTGAACCCCCAAACCTTTGCCCCCCAACCCTGGCCCCCAAATCTCGACCCTCTTGAGCCCCCAGCCCTGAACCCCCAAATCTGAGCCCTTCCAACCCCTGACCTCAAACCCCTGAACCCCCAACTCTGACCCCCCAAATCTCGACCCTCCTGAGCCCCCCAGCCCTGAACCCCCAAATCTCGGCCCTTCCAACCCTTGACCTCAAACCCCCTGAACCCCCAACCCTGGCCCCCAAATCTCGGCCCTCTGACCCCCCAGCCCTAGAACCCCCCAAACCTTGACCCCTGAACCCCCAAACCTTGACCCCCCAACCCCTGGACCCCCCAAAACCTCAAAACCCCCCAGACCCTGAACCCCTCAACCACAACCAACCTCCAATCAGCTTCTTTTATTGAGACCCCCACAAAATGTAGGGGGAGGGGCAGAAGTGAAGTGTCCCCCAGGCCGAGGGAAGTTGGGGTGTCCCCCAGGTGGGTTTGGAGGAGCTGCCCCCTACCCCGGGGTTTGGGGGACCCCCCAAAACTAAAGCTCCGGGCGCGCTCGATCTTCAGCAGCTCACCTCGAAGATCAGCACAGCCCCCCTGAGGCAGGGGGACCCCAAACTAAGCACTCCCCCAGGGCAAAGGGGGACCCCAAAACTCAGCACCCCTCCCCCACAGCCACCCATGGGTAGAGGGACCCCAAACTCAGCACTCCCCCAACAGCACCCCAGGGCAGAGGGGACCCCCAAACTCAGCACCCCCAAACTCAGCCCCCGGGCAGGTAGGACCCCAAAACTCAGCACTCCCCACAGGGCAAATGGGAGACCCCAAAACTCTTTAACCCCAGCAGAGGACTAACTCAGCACTCCCCCCCAGGCAAGAGAGACCCCAAACTCAGCACCCCTCCCCCAGCCACCCATGGGTAGAGGGTTAAAACTCAGACCCCAGCCCCCCAAATTAACAGCACCCCCTGGCCCCAAAACTCAGCACCTTGAGAGACCCCAAATTCCTCCTTTTCACCCCAAAATTCTCCCCAGGCACCTTCACCTCCCAAAATCCCCCGACCCCAGCCCCCACCTGGCAACCCAAATTCCTCCTTTTTCACCCCCAAACACGACCCTGCCCCCAAATCGACTCCAGCCCCCAGCATTCTACTTGGGACCCCAAATTCCCCTTGCACCCCCAAAACCGACCCCAGCCCCCCCAAATTCCCCCTGGGACCCCAAAATCCTTCTTTCACCCCAAACCGACCCCAGCCCCAAATTCCCCCAGGACCCCAAAATCATTCTTTTCACCCCAAAACTGACCCCCAGCCCCCCCAAATTCCCCTGGGACCCCAAAATCCTTCTTTTTCACCCCAAAACTGACCCCAGCCCCCAAATTCCCCCTGGGACCCCAAATTCCTCCTTTTACCCCAAAACTGACCCCTGGCCCCCAGTTCCCTTCTGCCCCGAAATCGACCCCAGCCCCAAATTTCCCTGGGACCCCAAAATCCTCCCTTTTACCCCAAAACTGACCCCCGGCCCCCCAAATTCCCCTGTCCTGCCAAATCGACCCCAGCCCCCAAATTCCCCTGGGACCCCAAAATCCTTCTTTTCACCCCAACTGACCCCAGCCCCCCTAAATTCCCCCCTGCACCCAAAACTGACCTCAGCCCCAAATTCCCCCTGGGACCCTGAAGTCCTCCTTTTTACCCCAAAACTGACCCAGCACCCCCAAATTCCCCCTGCACCCCAAACTGGACCCTAGCCCCCCAAACTTCCCTGGGACCCCAAATTCTTCCTTTTACCCCAAACTGACCCCGGTCTTCCCAAATTCCCCCTGCACCCCCCCAAACCAAACCCCAGCCCCCATGGACCCCAAATTCCTCCTTTTTCCCCCAAAACCACCTCCCAGCCTCCTCCCCACCCCAAATCACCCTCAGCACCCCAAGAATCTCCTCCCCCTCCCCCTCCCAACCTCCTCCCCCCTTGCACCCCAATCCTTTACTCTTTTCACCCCAAAACTGCTGCCCCCACCCCCAAATCCTTCCCCCAAACCCCTGCCTGGGGGAGGGCTTGAGGCTCACCTGGGATTTTGGGCCGCCCCAGCCTGTGGGGGTCAGCAGTGGGGGGGATGTCAGTGCGGGGGTCACATGGTGGGGGTCCCCCCAACTTCCCCCCTTCCCTCCCCTCCCTTTTTGGGATCTCCCCCTCCTCTAGTTTGGGGTCTCCCCCACATTTCCCCAAATCCCCACTTTTGGGGTGCCCCACCCTCAATTCCCCCCTTTTGGGGTGCCCCACCCCATTTCCTCCCACCCCAATTTTTGGGGTCCCCCACCCCATTCCCACTTCCCCCACTTTTGGGGTGCCCCCACCCCCAATTCCCTCCTTTGGGGGTCTCCCCCTCCCCATTTTGGGGTCCCCCACCCCATTTCCTCCCTCCCCTTTTCAGGTCCCCCGACCCCATTTCCCCCACCCCAGTTTTGGGGTCCCCACTTCTCCCACCCCCCATGTTTAGTCCCCCACCCCCAGTTTGGGGTGCCTCACCCCCTTTTCCTCCCTCCCCATTTTTCAGGTCCCCCCACCCCCACTTCCCCCTCGGGAGTGCCCCCTCCCATTTTTGGGGTCCCCCACCCCCACATTCCCCCTCCCTTTAGGGAGTCCCTCCCCCACTTCCTCCTGCCCCCATGTTGGGGTCCCCACCCCATTCCCCCACCCCCAGTTTGGGGTCCCCACCCCATTCCCCCACCCCCAGTTTTGGGGTCCCCCACCCCACTTCCTCCCCCATGTTTGAGGTCTCCCCACCCCTTTCCTCCCTTGGGTCTCCCCCCTCCCCCCACTTTTGGGGTGCCCACTCCCCATTTCCCCCCCCATTTTGGGGTCCTTTCAGGCCCCCACCCCCATTTCCCCTCAGTGCCCCACCCCCACTTTGGGTGCCCCCACCCCATCCTCCCCCTTCCCCAGTTTTGGGGGTCCCCACCCCATTTCCTCTCTGTCTCTTGGGGTGCCCCCATCTCCCCTCCTTTGGGGTGCCCCTGTTTCCCCCCTTTGGGTCCTCCTCTCCCCTCCCCCCCATTTTGGGGTCCTCCTCTCCCCTCCCTGGCTGCTCCCCCTGGCTTTTTGGGTGCCTCCCCTTACCCAGCTCTGGGATCACCAACTTCCTCTTCTCCTTCACATCCTGGGGGAAGGAGGGAGGAGAGGATTAGGGAGGGGACCCAAAATCCTTTGGGGCTCTCACACCTCCCAGGCTGCCCCTAGGGGCTGGGCAAAAGGATTGCAGGGGACTGGGAGGGGCTTGGGGGGCTGGGGGTTGGGAGGGGGTCCCATGGGTGCTGGGGTTGGGGTGCTGGAGGGGGTCTGGGGAGGGGTCTGGGGTGCTGGGAGGGTCCCATAGGTGCTGGGGTGTGGGGTGGGGGGTGTTGGGAGGGTCCCATGGGTGCTGGGGGTTGGAGTTGGAGGGTCTGGGGGAAGGGGTCTGGGGGTGCTGGGGTGCCATGGGTGCTAGGTGAGGATCAAGGGGGCCTGGGGGTGCTGGGAAAGGGTCACAGGGGGTCCCATGGGTGCTAGGTGGGGACTGGGGGTCTGGGGGTGCTGGGGGTGCCATGGGTGCTAGTGAGACCAGGGAGGGGTCTGGGGGTGCTGGGGGCAGGTTTGGGGGCAGGAGGGGGCTAGGAGGTCCCATGGGTGCTAGGTGAGGGACTAGGAGGCACTTGGGGTGCTGGGGGGTTGGGGTGGGGGTGTTGGGAGGGTCCATGGGTGCTGGGGGTTGGGGTGCTGGAGGGGGTCTGGGGTGCTGGGGGTCCATGGGTGCTGAGGGTGGGGTGTGGGGGTGCTGGGGAGTCTCATGGGTACTGGGGGTTGGGGTGCTGGAGACAGGCTGGGGGGGACACTGGGGTGCTGGGGGCACCCATGGGTGCTAGGTGAGGATCAGGGAGGGGTCTGGGGTGCTGGGGCAGGTTTGGGGGCTGGGAGTGGGGGCTGGGGGGTCCATGGCTGCTAGGTGGGGACTGGGAAGGCACTTAGGTGCTGAGGGGGTTGGGCTGGGGGTGTTGGGAGGGTCCCATGGGTGCTGGGGTTGGGTTGCTGGAGGTGGTCTGTGGGGGAGGGGGTCTGTGGTGCTGGGGGTGCCATGGGTGCTAGGTGAGGATCAGGGGGCCTGGGGGTGCTGGGAAGGGGTCTGGGAGGGTCCCATGGGTGCTAGGTGGGGACTGGGGGCCTGGGGGTGTTGGCAGGGTCCCATGGGTGCTGAGGGGGGTGCTGGGGGAGTCTCATGGGTACTGGGCGGGGGTTAGGGTGCTGGAGGCAGGCTGGGGACACTGGGGCACCCATGGTGCTAGGTGGGGATCAGAGGGGGCTGGGGAGGTCTTGCGGGTGCTGGGGGAGTCAGGGTGCTGGAGGCAGTCGGGGGACGGACTGGGGTGCTGGGACACCCATGGGTGCTAAGTGTGGATCAGATGGGATCAGGGGGTGCTGGGGGTTAGGGTGCTGGAGGCAGGCAGGGGGTTGGGGGGCTGGGGTGCTGGGGGCACCTATGGGTGCTAGGTGGGGATTAGAGGGGGTCTGGGGTGCTGGGGGTTAGGTGCTGGGAGGCAGGCTGGGGGTTGGGGACTGGGGTGCTGGGACACCCATGGGTGCTAGGTGGGGATTAGAGGGGTCTGGGGGTGCTGGGGGTAGGGTGCTGGGAGGCAGGCTGGGGGAGTTGGGGACTGGGGTGCTGGGGGCACCTGGGTGCTAGTGGGGATCAGAGGGGGTCTGGGGGTGCTGGGGAGTCTCATGAGTGTGTGTGGGGGGAGATCTAGGGGTTCTGGGGGGATCCTATGGCTTCTGAGGATCCCATGGGTGCTGGGAAGGGTCCCAGGGGTGCTGGGGAGGGGGAGTCCGCGGGGTGCCCCCACTCACCCCAGCAGCCCCTGGTCCCAGCCTCTGATGACCTGGCCGGTGCCCAGCGAAGACGAAAGGTTGGTCCCGGCCCAGGCTGCTGTCGAACTGGGGAGCCGTCCTCCAGCTGCCCTGCGCCAGCACAGACCGGCAGTTTGGACCAGCTCGGACCAGGACGGACCAGGTCAGACCAGGATGGACCAGGATGGACCAGGCCAGAAACAGCTCAGAGCAGGACGGACGGTTCAGACCAGCTCAGACCAAGATGGGCCAGGTCAGAGCAGGATGGACCAGGTCAGACCAGTATAGACCAGGATGGACCAGGTCAGACCAAGATGGACCAAGTCAGACCGGTTCAGACCAGTTCAGACCAAGATAGAGCAGTTCAGACCAGTACAGAGCAGAATGAATCACTTCAGACCAGCTCAGACCAAGATGGACCAGGTCAGAGCAGCTCAGACCAGGATGGACCAGGTCAGAGCAGGATGGAGCAGGTCAGAGCCGGATGGAGCAGCTCAGAGCAGCTCAGACCAGGATGGAGCAGGTCAGAGCCGGATGGAGCAGCTCAGAGCAGCTCAGAGCAGGATGGACCAGGTCAGAGCAGCTCAGACCAGGATGGAGCAGCTCAGAGCAGCTCAGACCAGGATGGACCAGGTCAGAGCAGCTCAGACCAGGATGGAGCAGCTCAGAGCAGCTCAGAGCAGGATGGAGCAGGTCAGAGCAGCACAGACCAGGATGGAGCAGGTCAGAGCAGCTCAGAGCAGGATGGAGCAGGTCAGAGCAGCTCGGACCAGGATGGAGCAGGTCAGAGCAGCTCAGAGCAGGATGGACCAGGTCAGAGCAGCACAGACCAGGATGGAGCAGGTCAGAGCAGCTCAGAGCAGGATGGAGCAGGTCAGAGCAGCTCGGACCAGGATGGAGCAGGTCAGAGCAGCTCAGAGCAGATGGACCAGGTCAGAGCAGCACAGACCAGGATGGGAGCAGGTCAGAGCAGCTCAGAGCAGGATGGAGCAGGTCAGAGCAGCACAGACCAGGATGGAGCAGGTCAGAGCAGCTCAGAGCAGGATGGAGCAGGTCAGAGCAGCACAGACCAGGATGGAGCAGCTCAGAGCAGCTCAGAGCAGGATGGACCAGGTCAGAGCAGCACAGACCAGGATGGAGCAGGTCAGAGCAGCTCGGACCAGGATGGACCAGGCCAGACCAGGATGGACCAGGATGGACCAAGTCAGACCAAGATGGACCAAGTCAGACCGGTTCAGACCAGCTGAGACCAAGATGGGCCAGGTCAGAGCAGGATGGACCAGGTCAGACCAGTATAGACCAGGATGGACCAGGTCAGACCAAGATGGACCAAGTCAGACCGGTTCAGACCAGTTCAGACCAAGATAGAGCAGTTCAGACTAGTACAGAGCAGAATGAATCACTTCAGACCAGCTCAGACCAAGATGGACCAGGTCAGAGCAGCTCAGACCAAGATGGACCAGGTCAGACCAGGATGAAGCAGGTCAGACCGGTTCAGACCAGTTCAGACCAAGATAGAGCAGTTCAGACCAGTACAGAGCAGAATGAATCACTTCAGACCAGCTCAGACCAAGATGGACCAGGTCAGAGCAGCTCAGACCAGGATGGACCAGGTCAGAGCCGGATGGAGCAGCTCAGAGCAGCTCAGACCAGGATGGACCAGGTCAGACCAAGATGCCCAAGTCAGACCAGTTCAGACCAGTTCAGACCAAGATAGAGCAGTTCAGACCAGTACAGAGCAGAATGAATCACTTCAGACCAGCTCAGACCAGGATGGACCAGGTCAGAGCAGGATGGAGCAGGTCAGACTAGGATGGACCAGGAATGGACCAGGTCAGAGCAGGATGGACCAGGTCAGACCAGGATGGACCAGAATGGACCAGGCCAGACCAGCAACCCCTAACCCCAATTTAGTTACCCAGTGCCTCCCCCAACCCAGTGCCCCCAGCCCCCGTGCCCCCTAGAGCCCTCCCAGTCTAAACCAGTGCCCCCAGCCCCCTGTACCCCCAGAGCCCTCCCAGTGCCCCCAGCCCCCGTGCCCCCCAGTCTAAACCAGTGCCCCCCAGCCCCCTAGAGCCCTCCCAGCCCAAACCAGTGACCCCTTGTGCCCCCTGTGCCCCCAGAGCCCTCCCAGTCTAAACCAATGACCTTAGAGCCCTCCCAGTGCCCTCCCAGCCTAAACCAGTGCCCCCAGCCCCCTGCCCCCAGCCCCCGCGGAGCCGCAGCCCCCCTCCCCCGCCGCCCCGGGGCGCCGCCGGTACCGTGTAGTGCATGTGGAGCAGGTCCCCGCGCCGGGAGCGGACGCCGCAGGCCTCAGGCCTCACTCCGGACGCCGATCTGCACCTTGCGGCCGGGCTCGGCCGCCAGCGCCAGCACCAGGAGCCAGCCCCACAGCGCCAGGCCCTGCTGAGGCCAACCGGGGACCCCCACCCCCGCGACGTCATCAGCTCCAGACCCCAACCCCACCCCCATGGGGGACCCCAACCCCCTTCACCGTGGGCTCCCCCCGCCCCAACCTGGACGCCCCTCCCTCACCCCCTCTGGCCTCCTCACCACAGGGGACCCCAACGCTCCCCCTCAGGGCCCTGCGCCCCAGCCCCAATTCCACCCCTCCGCCAGCCCCAAGCCCCTCTCCACCCACCCCACCCCCCGTGTTCCCCAGCCCCCAAACCCCTCAGATCCCCGCGGGGTCCCCTTGCCCCTCACCTCCCGCCGCCATCCCGCGGTGTCCGCAGTGCGCAGGCGCAAAGCTCCCCAGCCCCTCGGCCGGACCGGAAGGGGCGGGGCCTGGGAGGCATGGGTTTCCGGTCCCGTGACCGGAAGTGGGGAAACCAAGCAGCGGCCGGCCGCGCGGCGCGGGGTCCCCATGGTAACGACTGGCTGGGGAGGAGCGGAGGGGGAGCGCGTCTGAGCCGCCGTTAATTAGCGCCAATTAAGCTCCCGCGCCCTTCGGCCGGCGCTAATTAGAGCCTCACGGGCAGGAAGGGGTTGGCTGAGCGGGCGGGAGCGGCCGCGGAACGGCTACAGGGCGGCTAATTGGGGTTAACAGCCGCGGTCGACGGGGAGGGCTGAGGGTGGCGGTAATTAGCGCTCATTGGGGGCGACCGGCGCTGAACAGGGGTGATCAGCGCTAACTGGGGCGACGAGCGCTAATTGAGCGCGACTGGCGCTATTTTGAGGTGTTTAGCGCTAATTGGGCTGATTAGGCTCATTGGGGCGATCAGGCTAATTTTGGTGATTAGGGCTAATTAGGGGTGATTAGGGCTAATTAGAGGCGGCTAGGGCTAATTAGAGGCGACTAGGGCTAATTGGGGTGATTAGGGCTAATTAGGGGTGATTAGAGCTAATTAAGGGAGACAAGAGCTAATTGGGGCGACTAGGACTAATTAGGGGTGATTAGGGCTAATTAGGGGTGACTAGGGCTAATTGGGGTGACGAGGGCTAATTAGTGGTGACTAGAGCTAATTGGGATTATTAGGTCTAATTAGAGGTGATTAGGGCTAATTAGGGGTGACTAGGGCTAATTAGGGGTGACTAGGGCTAATTGGGGTGACTAGGGCTAATTAGGGGTGACTAGGGCTAATTAGGGGTGATTAGGGCTAATTGGGGTTATTAGGGCTAATTAGGGGTGATTTGGGCTAATTAGGGGTGATTCGGGGTAATTGGGTGTGATTAGTGCTAATTAGGGATGATTAGGGCTAATTGGGTGTTGCTAGCGCCAATTGGGCGTTGATTAGATCTAATTGGGGTTAATTAGCCTTAGTGAGGCGTTATTAGCGCTAATTAGAAGTGACTAGAGCTAAGTGGGGGGTGCTTAGCGCTACTTGGAAGTTGATTAGCGTTATTGGGGAATGATTAGCGTTAATTGGGGGTGACAACAAATAATTGGAGTATTTACGGATACTTGAAAGTTATTAGCGCTAATTAGGGTGAATAGTTTTGTTTGGGGCTGATTAGCGCTAAATGGGATTAATTAGCGCTAAATGGGTGCGATTAGCTCTAATTTGGGGCGATTTGCGCTATTTGGGGGTTAGTAGCGCTAATTGGGATTGATTAGCTCTAATTAGGGGGTGATTAGCGCTAAATTGTGGGTGATTAGCTCTAATTTGGGTGCGATTGGCGCTATTTGGGGTGATTAGCTTGGGGGATTAGCGCTAATTGGGTGAGATTAGCTCTAATTTGGGTGGGATTTGCGCTATTTGGGGGGTTATTAGCGTTAATTGGCCGTGATTTGCTCTAATTTGGTTGTGATTAGCGCTAATTTGGGGGTGATTAGCTGTAATTAGGTGGTGATTAGCGCTAATTTGGGAAAGATTAGCGCTATTTGGGTGTTATTAGCGTTAATTGGCGGTTATTAGCGCTAATTTGGGGTGATTAGCTCTGATTTGGGGGTGATTAGCTCTAGTTTGGGGTGATTTACGCTAATTTGGGTTGGTTAGCTCTAATTAGGTGGTGATTAGCTCTGATTTGGGAAAGATTAACACTATTTTGGGGTTATTAGCGTTAATTGCTGGTGATTAGTTCTAATTCGGTGTGATTAGCTCTGATTTGGGTCCGATTGGCGCTATTTGGGGGTGATTAGCTCTAATTGGGAGTGATTAGCTCTAATTTAGGGTGATTATCTCTAATTGGGGGTGATTAGCTCTAATTTGTGTGGGATTGGCGCTATTTGGGGTTTATTAGCGTTAATTGGCCGTGATTTGCTCTAATTGGGGGGGATTAGCGCTAATTTGGGGGTGATTAGCTCTAATTAGGGGGATTAGCGCTAATTGGGTGAGATTAGCTCTAATTTGGGTGGGATTGGCGCTATTTGGGGGTTATTAACGTTCATTGGCCGTGACTTGCTCTAATTTGGGGTGATTAGGTGTAATTAGGTGGTAATTAGCGGTAATTTGGGAAAGATTAGCGCTAATTGGAGATTATTAGCGTTAATTGGCGGTGATTAACTCTAATTTGGTGTGATTAGGTCTAATTTGGGGGTGATTAGCTCTAGTTTAGGGTGATTACCGCTAATTTGGGGTGATTAGCTCTAATTAGGTGGTGATTAGTTCTAATTTGGGAAAGATTAGCACTTCTTTGGGTTATTAGCGTTAATTGCCGGTGATTAGCTCTAATTTGGGGTTATTAGCTCTGATTTGGGGTGATTAGCTCTAGTTTGGGGTGATTTACGCTAATTTGGGGGTGATTAGCTCTAATTTCGAGAGGATTAGCGCTATTTGGGGCTATTAGCGTTAATTGGCGGTGATTAGCGCTAATTGGAGGGTGATTAGCGCTAATTGGGGGTGATTAGCGCTGCTTGGGGGTGATTAGCGCTAATTGGAGGTATATGGCTGCTAATTATGCTGCAAATCTTGTTATTAGAAGCTAATTAATGCTTATTAACAGCTAGTGGGGCACTGTTGGGTGCTAATTAGTACTGATTGGCTATTAATTAGCGTTTATCAGTGTGTTTAAAGCACTGCCCCTGAGAGTTGCTGTAAGTGACGATTACGAGTTAATTAAAGCTTAATTAATACCAGTAAAGTCTTAACCGAGTGTGTGTAAAGCTTTGTTTGATTGCTAATTAGAGGCTAATTAACAGCCGGTTCTTAATGAGGCTCTAATTGGGTCCCGCAGGGGCCCTGGGCCACCCCCCGCCTGCTGCTGTCCCTCAACCACCGAGGCCTCAGCACTCGGTGAGAGCCCCCCCGGGACTGGGAGGGGATTGGGAGTGGACTGGGAGGGGACTGGGAGGGGCTGGGAGGGAACTGGGCGGGGCTGGGAGGGGCTGGGAAAGAATGGGAGGGGACTGGGAGTGGATGGGAGTGGACTGGGAGGGGCTGGGAGGGGCTGGGAGTGGACTGGAAGTGGACTGGGAGTGGACTGGGGGGGACTGGGAGGGACTGGGAAGGACTGGGAGGATTGGGAGAGTCTGGGAGGGACTGGGAGGGGCTGGGAGGGGACTGGGAGGGACAGGGAGGGGCTGGGAGTGGACTGGGAGGGACAGGGAGGGGACTGGGAGGGGCTGGGAGTGGACTGGGAGGGGACTGGGAGGGACTGGGAAAGAATGGGAGGGGACTGGGAGTGGATGGGAGTGGACTGGGAGGGGACTGGGAGGGACTGGGAGTGGACTGGGAGGAGACTGGGGAGGGGACTGGGAGTGACTGGGAGGGACTGGGGTGGACTGGGAGGGGCTGGGAGGACTGGGGGTGGACTAGGAGGGACTGGGAGGGGCTGGGAGTGGACTGGGAGGGAACTGGGAAGGACTGGGAGGCACTGGGAGGGATTGGGAGAGTCTGGGAGGGACTGGCAGTGACTGGGAGGGGACTGGGAGGGACTGGGAGGGATGAGGAGGGTCTGGGAGGTAAACTGGGAGGGTCCCAAGGGTGCCCTGGATGTATCCCCCAGGGAGGGGCCGCGGGACCCCTACTCCATCCTGGGGGTGGCTCCCGGGGCCTCCCCTGCGGAGATCCGAGCAGCATTCCTGGCCCGCTGCAAGGAGGTGACTGGGAGGGGCCTGGGAGGGCCTGGGAGGGACTGGGAGGGGCCTGGGAGAGACTGGGAGGGACTGAGAGGAGACTGGGAAGGACTGGGAGGAGACTGGGAGGGACTGGGAGGGGCCTGGGAGAGACTGGGAGGGAGTGGAAAGGAACTGGGAGGGACTGGGTGACACTGGGAGGGGAATGGGAGGGGCCTGGGAGGGGCCTGGGAGGGGATAGGGAGGGAGTGGGAGGAGCCTGGAAAGGAGTGGGAGGGGCCTGGGAGTGAGTGGGAAGGGATTGGGAGCAGTGGGAGGGGCCTGGGAGGGAGTGGGAGGGGCCTAGGAGGGAGTGGGAGGGAATTGGGAGCATTGGGAGGGGCCTGGGAGGGAGTGGGAGGGGCCTGGGAGGGGATAGGGAGGGAGTGGGAGGAGCCTGGGAGGGAGTGGGAGGGGATTGGGAGCACTGGGAGGGGCCTAAGAGTGAGTGGGAGGGGCCTGGAAAGGAGTGGGAGGGCCTGGGAGTGAGTGGGAGGGGATTTGGAGCAGTGGGAGGGACCTGGGAGGAGTGGGAGGGGCCTGGGAGTGCCCTCGGGGGGGTTTGGGTCCCCCTTGGCTGCCTTTTGGTTGCCCTCTTTTGGGGTCCAGAGCTTGGCCGCCCCCCCGCGGGTGATGATTTTGGGGAGGGGGTCCCCAGGGTTTTGGGTGCCTGCCCCCCCTCCCCCCCCTCCCAGGCCCCCAGGTGCACCCCGACGGGGACCCCTCGGACCCCTCCCGCCATGGCCGCTTCCTGCTCCTGGCCGAGGCCTACGCGGCCCTGAGCCCCCCCCGGGGAGCCCCCCAGCCCCGAGCGGGGACCCCCCCGCCCCGACCCCCCCAGCCCCCCCGCCCAGGAGCACCCCCCCGCACCCAGCCCCCCCCAGGGTAAGGAGGGGGCTGGGAGGGGTCCCGAGGGGCTGGGGGTTAAGGGTGCTGGGGGCAGTACTGTGGGTGCCTGGGGGTTGTCAGTGGGTGCTGGGGATCCCATGGGTGTTGAGGGTGGGTCTGTGGGTGCTGGGGAGGGTGTCAGTGGGTGCTGGGGGGATCCATGGGTGTTGAGGGTGGGTCTGTGGGTGCTGGGGAGGGTGTCAGTGGGTGCTGGGGGATCCCATGGGTGTTGAGGTGGGTCTGTAGGTGCTGGGGATCCTATGGGTGCTGGGGGTGGGTCTGTGGGTGCTCGAGGGGATCTGTGGGTGCTGGGAGGGGTCCCATGGGTGCTGGGGGCTGTCAGCGGGTGCTGGGGGATCCTATGGGTGCTGGGGGTCCCGTGGGTGCTGGGGGTCTGTGGGTGCTGGGAGGTGTCCCATGGGTGCTGGGAGGGGGTCCCATGGGTGCTGGGGGTCAGTGGGTGCTGGGGGTCCCATGGGTGCTGGGGGGTTCCCCTGTCTCTCCCCAGGCGGACCCCAGCCGTCTGTACTGGGAGCAGTTTCCCAGGCCCCGCCCCAGGCCCCGCCCTGGCGCCTCCTGGGCTCTGCCTCCTGCTGGCCGCCCTGGGGGTCGCCCACGCCCTGGTCTACAGGTGGGGACCCCCAAACGCCCCCAAAACCACACGGGGGGCACCCAGGGTGGGGGGACCTAGGTTTGGGGGTGGGGGCACCCTGATGTTAGGGGGCACCCAGATTTGGAGTGGGGGAGCTGGGGGTCAGGATCTGGGGGTCAGGGTCTGGGAGGGTCAGGGTCTGGGGAGATCAGGATTTGGGGGTCAGGATTGGGGGGTCAGGATTTAGAGGGGGCAGGGTCTGGGGGCAGGGTCTGGGGGTCAGGATTTGGGGGGGTCAGGATTTAGAGGGGGCAGGGTCTGGGGGAGTCAAGATTTGGGGTCAAGATTTGGGGGGTCAGGATTTGGGGGTCAGGATTTGGGGGGTCCCCAGCCCTGCCCCCCAGGTACGTGGCTGGGGCCCACGCAGCCTTCCTGGACAAGCAGGATCAGGTCCTGACTGCTGCCTACGAGAGGGCCAGGAGCAGGTGGGTGCTGAGGGGGGGGAGTCCCATGGGTGCTGGGAGGGGTCCCAATGGGTGCTGGGAGCAGCCTGTGGGTGCTGGACTGCGCCCCATGGGTACTTGGGGGTGCTAAAGGGTGCTATGGGTGATCCTATGGGTGCTGGGGGGATCCTACGGGTGCTGGGAGGGGTCCCAGTGGGTGCTGGATAGGGTCCCATGGGTGCTGGAAGGGTCCCAGTGGGTGCTGGAAGGGGTCCCATGGGTGCTGGAAGGGGTCCCATGGGTGTTAGGAGGGTCCCCTGGGTGCCAGGAGAGTCCCAATGGGTGCTGGGACTGGCCTGTGGGTGCTGGACAGGGTCCCATGGGTGCTTCGTGGGTGCTAAAGGGTGCTGTGGGCGATCCTATGGGTGCTGGGAGGGGTCCCAGTGGGTGCTGGAAGGGGTGCCCTGGGTGTTAGGAGGGTCCCCTGGGTGCCAGGAGGGTCCCAATGGGTGCTGGAGAGGTCCTGTGGGTGCTGGACAGGGTCCCATGGGTACTTGGGGGGTGCTAAAGGGTGCTGGGGGGATCCTACGGATGCTGGGAGGGGTCCCAGTGGGTGCTGGATAGGGTCCCAGTGGGTGCTGGACAGTGCCTCATGGGTGCTGGGGAGTGCTAAAGGGTGCTGGGAGGGTCTTTGGGTGCTGGGCAGGGTCCTATAGGTGCTGGGGGTTGTCTGTGGATGCTGGGGGGATCCCATGGGTGCTGGGCAGGGTCTAATGGGTGCTGGGAGGAGTCCCAATGGGTGGTAGGAGGGAGTCTATGGGTGCTGGGAGGAGTCTGTGGGTGCTGGGCAAGGTCTTATGGGTGCTGGGAGGAGTCCCAGTGGGTGCTGGATAGCGTCCCATGGGTGCTGGGAGGGTCTTTGGGTGCTGGGAGGGGTCCCGTGGGTGCTGGGTGGGGTCTTTGGGTGCTGGACGGGGTCTGTGGGTGCTGGGCGGGGTCCCGTGGGTGCTGGGCTGGGTCCTGTAGGTGCTGGGCGGGGTCTGTGGGTGCTGGGCGGGGTCCTGTAGGTGCTAAACGGGGTCTGTGGGTGCTGGGCGGGGTCCCGTGGGTGCTGGGCGGGGTCCTGTAGGTGCTGGGCAGGGTCTGTGGGTGCTGGGCGGGGTCCTGTAGGTGCTGGGCAGGGTCCCCATGGGTGCTGGGCGGGGTCCCCATGGGTGCTGGGCGGGGTCCTGTAGGTGCTGGGCGGGGTCTGTGGGTGCTGGGCGGGGTCTGTGGGTGGTGGGCGGGGTCCTGTAGGTGCTGGGCGGGGTCCTGTAGGTGCTGGGCAGGGTCCTGTAGGTGCTGGGGGGGGTCTGTGGGTGCTGGGCGGGGTCCCCATGGGTGCTGTGCCCTCCCCCTTACCCCTCCCCCGCGACCTTTGACCCCCCAGGGCGGGCTCGCGCGAGGAGGTGCTGAGGCGGCTGCGGGCCACGCGCCAGCGGGGGCGTGGCGAGGGCGGAGCCTCCGCTTGAAGCCCCGCCCCTTTCCCCCCGCCCCCTCTCCCTGCTGGCGCCGGGTGGGTACCGGGGGGGGGGCGCGGTTGGCTCCTCCCCCTTTGTTACCGCGTTTGGCCTGGGCTCTGCGCGCGCCTTTCTTAAACCCCGCCCCGCCCGTGGGCACTCCCTCCCACGTGACACACGCAACGCCACTCCCCCGCCCGGTCGGTCCCTCCCACGTGACCCGCGGCCATGTCCAAGGCGGCGCGCGCGGCCGCGCCGTTCGCCCCGGGGCCGGGCCGGGGCGGAGCCCAGACCCCTTCGCCTCGTGATCCCCGCCGGGGCGCTATTTAGGACCACCGCTGGGGCCAGTCCTGGGCCAGGTGCTGGGGGCGGGGGGGGGGGCGCGGGGACCGGCTCCGGTGTCCCGGAGGCGTCTTGAGGAAGAGGGGAGGAGTCCTCGGTGCTCCAGGGACCGCTCCGAAGCGCCTGGAAGGGTCGCGGTGGTCCCTGGGGGTGTCCCGGTGCTCCGGAGGAGGGCTCCGGTACTCCGTTAGCTTCCCCGGTGCCCCGGAGCGGGATCTCGGTTGTCCTTGGGGGCGTCCCGGTGCCCCGGAGATGGGTTCCGGTGCTCCATTAGCTTCCCCGGTGTCCCGGAGGGGGGTTCCGGTACTCCGTAAGCTTCCCCGGTGCCCCGGAGCGGGATCTCGGTTGTCCTTGGAGGTGTCCCGGAACTTCTGAAAGGGTCCCGGTGCCCCTCGGTGGCGTCCCGGTACCCCGGAGGAGGGTTCCGGTACTCCCTAAGCTTCCCCGGTGCCCCGGAGGGGGGTTCCGGTACTCCCTAAGCTTCCCCGGTGCCCCGGAGCGGGATCTCGGTTGTCCTTGGAGGTGTCCCGGAACTTCTGAAAGGGTCCCGGTGCCCCTCGGTGGCGTCCCGGTACCCCGGAGGAGGGTTCCGGTACTCCCTAAGCTTCCCCGGTGCCCCGGAGGGGGGTTCCGGTACTCCCTAAGCTTCCCCGGTGCCCCGGAGGGAGGTTCCGGTACTCCCTAAGCTTTCCCGGTGCCCCGGAGGGAGGTTCCGGTACTCCCTAAGCTTTCCCGGTGCCCCGGCGGAGGGTTCCGGTACTCCATTAGCTTCCCCGGTGCCCCGAGAGGGAATCCCGGTGGTCCTTGGGGCCGTCCCGGTGCCCCGGCAGAGGGTCCCGGAGCTCCTGGTAGGGTCCCGGTGGTCCTTGGGGGGCATCCCGGTGCCCTGGCGGAGGGTTCCGGAGCTCCTGGAAGGGTCCCGGTGGTCTTTGGGGGGCATCCCGGTGCCGCGGCGGAGGATTCCGGTACTCCATGAGCTTCCCCGGTGCCCCGGAGGGGGATCTCGGTTGTCCTTGGGGGCGTCCCGGAGGGGGTGGTGGTGTCCCGATCCTCCCGGGGGGGCTTTCCCGGTGGTCCTTAGGGATTCCGCTGCGTTTGGGACCTTCCGGTACACCGAAGAGGGGTGGGGTGGGGGTGGGGAGGGGTCTCCGGTGTGCTCCCCACCCCCTCAACGCTTCCGTTCCTCCCCCCCCCAGCGCGGGGTCCCCATCTCTGCCTTCTGCCAGGACTTCAACGAACGCAGCCGGGACATCAAACCGGGGGTCCCGCTGCGGGTCCGGCTGCTCGTGCGGGTGAGGACCCCCGGGACCCCCGACCCCAATTCCCGCCTCCCCAGGACCCCGACCCCCAATTCCCATCCCCCCACCCCCTCCCGGGCTCCCGGACCCCCCTTTCCCCCGAGACATCACCCGGGGTCCCGCTGCAGGTCCGGCTGCTCGTGCAGGTGAGACCCTCCCCCCGCCCCGGGACCCCGACCCCATCACCCCCACACCCCTCCCGGGCTCTCGGACCCCCCGAGACATCAAGCGGGGTCCCGCTGCAGGTCGGCTGCTCGTGCGGGTGAGAACCCCCAGGACCCCTGACCCCTATTCCCCCACCCCCTCCCGGGCTCCCGGACCCCCTCCCCCGGAGACATCACCCAGGGGTCGGCTGCTCGTGCGGGTGAGACACCCCGCCCGGGACCCCCGACCCCCACTCCCCCCGCGGGGCTCCCTGACCCCAACCCCCCGCCCCTGAGACATCCACCCTAGCGTCCCGCTGCGGGTCCGACCCCTCAAACCCCCCCCTTTCCCCTCAAACCCCGCCCCCTTTCCCTCAAACCCCGCCCCCTTTCCCCTCAAACCCCGCCCCCTTTCCCCTCAAACCCCGCCCCCTTTCCCCTCAAACCCCGCCCCTTCCAACCCCCTCTGCCTCTCTGGGTGCTGCTTTCTTCCCCCCGCCTTAACCTCACCCCGATTCCCACCCCTGTTACCCTCCCCCTATGGCTGCCCCCTTGGAGACCCTCCCTACATTCCCCCAGTACCCCCTTTAATTCCCCTCTGTGCCCCCATAAACCTCTAGTGCCCCTATAAACCTGCACCCCCCATAACCCTCTATAACCCCCCAGTGCTCCTATAATCCCCCCATACCCCTTCCCTGTGCCCCCATACCCCTTCCCTGTGCCCCCTAGTGCCCCCATACCCTTTCCCTCTGTCCCCCCAGTGCCCCCCATACCCCCTCCCTGTGCCCCCCATACCCCTTCTCTCTGTCCCTCCCTGTGCCCCCAGTGCCCCCCATACCCCCTCCCTGTGCCCCCAGTGCCCCCATACCCCTCCCTGTGCCCCCATACCCCTTCTCTCTGTCCCTCCCTGTGCCCTCCCAGTGCCCCCCATACCCCCTCCCTGTGCCCCCCAGTGCCCCCATACCCCCTCCCTGTGGCCCCCCATACCCCCTTCTCTCTGTCCCTCCCTGTGCCCTCCCAGTGCCCCCCCATACCCCCTCCCTGTGGCCCCTCCATACCCCCCCAGTGCCCCTCCATACCCCCCCAGTGGCCCTCCCAGTGCCCCCATACCCCCTCTGTGCCCCCCCCATACCCCCTCTGTGCCCCCCAGTGCCCCCCATACCCCCTCCCAGTGCCCCCCATACCCCCTCCCAGTGCCCCCATACCCCCTGCCAGTGTCCCCCTAGTGCCCCCATACCCCTTCCCTCTGTCCTCCCTGTGCCCCCCAGTGCCCCCTATCAACCTTTCCCCTTCCTGACCATCTCCCTTTGCCCCCCTCGCTCACTGGCTGCCCCCAAGGTGGGGACCCCCCGTGACCCCCTCCCCAATTTGTTGTGTGTCCCCCAGCCTGACCGCAGCTACGACCTGGCCCTGGGCCCCCCAGCTCCTACTTCCTCAAGGCTGTGGCTGGCATCGAGAAGGGAGCTGCCAGGCCTGGTGAGGGGGCCTGGGGGTCTTAAGGGGGGTCCTGAGGGGGCCTGGGGGTCTTTGAGGAGGGTTTAGGGGGCCTGGGGGAGGCTCGAGGGCCCTGGGGGTCCCTGTGGGGGTCCAGAGGAGGTCTTGGGGCAGGCTTGAGGGGGTCTGGGGGCTCCTGGGGGTCACAGAGTGGCTTGAGGGGGTGGGGGTCCCAAGGAGGTCAAGGGGAGCTTGAGAGGGTCGGGGGTCCTGGGGGTGCTAAAGGGGGTCCTGAGGGGGGAGGGATCTTTGGGGGCCTGGGGGAGGGTCAAGGGCCCTGGGGGTCCCTGAGGGGGTCCTGGGGGCTTGGGGGAGGGTTGAAGGGGGTCTGGGGGTCCCTGGGGGGGTCATAGAGGAGCTTGAGGGGGTCTGGGGGTGGTCCCAAGGAGGTCATGGGGAGCTTGAGAGGGTCGGGGGGGTCCTGGGGGTGTTAAGGGGGTCCTGGGGGTCTGGGGGTCCTGGGAAGGGCTTGGGGAGGTTGAAGGGGTCTGGGGGTCCCTGGGGGTCATAGAGCAGCTTGGGGGTCGGGGGCTCTAAGGAGGTCATGGGGAGCTTGAGGGGGTCCTGGGGGTGTTAAGGGGGTCCTGAGGGGTCTGGGGTCCTGGGGAGGCTTGAGGGGCCTGGGGGTCCCTGAGGGGGTCTTGGGGGGCTTAGGGAGGGTCGAAGGGTCTGGGGGGCTCCAGGGGGTCATAGAGGGGCTTGAGGGAGGAGCTTGAGAGGGTTGGGGGGGTCCTGGGGAGGGGCTCTGGCCTCTGGGGGTCCTGGGGAGGGTCTCTGGACTGGGGGCTCTGGGGAGGGGTCCTGGGGAGGGGTCTCTGGACTCTGGGGGTCCTGGGGAGGGTCTCTGGACTAGGGGGCTCTGGGGAGGGGTCCTGGGGAGGGTCTCTGGCCTCTGGGGGTCCTGGGGAGGGTCTCTGGACTGAGGGGGCTCTGGGGAGGGGTCCTGGGGAGGGGTCTCTGGACTCTGAGGGGGTCCTGGGGAGGGTCTCTGGGCTCGGGGGAGGTCCTGAGGGGGTCCTGGGGAGGGGTCTCTGGACTCTGGGAGGGGGTCCTGGGGGCTCTGGACTGGGGGCTCTGGGGGGGGTCCTGGGAGGGTCTCTGGACTGGGGGTCCTGGGAGGGGTCTCTGGCCTCGGGGGCTCTAGGGGGTCCTGGGGAGGGGTCTATGGACTTGGGGAGGGGCTCTAGGGGGTCCTGGGGAGGGTCTCTGGCCTCGGGGGCAGGGGGTCCCTTGGGGAGGGTCTCTGGGGCTGCCCTCAGCCACCTCCTGCCTGGGGGTAAGGGGGAGGCACTTTGTCTCCCGGGGTCTTTGGGAGCTGGGGAGGCCGTTTGGGGTTGGGGTATTTTGGGGGAGGGTCTTTGGTCACCCCCTCCCCCTCCCCCGGCAGGGCACGAGGCGGTGGGCGTGGTCTCCCTCAAGCACCTCTACGAGGTGGCCTTGGCCAAGCAGCAGGACTCCCGGCGTGGGGCTCCGGGGACCCCCTGCAGGCCTTGGTCCGCAGCCTGGTGGGCACTGCCCGCAGCCTTGGCATCAAGGTGGTGCCCAGGTACGACCCCTCCCCAATTTACCAACCCCCCACCCCCAAAAGCCTCCCCCAAGCCCCCTCCCCCTCCCTCCCCTCATTCCTTCCCAGTCTCTTCAATCCCTTCCCTGCCCACCCCAGCTCCTCCCCCCCAGGAGCTTTCAGAGAGGCTTTGGGGACCCCGGGATTGTTGGGGATCCCTTCAAGTATTTGAGGACCCCCAGAGGTTTGGGTGCCCCCACTCCCCTAAAGTGCCCCCCAAAAGCTTCCCCCTAATTCCCTCCCTGACCTCCTGAGGACCTCACCCCAAGCTTCCCCCAGGAGCTCTGAGTGAGACTTTGGGGACCCCGAGACTTTTAGGCCCCCAGATTTTTGGGGACCCCCAGGCCCTTAGAGCCCTCCCATAGGTTTGGGTGCCCCCCACCCCCAAAAAAACCCCTAGAAGCTTCCCCCAAATCCTTTCCTTGGCCACCTGAGGACCTCACCCCAAGCCTCCCAGGAGCTTTGAGAGAGACTCTAGGAGCCCCGGAATTTAGAGACCCCCAGATTTTTGGGGACCCCAGGCCCTTAGAGACCCCCAGAGGTTTGGGTGCCCCCACCCCCAAAAAGCCCCCAAAGTTTCCCCCAAATCCCTCCCTGACCCCCTGAGGTCCTCACCCCCAAGCCTCCCAGGAGCTCTGAGAGAGACTTTTGGGGACCCCCGAGACTTTTAGGCCCCCAGATTTTGGGGACCCCAGGCACTTAGTGCCCCCCAGATGTTTGGGTGCCCCCACCCCCAAAGAAGCCCCAAAAGCTTCCCCTGCCCCCAAATCCTTCCCTGGGCAGCCTTGCTGAGGGCTGGCTTGGAACCTGGCGGGGGTCCATGGTTATTGGGGGTCCCCAGGTTTGTGGGGGTCCCTAGATGTGGGGGAGGGTCACCTTGGTTTGGGGGTCTCTAAATGTGGGGAGGGGTCCCCAAATTTCAGGGGGTCCCCTATTCCCTGTGTCCCCCAAGTTTAGCTCTGGGGTGGGAGGAAGTCCCTTGCTGAGGGCTGGCTTGGAACGTGGAGGGGGTCCATGGATATTGGGGGTCCCTGGGGTTTAGGGGTCCCTAGATGTGGGAGAGGGTCACCCTGGTTTGGGGGTCTCTAAATGTGGAGGGTCCCCAAATCTCGAGGGGGTCCCCAATTCCTATGTCCCCCAAGTTTAGCTCTGGGGTGGGAGGAAGTCCCTTGCTGAGGGCTGGCTTGGAACCTGGGGGGGGTCCATGGATATTGGGGGGGTCGCCGGGTTTAGGGGGGTCCCTAGATGTGGGGGAGGGGCTCCCCGGTTTGGGGGGTCTCTAGATGTGGGGAGGGGTCCCCAAATTTCGGGGGTCCCCAAATTTCGAGGGGGTCCCCAATTTCCTGTCCCCCCCCAAGTTTAACTCTGGGGAGGAAGTCCCTTGCTGAGGGCTGGCTTGGAACCTGGGGGGGGGGTCCATGGATATTGGAGGGGTCCCCGGGTTTAGGGGGGTCCCTAGATGTGGGAGAGGGTCTCCCCGGTTTGGGGGGGGTCTCTAGATGTGGGGAGGGGTCCCCAGATCTCGGGGGGTCCCCAATTTCTTGTCCCCCCCCCAAGCTTAGCTTTGGGGAGGAAGTCCCTTGCTGAGGGCTGGCTTGGAACCTGGGGGGGGTCCATGGATATTGGGGGGGTCGCCGGGTTTAGGGGGGTCCCTAGATGTGGGGGAGGGTTTCCCCGGTTTGGGGGGGTCTCTAGATGTGGGGAGGGGTCCCCAGATCTCGGGGGGTCCCCAATTTCTTGTCCCCCCCCCCCAAGCTTAGCTTTGGGGAGGAAGTCCCTTGCTGAGGACTGGCTTGGAACCTGGGGGGGGTCCATGGATATTGGGGGGGTCGCCGGGTTTAGGGGGGCCCTAGATGTGGGGGAGGGGCTCCCCGGTTTGGGGGGGTCTCTAGATGTGGGAGGGGTCCCCAAATTTCGGGGGGGTCCCCAATTTTCTGTCCCCCCATCCCCAAGTTTAGCTCTGGGGTGGGAGGAAGTCCCTTGCTGAGGGCTGGCTTGGAACGTGGAGGGGGGTCCATGGATATTGGGGGGGTCCCCCAGGTTTGGGGGGGTCCCTAAATGTGGGGGAGGGGCTCCCCGGTTTGGGGGGGTCTCTAGATGTGGGGAGGGGTCCCCAGATCTCGAGGGGGGTCCCCAATTCCCTGTGTCCCCTCCCAAGTTTAGCTCTGGGGTGGGAGGAAGTCCCTTGCTGAGGGCTGGCTTGGAACCTGGGGGTCCATGGATACTGGGGGTCCCGGGTTTGGGGGTCCCTAGATGTGGGGGAGGGTCTCCCCGGTTTGGGGGGGTCTCTAGATGTGGGGAGGGGTCCCCAAATTTCGGGGGGGTCCCCAATTTCCTGTCCCCCCATCCCCAAGTTTAACTCTGGGGAGGAAGTCCCTTGCTGAGGGCTGGCTTGGAACCTGGGGGGGGGGTGTCCATGGATATTGGGGGTCCCAGGTTTAAGGGGGTCTCTAGATGTGGGGGAGGGGTCCCCAGGTTTGGGGGGTTCTCTAGATGTGGGGAGGGGTCCCCAAATCTCGAGGAGGGTCCCCAATTCCCTGTGTCCCCCCATCCCCAAGTTTAGCTCTGGGGTGGGAGGAAGTCCCTTGCTGAGGGCTGGCTTGGAACCTGGGGGGGGGTCCCCGGGTTTGGGGGTCCCTAGATGTGGGGGAGGGTCACCTGGTTTGGGGGTCTCTAAATGTGGGGAGGGGTCCCCAAATTTCGGGGGGGTCCCCAATTTCCTGTGTCCCCCCCCAAGTTTTACTCTGGGGTGGGAGGAAGTCCCTTGCTGAGGGCTGCCTTGGAAACCGGGGGGTGGGCCCATGGATATTGGGGGGGGTCCCCCAGGTTTGGGGGGTCCCTAAATGTGGGGGAGGGTCTCCCCGGTTTGGGGGGGGTCTCTAGATGTGGGGAGGGGTCCCAAGCTCTCGGGGGGGTCCCCAATTTCCCGTGTCCCCCCCCCCCCAGGCTGTCAGCCCAGGAGTGTGCAGAGTTCCGGCGGCAGAGGCAGGAGCTGGAGGCAGCAGCAGCAGCAGCAGCAGCCCAGGAGCAGGAGGCGGCTGGGGGGGCCCCCAAAAAGAAGTGACCCCCCCCTCGATCTTGGGGGTCCTCTGACCCCCCCCAGACACCTGGGACCCTCCCCACAAGGGGGTTCAAGGCCTTTTGGGGAGGGGTCCCCCAATAAAAGTCTTTGTTGCTGGAGCTCTGAGTGGAGGTTTTGGGGGCCTTGGAGGGGGAAGCCCTGGGCCCCCTTATTTTGGGGGTCCCCTTGGGTCCCCTTTATTTGGGAGGGGTCTCCTGGGTCCCTTGGGTTCCTGGACCCCCTTGGGTCCCCTTTATTTGGGAGGGGTCTCCTTGGGTCCCCTTGGGGTTCCTGGACCCCCCCCCCGCATCCCCTTGGATCCACGTTGGGGGTCGGGGGAATGAGGAGGGAGGGGAGAGGATGAAGATGAAGTAAGGAGGAAGAAGAGGAGGGAGAAGGGAGGAGAAGGATGAAGGATAAGGAGGGAGGAAGGACAATGGAGGAGGATGAGGAGGGAGGAAGATGAAGGAGGAGGAATTTAGATGGGGATGAAGATGGAAAGAGGAGGAGGGAGGGAGGAAGGTGAAGGAGGATGAGGGAGGGAGGAAGGTGAAAGAGGATGAGGGAGGGAGGAAGATGAAGGAGGATGAGGAGGGAGGAAGATGAAGGAGGAGGAATCTAGATGGGGATGAAGATGGAAGAGGATGAGGAAGGAAGATGAAGGAAGATGAGGGAGGGAGGAAGATGGAGGATGAGGAGGAGGAAGATGAAGGAGGGTGAGGAGGGAGGAAGATGAAGGAGGATGAGGAGGAATCTAGATGGGGATGAAGATGGAAGAGGATGAGGAGGGAGGAAGATGAAGGAGGGAGGAAGATGAAGGAGGATGAGGAGGGAGGAAGATGAAGGAGGATGAGGAGGAATCTAGATGGAGAGGAAGATGAAGGAGGAGGAATCTAGATGGGGATGAAGATGGAAGAGGATGAGGAGGGAGGAAGATGAAGGAAGATGAGGGAGGGAGGAAGATAGATGAAGGAGGATGAGGAGGGAAGATGAATGAGGAAGAGGAGGAATCTACAGGGGGAGGAAGATGGAAGAGGATGAGGAGGGAGGAAGATGAAGGAGGATGAGGAGGGAGAGGGGAGGATGAAAGATGAGAAGGGAGGAAGGAGAGTGGCAGAGGAAGAGGAGGGAGGATGAAGATGGAGGAAGAGGAGGGAGGATGAAGATGGAGGAGTCGTCTCCATCCTCAGCATTTTCGTCCTTCCTCTCTCCTCATCCTCCTTCCTCATCCTCCCCCTCCCTCCCCGTCCCTCATCCTCCTGCCTTCCTCTCCGTGCTCCCTCCTCATCCTCCCTCGCCTTCATCCTCCCTCCTGGCTTCCCTCCTCATCTTCTCTCCTTCATCCTCAACCCTTCCTCCTCCTCCTCCTCCTTCCCCTCCCTCTCCCTCCTCAGCCTTTCTTCATCCTCCATCTTCATCTCCCCCCCCCCAGGCCCTCCTCATCCTCACCCCCTCCCCTCCCCTTCCTCCCTCCCTCCTCTTCCTCCTCCTCCCTCCCTTCCCCAGCCCCTGGATGGCTGCTGCGGCTCCGCCGTCGCCATGGCAACAGCAACCTGGCGGCGCCCGCCCGGGGCGGGGGGGGGGGGACCCCGAAAACAAGGGAGGGACCCCCCCAGAATTGAGGGGGGGAGACCCCCAAGAACCCCTGGCGAAAGGGGGAGGGTCACGAACCTGGGGGAGGGGGCCCCTGAATTTGGGGGCGGGGGGGTGTCGGAGCTGGAGAGGGCTTCGGGAAGGACCCAGAGCTCGGGGGAGAGGAGCGGGGGAGAGAGGGGGCGCAGAGGTGGGAGGGGCCGAGAAGTCGGGGGCCCCAGAAATCGAGGGGGACGGACACCTCCCCCTCCCCCTCCCCAGGCTATTTTCCCCCCTCCCCATCCAAACAAGGCCTCCAATTTCGGGGGGGTCGTGTGCGTGTGTCCCCCCTCCCCACCCCATCCTCATCCCCCCAAAACCTCCTGGGGTGCTTGGCCCACCCCACCCCCCTTTTCCAGCCTCCCCCACCAAAACCCCCAATCCAAGCCGCCCCCCAAATTCCTTCCCCTCCTCCCCCATGCTCCATTCCTGTCCGTCTGGCCCCCCACATCGCTTCGGCTCTGTCCGTGTGTCTGTCCGTCCGTCCCCCCGCCGCGGGAAGGACCCAACCGGCAGCTTCCCCTCCTTCCCTCCCCCTCCCCCTCCTCCCGCGGCTATTTTTAGCCCCCGAGGCTATTTTTAGCTCCGCGGCTTCGGCTCCCAAATTTGGCAGCGACGGAGCCCGGGGGGCGGAGCCAGCAGGGGGGGGGGTTGGAAAAGGCAGGGGGGGCCAGGGGTTCCCAAAGGTACGGAGGAGGGAGAGAGGGAGGGGGAGGGGGGGGAAGGGGGACCTGAGGATATTTTGGGGCCCCCTCCCCCTCCTCCCTCAATCCCAGGGACTCCTCTTGAGCCTGAGTCCTTCCCCCGAAGGTTTGGGGCCCCCAATTCCTGGGTTCCCCCAGTTCCAGGGACCCCTCCCTATTTTTGGGGCACCCCCGATTCCTGACACCCCCGATCCCTGAGTCCCCCAAGCTATTGAGGCCCCCAATTCTTGGGACACCCCCGATTCCTGGGTCCCCCCATTCCGGGACCCTCCCTATTTTTTGGGATGCCCCCGATTCTTGGGATCCCCCAATCTATTGGGACCCCCGATTCCTGGGACCCCCAATCCATTGCTCCCCCTCATTCCTGGGACCTACCCTCCCGGGTCCCCCAATCTATTGGGACCCCCAAATTCCTGGGACGCCCCCCAAATCCTGGGACCCTCCCTCGTATTCCTGGGACCCCCCAATCTATTGGGAGCCCCCGATGTTTGGGACCCCCAAATCCTGGGACCCCCGATTTCTGGGTCCCCCAATCCATTGCTCCCCCTCACTGCAGGGACCTCCCCCAGGTCCCCCAATCTATTGGGACCCTCCCCAAATCCTGGGACCCCCGATTCTTGGGTCCCCTCCAATCTATTGGGACCCCCAATTCCTAGGACCCCCAATCTATTGGGACGCCCCCAAATCCTGGGACCCCCAGATTCTTGGGTCCCCCCATCCATTGCTCCCCCAAATCCTGGGACCCCCGATTCTTGGGTCCCCCAATCTATTGGGACCCCCCGATTCCTGGGACCCCTCAATTCCTGGGACCCCTCCCCATTCCTGGGACCCCCGATTCCTGGGTCCCCCAATCTATTGGGACCCCCCCCCGGATTCCTGGGACCCCCAAGCTGTTGCCCCCGATTCCTGGGACCCCCAAGCTATTGGGAGCCCCCGATGTTTGGGACCCCCAAATCCTGGGACCCCCCTCTCGATTCCTTGGACCCCCAATTCCTGGGACCCCCAATCTATTGGGACCCCCTGATTCCTGGGACCCCCCTCGATTCCTGGGACCCCCAAGCTATTGGGAGCCCTCCCCCAATTCCTGGGACCCCCAAATCCTGGGCCCCTCCCCCAATTCCTGGGCCCCCAATTCCTGCCCCCGATTCCTGGGCCCCCTCCCTGATATTTAGGACGCCCCCCCCCTTAATTCCTGGCTCCCCCAATTCCTGGGACCACCCCACCCCAAAATCTATTGGGGACCCCCTCAATCCCTGGGTCCCCCAACTTCAGGGACACCCCCATTTTTGGGACCCCTCCCTCAATTCCTGGGTCTCCCTCCCCCTCCAAGGTATTAGGACCCCTCCCAATTCCTGGGACACCCCCTCGAGTTTTGGTGCCCCTCCCCCAAATTCCTGCCCTCTCCCCAATTCCTGCCCCCCTCCCCCATTTCCTGGGACCCCCCAAGTAGAGCCTTTTCCCCTCCCCCTTATCACCCCTCCCACCGACCTCCCCCAACCCCATTGGCTCTTCCAGCTCTCCCCTCCCACCTCATTGGCCCATCCTTGGCTTCTCCAACCAATCGTTGACCTCCTCTGCCCACCTCTGAAGCCCCTCCCCAAGCCCCCACTGACCCCCCCCAGGCCGACCTGGCCTCCTTCACCCTCCCCTTGACCCCTTGAAGCCCCCAACCCAACCACTGACCACCCCTAGCCCTCCCTTGACCAACCATTGGCTCCTCCATCCCCCATTGACCTCCCATTGGCTCCTCACTCCCTCTATTGGCCCCTCACTGCCCCTATTGATCCCCCATTGGCTCTTCCACCCCCTACTGGCTCCCCACTCGCTTCTCACCCCCTCTATTGACTCTCCATTGGCTCCTCCAGCCCCTATTGACCTCCCATTGGCTCTTCCACACTCGATTGATCCCTGCCTGCCCCCCAGCCCTCTGTTGACCTCCCATTGACTCCTCCATCCCCTCCTTGACTTCCCATTGGCTCCTCCAGCCCTCTATTGACCTCCCATTGGCTCCTCCACCCCCTCCTTGCCCCTCAGTGGCTCCTCGCCCCCCATTGGCTCCTCCAGCCCTCTATTGACCTCCCATTGGTTCCTCCACCCCTCCTTGACCCCTCAGTGGCTCCTCGCCCCCATTGGCTCCTCCAGCCCTCTATTGACCTCCCATTGGTTCCTCCACCCCCTCCTTGACCCCTCAGTGGCTCCTCGCCCCCCCCATTGGCTCCTCCAGTCCTCTATTGACCTCCCATTGGCTCCTCCATCCCCTCCTTGACCTCCCATTGGCTCCTCCAGCCCTCTATTGACCTCCCATTGGTTCCTCCACCCCCTCCTTGACCCCTCAGTGGCTCCTCGCCCCCCCATTGGCTCCTCCAGTCCTCTATTGACCTCCCATTGGCTCCTCCATCCCCTCCTTGACCTCCCATTGGCTTCTCCAGCCCTCTATTGACCTCCCATTGGCTCCTCCACCCCCTCCTTGACCTCCCATTGGCTCCTCCAGCCCCTCTTGACCCCTCATTGGCTCCTCCCTCCCCTCCCCCCCTTTCAAACCCCAAATCTCTTCCCCCTCCTCCACCCCAAACCCTCTTCCCCCCCCCCGGTCCAAAGCCCCTTTCTCCCTCTCCCCCCCTCCCCAATTCCCTCACCTAGAGAGGTGAAGGGGGGGGGGTAGGGAAGAGAGGGGGGGGATGGGGGTGGAACCCCTCCCCCAAGCCCCTCCCCAAGCCCCTCCCCCTCCTCGCGCCATCTCCTATTTCGGTTCGAAGCCGTCGCCGCTCCTCCCTCCCTCCCCTTCCCCCCTTCCTCCCCTCCCCTCTCCCCTTCTTTCCCCTCCTCCTCCTCCTCCCTCCCTCCCCACCCTCCGCTGCGCGTGCTGACGTCAGCGCTGATGTCGCCCCCTCCCCCTCCTCCCTCCCTCCCTTTATCCCCAGCCCCCCACCTCCCACTTTTCCCCCCCCCCTCCCCTTCGCCAACCAATCAGAAGCTGCCTGGGGAAGGCTCGAGGGGGAGGGAAGGGGGAGGGAAGGTGGAGCCCCTGCAGGAGGGATGGAAGGGAGGGATAAGGGATATAGGGGGTATAGGGGGTGGTTGGAGGAGAAGGGGGGTGATGACGTAGCGGTGACGTCAGAGCCCGGCGGTCCCCTATAAAAGGCGGCGGCGGCGGCGGCGGCGGTGCGAGGATGCTTCGCTCCACCAAAGGCGCCTCCAAGGCGCGGCGGGACCAGATCAACGCCCAGATCCGAGCCCTGCGCGACCTGCTGCCGCTGCCCGAGCCCGAGCGGCCCCGGCTCTCCTACCTGCACGTCATGGCCCTCGCCTGCATCTACACCCGCAAGGGAGCCTGCCTCCGGCCCGGTGAGTCCCGCTGCCGCCCGGCCGGCCGCCGGCGGCGGGAGGAGCTGGGCGCGGGGGAAAGGGAGAGGGGAAGGAGGAGAGGTTGGGATGGGATGGGATGGGAGAAGGGATTGGGTTCCTCCTGGGAAGGATTCCTCGGGTTGGGATGGAAGGGAGAGTGGGGAATGCTGGCTGGGATGCAGCAGGGGGTAAGGGGGTAGGGGAGAGGTGGAAGGGAGAGGTTGGGCTGGAAAAGTTGGGATGGGATGGGGTGGAAGAAGGGATTGGCTTCCTCCTGGGAAGGAGTAGCTGAGTTGGGATGGAAGGAAGGGGATGGGATGGAGCAGTTGGGATGGTGACAGGCTGGAAAGAGAGGTTGGGATGGGTGCAGGTCCAGCTACGAGCCCAGGGGTTGGCACTGGGATGGGGCAAGGAACTGGCACTGGGATGAGATCGGGCACCCGGGATGGGACCAGGCAGAGGCACGGGACTGGGAATCAGCATGGGGATGGGATCGGGAAGTGGCACTGGGATGGGCAGGGGCCGGGAGCTGCTGTCGGGAGCAGGGAACCGGACTGGGCAGCCGCGGCCGGCTGGGAATGGGGAGCAGGCAGCGGCTCCGGGCTGGGAGCAGGCTGGGAGCCGACCGGGAATGGCTGGGAGCAGGCTGGGAAGGAACCGAGAGCGAGCTGGGAGCAGGCAGAGGCTCCGGGCTGGGAGCAGGCTGGGAAGGAGTCGGGAGCGAGCTGGGAGCAGGCAGAGGCTCCGGGCTGGGAGCAGGCTGGGAAGGAGCAGCAGCTCCGGGCTGGAGCCAGGCAGCGGAACGGGAACGGGGAGCTGGCACCAGGCTGGGAAACGGAGGGACCGGGACAGGGACCGGCACTGGGAGAGGAACTGGGACCGGGATCGGGTCCAGGATGGGCACCGGGAGAGGGACTGCGAGCGGGACGGGCACCGAGATCAGCACCGCGGACAGCGGCGGGAGCGGGGCCGGTTCAGCACCGCGGACAGCGGCTGCGGGGGGCCGGGAGCGGGCCGGGGACTGGGATCGACTGGGGGAGAGCAAGAGACCAGGGGTCGGGATCGGGATCGGGATCTGGGATCAGGACAGGGACCGAGACCAGGGGTCGGGATCGGGATCTGGGATCAGGACAGGGACCGAGACCAAGGGTCGGGGTCGGGATCCGGGATCAGGACAGGGACCGAGAGCGGGATAGGGACCGAGTGCAGGGAGAGGGACTGGGGAGCAGGGAAGCCGGGAGAGGAACCGAGAGCCGGGATTGGGATCTGGGATAGGGACAGGACCAGGATCGGTGACAGGAGATGGATCGGGAGCCGGAATCAGGACCAAAGGGACAGGGACCAAGAGCCTGGGCTGGAGAGCAGGGCTGGGAATGGGACAAGGACCAGGAGCAGAGCTGGGGCTGGAGGATGAGGGATGGGGACTGGGGACTGGGACTGGGGACTGGGGACTGGGACTGGAACTGGGACTGGAACTGGGACTGGGATTGGGGACTGGGGACAGGGACAGGGGACTGGGGACTGGAACTGGGATGGGACTGGGATTGGGGACTGCGGACAGGGACAGGGGACTGGGGACTGGGACTGGAACTGGGGTGGGATTGAGACTGTGGACAGGGACTGGGGACCGGGGACTGGGAGTGGGGACAAGGACTGGGGACCAGGGACTGGGGATAGGGACAGGGACAGGGACTGGGGACCCCCTGGGGCCCCGTGAATGACTCTGAGAGGTCTTCCCCAGGCCACCACAGCTCCGGGGGTGCCAGCAGTGCCCCCAGGGGCTCAGGGCCCAGGTTGGGCGCCCTGGCACCGTGCTGGGCAGGTGCTGGGTGGGTGCTGAGCCCTGTCCCCCCGCAGGTCCGACGAGGGGAGCCCCCCTGGAGCTTCTGGGGGGACCAGAGCTGGCAGACTTGGTGGCCTCCCTGCCTGGCTTCCTGCTGGCCGTCACCCGCGAGGGGAAGCTGGTTGGGGTCACCGACAACGTGGCACAGCACCTGGGACACTCCATGGTGGGCACCGGGGGGGGCACCAGGGGCGGGGGGGCTGGAGCTGGAGCTGGGACGTGGTCTGATGGTCCTCAGCCATGGTCCTGGGGCTACTGGTTGGGTACTGAGTTGCTGGGTACTGAGTGCGGGGTGCTGGGCGCTGGGTGCTGAGTGCTGGAAGGTGCTGGGTGCTGGAAGGTGCTGAGCTCTGGGTGCTGGGTGCTGAGCGCTGGGTGCTGAGCCGCTGTCCCCTCCCTAGGTGGATCTGGTGGCGCAGGGGACAGCATCTACGACCTGCTGGACCCTGCCGACCACCCCTGGTGCGGCAGCAGCTGACCCCTGCCCGGCCCGCCCCAGGCAGGTGGGTGGGGCCTGAGCCGAGGGGGCGGGGCCTGTGCGCGGGGAGGGGCGGGGCCTATGCGGGGTGGGGGAGGGGCTTGGGTTGCAGTGGGAGGGGATGGGTGGGGATGGATCCATGGCTGGCGCTGCTTGGATCTGGTTGGCTGCTGGCTGGATCTCATTGGCTGGATCCATGGCTGGCTGCTGCTGGGTGGCTGCTGGTTGGCTCTGCTTGGATCTGGTTGGCTGGATTCATGGCTGGCTGCTGCTGATTGGTTGCTGGTTGGCTCTGCTTGGATCTGGTTGGCTGGATCCATGGCTGGCTGCTGCTGAGTGGTTGCTGGTTGGTGCTGTTTGGATCTGGTTGGATGGATCCATGGCTGGCTGGATCTGGTTGGCTGCTGGCTGGTGCTGTTTGGATCTGGTTGGATGAATCCATGGCTGGCTGCTGCTGATTGGCTGCTGGGTGGTGCTGGGTGGATCTGGTTGGAACCGCTTGGATCTGGTTGGCTGCAGGCTGGCACTGCTTGGATCTGGTTGGCTGCTGGCTGGGGCTGATTGGATCTGGTTGGCTGCTGGGTGGATCTGGTTGGTTGCAGGCTGGCGCTGGGTGGATCTGGTTGGCTGCTGGGTGGATCTGGTTGGCTGCAGGCTGGCGCTGCTTGGATCTGGCTGGCTGCTGGCTGGTGCTGATTGGATCTGGCTGGCTGCTGGCTGGCGCTGGGTGGATCTGGTTGGCTGCTGGCCGGCGCTGGGTGGATCTGGTTGGCTGCTGGCTGGTGCTGATTGGATCTGGTTGGCTGCTGGCCGGCGCTGGGTGGATCTGGCTGGCTGCTGGCTGGCACTGCTTGGATCTGGCTGGCTGCTGGCTGGCGCTGCTTGGATCTGGTTGGCTGCTGGGTGGATCTGGTTGGCTGCTGGCTGGTGCTGATTGGATCTGGTTGGCTGCTGGCCGGCGCTGGGTGGATCTGGTTGGCTGCTGCGTGGATCTGGCTGGCTGCTGGCTGGCGCTGCTTGGATCTGGTTGGCTGCTGGGTGGATCTGGTTGGCTGCTGGCTGGGGCTGATTGGCTGCTGGCTGGCACTGGTTGGCTGCTGGCTGGTGCTGATTGGATCTGGCTGGCTGCTGGCTGGCGCTGCGTGGATCTGGTTTGCTGCTGGGTGGATCTGGTTGCCTGCAGGCTGGCGCTGCTTGGATCTGGTTGGCTGCAGGCTGGCGCTGGGTGGATCTGGCTGGCGCTGGGTAGATCTGGTTGGCTGCTGGCTGGTGCTGCTTGGATCTGGTTGGCTGCTGGGTGGATCCGGTTGGCTGCTGGCTGGCGCTGCTTGGATCTGGTTGGCTGCTGGCTGGATCTGGTTGGCTGCTGGGTGGCGCTGCTTGGATCTGGTTGGCTGCTGGGTGGCGCTGCTTGGATCTGGTTGGCTGCTGGCTGGCGCTGCTTGGATCTGGTTGGCTGCTGGGTGGCGCTGCTTGGATCTGGTTGGCTGCTGGCTGGCGCTGCTTGGATCTGGTTGGCTGCTGGCTGGATCTGGTTGGCTGCTGGCTGGATCTGGTTGGCTGCTGGCTGGCGCTGCTTGGATCTGGTTGGCTGCTGGGTGGCGCTGCTTGGATCTGGTTGGCTGCAGGCTGGCGCTGGGTGGATCTGGCTGGCGCTGGGTAGATCTGGTTGGCTGCTGGCTGGTGCTGCTTGGATCTGGTTGGCTGTTGGGTGGATCCAGTTGGCTGCTGGCTGGCGCTGCTTGGATCTGGTTGGCTGCTGGTTGGCTGCTGGGTGGATCTGGTTGGCTGCTGGGTGGATCTGGTTGGCTGCTGGCCGGCGCTGCTTGGATCTGGTTGGCTGCTGGGTGGCGCTGCTTGGATCTGGTTGGCTGCTGGGTGGCGCTGGGTGGATCTGGTTGGCCGGCTCCAGGGCCGGCTGGTGCTGGGTGGCTGCTGGGGGGCACTGATTGGCTGCCAGGCCCCGGAGCTGACCCCCAGCCCCCCCCTGCCCCCTCTTCCCCCCCCCCCTCCAGAGCGCCTCTTCCGCTGCCGCTTCACCACCTCGAGGGCCTCTCGGCGCCCCAGCGCCGGCCGCAAGCTGGTCCTGCTGCGGGGACGCTTCCAGGCCCCCCCGGGGCCCCCTGGCTCCTCCCCAGGGCTCTTCGTGGCCTTCTGTGCCCCCCTGGACCCTCCCCCCTGGCCCTGCCCTGACTGCCTGCTGCTGCCTGCCTTCCAGAGCCGCCACGCCCCGGACCTCGCCCTGCTCGACGTCTCCGACAGGTAGGGAGCCAGGGGGGATCCGGGAGATCCCGAGGGATCCGGGAGCTGGGAGGGGTCCAGGGGGGAGCTGGGAGTTGGGAGGGCTCCAGAAGATGAAGAAGGATCCAGGGGATCAGGAGGGATCCAGGAGGTCAGGAGGGATCCAGGGAACCAGTGGGGATCCAGGAGGTCAGGAGGGATCCAGGAGGTCAGGAGGGATCCAGGGAACCAGTGGGGATCCAGGAGGTCAGGAGGGATCCAGGAGGTCAGGAGGGATCCAGGGAACCAGTGGGGATCCAGGAGGTCAGGAGGGATCCAGGAGGTCAGGAGGATCCAGGAGGTCAGGAGGATCCAGGGATCAGGGGGATCCAGGAGATCAAGGAAGGACCCAAGAGATGGGAGGATCCCAAGAGTTTGGGCCCCAAGATTTGAGGGAGGGGAGGGATCCAGGAGATCCAGAGTGGATCCCAGGAGATCCACAAAGACCCAGGAGGCTCACAGGGAGATCCCACGAGATTGGAGGACCCCCCAAGAGTGGAGAGGGAGGATCCAAAGGGATCCAGGGGGGAAGAGACCCCCAGAAGGCTGCAGGGGGGTGGGGGCCAGGAGCCAGAGGAGGCTCCAGGAGCTCCTGGGACACCTCGGGGGGCTGGGGGATCGGGGTGGGGGTCGTGGGGTGGGGTTGGTGGCAGCTGGTGGCAGCCCTGGGCCCCTGACCCCTCTCCTGTCCCCGCAGCGTCCTGATCCACCTGGGCTACGGCCGGGGGGAGCTCCTGGGGCGCTCCTGGTACCGACTGCTGCACCCCGAGGACCTGAGCCACGTGGCCAGGCAGCACCTGCGCCTGGGTGGGTGTCACCTCCTGCCCCCAAGCCCCCTCCTGCTGACCCATCCCCCAGTGTCCCCACCCCCTCTGCTGACCCAACCCCCCAGTGTCCCCAGCCCCCTCTGCTGACCCAACCCCCCAGTGTCCCCAACCCCTCCTGCTGACCCAACCCCCCAGTGTCCCCAACCCCCCCTCCTGCTGACCCAACCCCCCAGTGTCCCCAACCCTCCTGCTGACCCAACCCCCCAGTGTCCCCAACCCTCCTGCTGACCCAACCCCCAGTGTCCCCAACCCCCTCCTGCTGACCCAACCCCCCAGTGTCCCCAACCCCTCCTGCTGACCCAACCCGCCCCAGTGTCCCCAGCCCCCTCTGCTGACCCAACCCCCAGTGTCCCCAACCCCCTCCTGCTGACCCAACCCCCCAGTGTCCCCAACCCCCTCTGCTGACCCAACCCCCCAGTGTCCCCAACATCACCCCTCCTTGCCCCCAACCCCTCCCCACTGACCCCCAACATGTCCCCAACCCTCAGTGTCCCCAACCTCTCCCCTTCCTTGTCCCCAATCCCTCCCTGCCCCCAACCCCCCGCTGGCCCAACCCCCACCGTGTCCCCAACCCCCCTCCCTGTCCCCAACCCCTCCCCGCGTCCCCAACCTCTTCCCCTGCTGACCCAACCCCCCAGTGTCCCCATCCCCCCGCCCTCCCCGCGTCCCCAACCCCTCTGCCGCCCGTCCGTGGGTCTGCCGGGGCTGACCGCCGTCCGTCCGTCCGTCTGTCTGTCCCGCAGCCGGCGCCGGGGCGGAGGCTCGGGGGGAGGTGGTGACCAGGCTGCAGCGCAAGGATGGCCTGGGCTGGACCTGGGTCTACGCCAGGCTGCGGCCCGAGGGCACTGCCCTGCTGGCACACAACTTCGTCATCAGGTGAGGAGGGGGCGCGGCCCCAGGGGGCGCCACCCGCCCCGGGGTGGGGGGTGGGGTCCCTTCCGTCCCACCCTCCCCAAGGGAAACTCCACCCCCGGGGCACTTTTTTGCCCCACCCTGTGCCCACGCCCAGGCGCCCCCAGCCCCTCCTCACCCTCCTCCTCCTCTCCCCCTGCAGTGAGGCCGAAGCCTGGTGCCTGAGGCAGCAGCTGGCATCTGAGGCCCCCCCAGGCCCCCCTGAGACCTTTGGACCAAGCCTGGAGCTCTCCAGCCCCGGTGGAGACCTTGGCATCGGTGCCAGCCCCAACCTCAGCCTTGAGCTGGGAGCTGGAGCTGGGCTGGGAGGCGACCTCGGCACCAGCCTCGGCACCAGCCTCGGCACCAGCCTCGGCACCAACCTCGGCACCAACCTCGGCACCAACCTTGGCACCAGCCTTGGCACCAACCTCGGCACCAACCTTGGCACCAGCCTTGGCCTGGGGGTCACCGTTGGGTGCAGCCTCGGAGGTGCCCTCGGTGCCAACCTTGCCCCCGGGCTGGGACCTGCCCTGGGGACTGGACTTGGAGCCAGCCTGGGCCCTGCCCTGGATGCCAGCCTGGACCCTGCCCTCGATGCCAGCCTGGGCCCTGCCCTGGATGCCAGCGTGGGCCCTGCCCTCGGAGCTGCCCTCAGGCACAGCCTCGGAGGCAGCCTCGGGCTCGGCGCTGAGCCAGGCCTTGGGGCGCCCCTGGGCCGTGCCCCCGGGGCTGGCATCAGGGTGGACCTGGGCGTGCCAGCTGCCGCCAGCCTGGACGCCGGCACCGAGCTCGGAGCCGCCCTGGGAGCTGCCAGCCCCGGAGGTGCCCTGGGAGCCCAGGCCGAGGCCGGGGCAGAGGTTGGCGGCAGCCTGGGCGTCGCCCTCAGCATCGGTGCCAGCCTGGGGCCTGGGCTGGGCTCTGGGCTCAGTGCCAGCCTGGGGCTGGGCATCGGAGCTGCCACCCCCACCCTGCCCCAGCCCGAGCTCGGCGTCGCCCTCGGTGCCAACCTCGGGGCTGGAGCCGGCAGCAGCCTTGGCCTCGGTGCCAACCTTGGCTCCAGCCTGGGCTCTGCCGTCGGCATCGGCCTGGGAGCTGCTCTCGGTGCCAACGTTGGCTCTGCTCTGCCCTCTGGCATTGGCCACGGCCTTGGGCTGGCCGTTGGAGCTGCTCTGGGAGCCAACCTTGGAGCCACCGTTGGCACCTCACTGCCAGCTGAGGCGGGCACTGGCATTGGACTTGGCATTGGAGCTGCTGTTGGAGCCACTGTTGGCACCTCTCTGCCACCTGAGGCTGGCACTGGCATTGGACTTGGCATTGGAGCTGCTGTTGGAGCCACTGTTGGCACCTCTCTGCCATCTGAGGCTGGCACTGGAGTTGGACTTGGCATTGGAGCTGCTGTTGGAGCCACTGTTGGCACCTCTCTGCCATCTGAGGCTGGCACTGGAGTTGGACTTGGCATTGGAGCTGCTGTTGGAGCCACTGTTGGCTCTTCTCTGCCATCTGAAGTTGGCACTGGCATTGGACTCAGTGTTGGAGCCACCATTGGCACCTCTCTGCCATCTGAGGCTGGCACTGGCATTGGACTTGGCACTGGAGCTGCCACTGGAGTCAGTGTTGGCTCTTCTCTGCCATCTGAAGTTGGCACTGGCATTGGACTCAGTGTTGGAGCCACCATTGGCACCTCTCTGCCATCTGAGGCTGGCACTGGCGTTGGACTTGGCACTGGAGCTGCCACTGGAGCCAGTGTTGGCTCCCCTCCGGGACCTGAGGCTGGCACCAGCGCTGGAGCTGCTGCTGGAGCTGGGGGTGGTGGAGCTGGGGCTGGGGCTGGCACCACTCTGGGCTCTGCCCTCGGCTTTGCCGTTGGAGCTGCGCTCGGAGCCAGCCTGGGCTCCGGCCTCGGGCCTGAGGTTGGCACCAGTGTGGGACTCAGCCTCAGAGCCAACCTGGCAGCCAACCCCGAAGCCAACCCCGAAGCCCACCCTGGAGCCCACCCTGGAGCCAACCCTGGAGCCAGCCTTGGAACCAACCCTGGAGCCAACCTCGGAGACTCTGCTCTTGGAGCCCACCCTGGAGCCCACCCTGGAGCCCATCCTGGAGCCAACCTTGCAACCAACCCTGGAGCCAACCTTGGAGCCCATCCTGGAGCCCATCCTGGAGCCAACCTTGCAACCAACCCTGGAGCCAACCTTGGAGCCCATCCTGGAGCCCATCCTGGAGCCAACCTTGGAGCCCATCCTGGAGCCCATCCTGGAGCCAACCTTGCAACCAACCCTGGAGCCCATCCTGGAGCCCATCCTGGAGCCAACCTTGCAACCAACCCTGGAGCCCATCCTGGAGCCCATCCTGGAGCCAACCTTGGAGCCAACCTTGCAACCAACCCTGGAGCCCATCCTGGAGCCCATCCTGGAGCCAACCTTGGAGCCAACCTTGCAACCAACCCTGGAGCCCACCCTGGAACCCATCCTGGAGCCCATCCTGGAGCCAACCCTGGAGCCAACCTTGCAACCAACCCTGGAGCCCACCCTGGAGCCCACCCTGGAGCCCACCCTGGAGCCAACCCTGGAGCCCATCCTGGAGCCAACCTTGGAGACTCTGCTCTTGGAGCCCACCTTGGAGCCAATGTTGATACTGGCATTGGGCTTGGTGTTGGAGCTGGAGGAGGCTCTGGATTTGGATCTGGAGCTGCTCCCACCCTTGGACTTAGAGTTGGATCTGAAGCTCCATCCAACGTTGGGCTTGGATCTGGAATCAGAGCTGGAGCTGGAGCTGGCTCCACCATTGGACTTGGAGTTGGACTTGGCTGTGGAGCTGGCTCCACCCCCGGCCTCGGAGCTGGAATTGGATCTGGAGTTGGGCCTGGGTCTGGCTCCACCATTGGGCTTGGGGTTGGAGCTGGAGTCAGAGCTGGAGCTGGCTCCGCCATCGGACTTGGACTTGGATCTGGAGCTGCTTCCAGTGTTGGACTTGGATCTGGAGCTGGCTCCACCATTGGACTTGGAGCTGGAGCCAGACCTGGAGCTGGAGCTGGATCTGGCTCCAGCATTGGACTTGGAGCTGGAGTAAGACCTGGATCTGGATCTGGAGCTGCCTCCACCATTGGACTGGGAGCTGGAGTCAGACCTGGAGCTGGAGCTGGATCTGGAGCTGCCTCCACCATTGGACTTGGAGCTGAGTCAGACCTGGAGCTGGATCTGGATCTGCCTCCACCATTGGACTGGGAGCTGGAGTAAGACCTGGATCTGGATCTGGAGCTGCCTCCACCATTGGACTTGGACTTGGAGCTGGAGCTGGCTCCAGCGTCGGCCTTGGACATGGATCCGGAGTCAGACCTGGAGCTGGCTCCACCATTGGCCTTGGATCTGGAGTGGGATCCGGAGTCAGACCTGGAGCCGGCCCTGGCCCTGCCTCCACCATTGGCCTCGGCCTCGCCCCCCCCCTTGCCCCCTCCCTGCCCTCCCTCAGCTCCCACCTGCTGCCCCCTTTGGGGGTCCCTGACCCCCCCCTGGGGGCCGCCGAGACCTGGACCCCGCCCTGGACCCCCCGCCACGCCCCCCCCTTCGCCTTCGGCCCCTGAGCCCCCGAGAAGCTTCCCCCAGCCCCGACAGCCCCGGCAGGGGCTCCGCTGGGACCCCCGGGGGTGGAAGGCTCTCAACCGGCACCCCCGGCGCCCTTTTGACCCCGAGACCTCCCCCACCCCCAGCCCCAGCCCCCCCCGCGCCGGCTCCTCCCGGCCCTGCTCTCCAGCGCCTCCTGCAGGGCTTGGCCGTGGCCGCAGCCAGCAGCAGCAGCAGCAGCAGGGGGGGGGCGAGAAGAAATTTGGGGGGGGGGTCGACGACGACCACCAGCAGCAGCACCCCCCCGACCCCCCCCAACCTCCCGCCGCCCCCTCCCCCCACCCGGTCGCCCCGCGACCCCTTCGCTGAGTTGTATCAACTCCCCCAGAGCCACCTCCAGGACGCCTTCCGCCAAGGTGAGGAGGGGGAGGGGGCGCCAGGGGGGTCGGGGTCGGGGGAGAGGAGGCATGGGGGTCGGGGTACCCGTGGGGGTGGGGGCACCCATGGTGGGGTGGGGATGCGGGTGGGAAAGGGGTTGGGGGGAATCTCGGGGGCGGGTATGGAGGGGTGGGGGGTCCCCAGCTCTTGGGTGCCACCCGGGGGGGGGTCCCCAGCTGTTGGGTGCCACCCTGAGGGGGTCCTCAACTATTGGGTACCACCCCGAGGGGGTCCCCAGCTCTTGAGTGCCACCCCGAGGGGGTCCCCAGCTGTTGGGTACCACCCCGGGGGGGTCCCCAGCTCTTGAGTGCCACCCCGGGGGGGTCCCCAGCTGTTGGGTGCTACCCTGGGAGGGGTCCCCAGCTGTTGGGTACCACCCTGGGGGGGGGTCCTCAACTATTGGGTGCCACCCCGGCTACCCTGGGGGGGGTCCCCGACTGCTGTGGACAGCTGGAGCCATCTGGGGTCAGTTTAGGGGGAGGGTTGGGGTCTTCTAATTGGAGGAGGGTCTTCTAATTAAGGGGGGGCTTTTAATTAGGGGAGGCTTTTAATTGGGGGAGCTTTTAATTGGGGGTGGGGGTGTCTCTTGGGGGTTCCTGGGGGCTGGGGACACTTGGGGCTCTCTGGGGTCGTTTGGGAGGGAGAGTTAAAAGGGCGGGGGTAGGGGTGGGGTGGGTCTGTTCTTTGGGGAGGGGTCTGCCTTTTGGGGGAGGGGTCCCAAGGCCTGACCTGGTCGTTTTGTGTCCCCCAGCCGGAAGCCAGCGTGCCCCCTCGTTCTGAACTAAGTCTGTGACTCGACTTGCCCCCAGTATGGCATATTGTCATTGTCACCCCCCGCCGCCCCTCCCTCACCCCAATCCCCGAGCCCCTGCCCTCCCCCTTTCCTACCCTAACCCCCTCCCCAAGCCCCCCCCCGGGGCCTTTCGTGCTAATTTAACTCGTAACGAGTCTCTAAGGTAATTAGTTGGGGGCTTGTGTGGCCTCCCCCTTCCCCCTCCCCTTTCGCCCAGCCCTCCCCCTCCTTCTCCCCCTCCCCCAATGCCTTGCCTGGGTCCCCATTTGTGTCCCCAACCTCCTTTCCTTCCCCCTCCCCCGATGTCCCCTCTGTGTCTCTTCCCCTCCCCCCACCCTGGGGTCTGCGTTTTTGGCAGAGTCCCCTCCCAACAAATTGTCACCTCCCCCTTCCCCCCCCCCCCAAATGTCCCCAACTGTCCCCCACCCCCCCCAAAATGTCCCCAACTGTCGTCCCCCCCCAAGCCCAGGGACGGTGACGTCGTGGCCCTGATGTCCCCCAAGTGTCCCCAACTCAGGGGGGGGCTGAGGCACAATGTGGCTCAGTGACCCCCAAGGTCCCCAATGCTGTCCCCAAGGTCCCCAGCTCGAGGATCTGAGCCAGGTGGTGGCTCAGTGTCCCTCCAATGTCCCCAGTGTGTGTGTGTCCCCCCTCCCCTCCCCTCCCCTCCACGTCCCCTGCTGGACCCTGACCTCGAGGAAGGACTTTGGAGACCCTGGCACAGCCCTCAGCGATGTCCCCAAGGAGGGGGACACAGCCACCTGGGGTGTCCCCAAGGGACCTGCTCATCCCCACCCCCTCCCCCCCCCCCCCGGGCCAGCAGAGCTGCTCCTGATGTCCCCCAAGTGTCCCCAGTGGCTCAGACCTGGCCTGGCCTCGATGTCCCCAAAGGACCTTTGTCAGCCTGGCCCCACCGCGGCCCTGGTGTCCCCAGAGGACCTGGGGACATCCTCCTCCTCCTCAGCCTGGAGCAAAGAGGGACTGACTGAGAGCCACCGCAGTTTGATGTCCCCAGAGGACCTGGGGACATCCTCCTCCTCCTCCTCATCATCACTCTGGGCCAAGAGACTGAGAGCCACCACCACACCTTGCTGTCCCCAACTGTCCCCAAAGGATCTGGGACCTCCTCCTCGCTCCACCTCGAGAGTCTGAGAGCCACCACAGTCCCCAAAGGACCTGGGGGACATCATCCCCACCCTGGACCCAAAGGACTGATCTGGTGTCCCCAGAGGAGCTGGGACATCCTCCTCCTCCTCCTCCTCCTCCTCACCCTGGACTGAGAGACTGAGAGCCACCACAGCTTGGTGTCCCCAAAGGAGGTGGGGACATCTTCATCCTCCTCCTCCTCCTCCTCCTCATCACTCTGGACCAAGAGACTGAGAGCCACCACAGCTTGGTGTCCCCAAAGGAGGTGGGGACATCTTCATCCTCCTCCTCCTCATCACTCTGGACCAAGAGACTGAGAGCAACCACACCTTGGTGTCCCCCCAAATGTCCCCACAGGACCTCATCCTTGCTCCCCCTCAAGGGACTGAGAGCCACCAGTTTGGTGTCCCCAACGTCCCCATCGAGGTCCCCACAGGACTTGGGGACATCATCCCCACCCCTGGACCCAAAGGACTCATTTGGTGTCCCCAAGGAGCTGGGACCTCCCCCTTGCTCCACCCCAAGGGACTGAGAGCCACCACAGTTTGGTGTCCCCAACTGTCCCCAGTGTCCCCTGGAGGCCTGGTGGCCCTGACCCCCCTCCCAATAAAGTGACCTCATTGTCCCCTTGGCAGCTGCTGTCTGAGGGGGGGGGGGGGAGGGAGGGGGTCCAAGGAATTGGGGGGGAGGGGTCCCAGAGGTGGGGAAAGGGAGACAGGAATTGGGGAGGGGGGTCCCAGGAGACTGGGAGTGGGCAGAGGATGTTTAGGAGGTCCCCGGAATTGGGGGGAGGGGGTCCCAGGAGGCTGGGGAGGCGGTCCCAGGAATAGCGGGGTGGATCTCAGAGGGTCCAGAGGGGTCCCAGGGCAGGGGAAGGGGCCGCAGGAATTGGGGAGGGGCTTCCCATGAGCCTGGGGGTGGCCATAGGAGGCCTGGGGGGTCCTCAGAACTGGGGGGGGGGGGATCCCAGGAGGGAGGTCTCAGGAGGCAGGGGAGGAGGTCCCCAGAGGGTCTCCGGGGGGAGCTGACTCGGGAGGGGCTCCCAGGAGGGACCCAGCAAGGCGCCGGGAGCCAGGCTGCCCTCAGGCTCCGCCCCCTTCACCCACAGCCACGCCCACACCCCCCCTTGAACCGCGCCTCGAACCGCGCGCCATCCAATCAGAACCCGCCTCAAACCCAAACCCCGCCCCCGAGCCCCTCACGCCGCACACACCTCCGCGCAAGCCCCGCCTCTTCCGGTCCGGGCCCCGCCTTGCGCACGCGCGGCTCCTTCCGGCGACTCCCGGCGCGGTGAGCTCCCGGCCGGGCCCGGCCTGGCCCCGCCCCCATCCCCGCGCCCCCGGCCCGGGACCGCTCCAGCCCCGCTCCAGCCCCCGGCCCGGGACCGCTCCAGCCCCGCTCCAGCCCCCGGCCCGGGACCGCTCCAGCCCCCGGCCCGGGACCGGCTCCAGCTCCAGCCCCCCGGCCCGGGACCGCTCCAGCCCCGGGCTCCAGCCCCGCTCCAGCCCCGGCCCCGCCCCCACCCCCGGCCCGGGACCGCTCCAGCCCCCGGCCCGGGACCGCTCCAGCCCCGCTCCAGCCCCCGGCCCGGGACCGCTTCGCCTCCCCCTCCTCTCCGCTACTCCGGGCCCGGTGCCCCCCACCCCTCCCCTCCCCTTCTCTTTCCCCCAGGCTGGGCTCAGGGTCTTCTCCCCAGACCTAAAGCCGGGCCCAGGGAAGCCCTCCCCCCGCTCCGGGCTGTGCCTCCTGCCCCTTCCCAGTGGGACTGGTCCCGGTGACCCCAGCCATGCCCTACCGGTCCCGGCTCAGCACGGGGCCCAGTGACCCCCCAGGACCCCCTTAGCCTTCCAGCCCTCTCCCAGTCCATTCTTGGTATCTCCCAGGGCCCCCTGGAACCCCTTCCACTTCCCTCCCATTGCCCTGGGACCCCTTCCACTTCCCTCCCAGTGCCCCCGGGACCCTTCCACTTCCCTCCCAGTGCCCCCCAGTGTCCCCCAGCTTCCCTCCCAGTGCCCCCTGAGACCCCTTCCTCTTCCCTCCCATTGCCCCCGGGACCCCTTCCACTTCCCTCCCATTGCCCCCTGAGACCCCTTCCTCTTCCTCCCAGTGCCCCCTGGGACCCCTTCCACTTCCCTCCCAGTGCCCCCCAGGACCCCTTCCACTTCCCTCCCAGTGCCCCCCAGTGTCCCCAGCTTCCCTCCCAGTGCCCCCTGAGACCCCTTCCTCTTCCCTCCCATTGCCCCCTGGGACCCCTTCCTCTTCCCTCCCATTGCCCCCTGAGACCCCTTCCTCTTCCCTCCCAGTGCCCCCTGGGACCCCTTCCTCTTCCCTCCCAGTGCCCCCGGGACCCTTCCACTTCCTTCCCATTGCCCCCGGGACCCCTTCCACTTCCTCCCAGTGCCTCCGTAGGGTCCTCAGCTCCTTCCCAACCCCTCCATTCCCCCTCCCAGTACCCCCAGGACAACCCAGTGCCCCCACCCCCTTCTCAGCCCCTCCAAACCCTTTCCCAGCCCCCTCCCAGTAAACCCAGTAACGCCCCAGTACCCTTCCAGGGCATCCAGCCCCCCTAGAAAGCCTCTCCCTCGCCCCCCGCCCCCAGCCCCTTTTTAACCTTCCCCCCCCCCTTCCCAGCACTTCCCAGTCCCAAACCGGGAGCCGCTGGGGGGGTGGAGGATGGGCCGGGGGCGGCTGCTGGGGGGCTGTGCCTGGCTGCTGGGGGGCTTGGCCCTGCTGCAGACCCTTTACCTGCGAGCTCTGCCCCCTCCCCACCCCCAGAGACCCCCCAGATCCTCCCCCCTCCCCCAAAAAGCCCTCCTGGACCCCTCCCCGGGGAGTCCTGGACCCTTCGGGCTCCTATCGGATCTATTGGGACGTTTTGGGACCCCCCCCGAATTGGGGACCCCCCCCCGAGGTCATTTTGGCCACTCACGGGACCCCGGGGAAGGTAGCTGAGGCTCTGGGGGGGGCGGACTTTTGGGGGGGGGGTCCCATCTCCGTTGCTGTCTTCGGGGTCCCCCAGGTCGGGGAGGCCCTGGAGGAGCTGCTGGCAGTTTTGGGGGGGGGGCTCTGCAGGGGCTCTGGGGCGCCTGAGGGTGCAGGTGGTGGTGGGGGCTGCCGCTCCCCCCCCTAAACTGAGGCCCCCCCCCAAATTCAGACCCCCCCAAAGCAGGGGAAGCTGCGGGGGGGCCCTCCGGAGGCTGGCAGCCACCGACCCCCCCAGCTACACTCTGGGGGTTCCCTACCCTGGGAACCTGCTGAGGAACCTGGCTTGGGGGGGGGCGGTCAGGGGGAGACCCCCCCCAAACGGAGGCTTTGCCCCCTCCTCCAAGGGGCTCCCAAGCCCCTCCCCGTGGGGTCCTGGGGGACTGGGTGCTGCTGCTGGACGCTGATGTGGTGCCCAGCTGGGGGCTGCGGGAAGCCTTCCGCAGCCTGCTGAGGGAGGGGGGGGCGAGGCTGGGACCCCCACTTTGGGCGCCTGGAGGCGATTTGGGGGACCCCCCAGACGGGGAGGGGCTGAGGGACGGCAAAGCTTTGGGGGTTCAGGAGGTCCTGGAGGGCCCTAAAGGCTTGGGGGCTCCGGGGGTCTTGGGGGACCCCCCGGCGCGGGGAGCTCCTGACGGCCTCGGCGACCCCCAGCTGCCCGGGGCTCCGCCCCCACCTCGTGAGCCAGGGGGCCCCAGCACCCCGGGGGGCCCCAATGCCGTGGGGGTCCCCAACACCCCGGGGGTCCCCGGTGCTCTGAGGGACCCTGACACCTTGGGGGACCCCAACACCCTGGGGGTCCCAAGCACCCCGAGGGACCCCAAGGCTCTGAGGGACCCCAACGTCCTGGGGGTCCCCAACACCCTGAAGGACCTCAGTGACCTGAAGACCCTCAACACCCTGGGGGTCCCCAATGTTCTGAGGGACCCCAAGGCTCTGAGGGACCCCAACACCCTGGGGGTCCCCAACACCTTGGGGGTCCCAAACACCCTGGGGGTCCCCAACGCCCTGAAGGACCTCAGTGACCTGAAGACCCTCAACACCCTGGGGGTCCCCAAGGCTCTGAGGGACCCCAAGGCTCTGAGGGTCCCCAACACCTTGGGGGTCCCAAACACCTTGGGGGTCCCCAACACCCTGAAGGACCTCAGTGACCTGAAGACCCTCAGCGCCCTGGGGGTCCCCAACACCCGGCAGGACCCCGACGCCCTGGGGGTCCCCGAGCCCCCGGAGGACCCCGACCCCCCCCGGCCCCAGGTGGTGTTCGTGCTGCCAGCCTTCGAGGTGCGCTCGGGGCTGGAGCTGCCCCGCTCCAAGGAGGCCCTGCGGGGGCTGTGGGCTGCGGGGGACGCCAGAGCCTTCTACGGTGCCCTCTGCCCCCGCTGCCAGGCGCCCACCGCCTACGGCCGCTGGTGGCAGCTGCCCCCCGGGCCCGGGCTGAGGGTGGCCTACGAGGTGCCCTGGCAGGACCCCTGGGAACCTTTCTACCTGGCCCCCGCCGCCGGGGGGGTGCCAGCCTTCGACGAAGGCTTCCTGCAGTACGGCTTCAACCGCATCAGCCAGGTGGGCACCGCGCCGGGGGGCGCCGGGGGGGGGGGGCGGCTTGGGGTGGGCATGGGATGGGCACCGGGGGTTGGGGGTGTTGGGGTGGGCATGGGGGTGCTTGGGGTGGGCACTGGGGGGCTGGGGAGCACTTGGGGTGGGCATGGAGGGGCTTGGGGTGGGCATGGGGGAGCCTGGGCTGGGCACTGGGGGGCTGGGGAGCACTTGGGGTGGGCATGGAGGGGCTTGGGGTGGGCATGGGGGAGCCTGGGCTGGGCACTGGGGGCTGGGGGGTGCTTAGGGTGGGCATGGGGGGGCCTGGGCTGGGCACCAGGGGCCCGGGGGGTGCTTGGGGTGGATGTTGGGTGGGCACAGAGGGGCTTGGGGGTAGGAATGGGGGAACTGGGGGTGGGCAGGGGAGGGCTTGGGGTGGGCACAAGGGGGCTTCGAGATGCTTGGGGTGGTCACTGGGTGGCCATGGGGGGCTTGGGTGCTGCTTGGGTGCTCCGTGGGTGCTCTGGGGGTGCTCTGAAGCTCTTTGGGCGCTGTGGGGCTCTGGGGGGGATGTCCCTGGGCCCTAACCCTCTCCCCTCCCCCCCCCCAGGCGTGCGAGCTGCACGTGGCCGGGTTCCGCTTCGCCGTGCTGGACGGAGCCTTCGTCGCCCACCGAGGCTTCAAGGAGGCCGAAGGCTTCCACCGGGGCCGGGAGGCAGAGCTGGAGCTCAACCGGCAGCGGTTCCGCCACTTCCGCCGCCAGCTGCGCCAGCGCTACCCTGCCTCCCCCCGGCGCTGCTGAGCCAGCCCCGGCCACGCGGCGGCGCCACAGAGGCCTCCCCCCGGCGCTGCTGAGCCAGCCCCGGCCACGCGGCGGCGCCACAGAGGCCTCCCCCCGGCGCTGCTGAGCCAGCCCCGGCCACGCGGCGGCGCCACAGAGGCTTCCCCATGGCGCTGCTGAGCCAGACCCGGCCACGCGGCGGCGCCACAGAGGCCTCCCCCTGGCGCTGCTGAGCCAGCCCCGGCCACGCGGCGGCGCCACAGAGGCCTCCCCCCGGCGCTGCTGAGCCAGACCCGGCCACGCGGCGGCGCCACAGAGGCCTCCCCTCGGTGCTGCTGAGCCAGCCCCGGCCACACATCGGCGCCACAGAGGCTTCCCCATGGCGCTGCTGAGCCAGCCCCGGCCACGCGGCGGCGCCACAGAGGCCTCCCCCCGGTGCTGCTGAGCCAGCCCCGGCCACACATCGGCGCCAGAGAGGCCTCCCCATGGCGCTGCTGAGCCAGCCCCGGCCACACGGCGGCGCCACAGAGGCCTTCCCCCGGTGCTGCTGAGCCAGCCCTGGCCACGCGGCGGCACCAGAGAGGCTTCCCCATGGCGCTGCTGAGCCAGCCCCGGCCACGCGGCGGCGCCACAGAGGCCTCCCCCCGGCGCTGCTGAGCCAGCCCTGGCCACGCGGCGGCACCAGAGAGGCTTCCCCATGGTGCTGCTGAGCCAGCCCCGGCCACGCGGTGGCGCCACAGAGGCTTCCCCCTGGCGCTGCTGAGCCAGCCCCGGCCACATGGCGGCGCCACAGAGGCTTCCCCCCGGCGCTGCTGAGCCAGCCCCGGCCACACGGTGGCGCCACAGAGGCTTTCCTCCGGGCAGTCACGGCAGGGAGACAGCCAAGAGGGCAGCGGCGCGAGGTGGAGGTCAGCAGGGAGATGTTGAGGTCATCCTGGACAGGTGGACACATGGAGGTCATTATGGACACATGAGGTCATCATGGGCACAGGGAGGCCACCACAGAGGCATGAGGTCATCATGGACACATGAGACCACCATGGAGACATGGGAACCACTTCGGACATCTAGGACCCCTCTGCACCTCTAGGGTCCCTCTTGGACATCTGGGACCCCTTTGGACCTCTGGGGTCTCTCTTGGACATCTAGGACCCCTCTGGACCCCTGGGGTCCAACTTGGACATCCTGGACCCCTCTGGACCCCTGGGGTCCACCTCGGACATCTGGGACCCCTCTGGACCTCTGGGGTGCCTCTTGGATATCCTGGACCCCTGGGGCCCTTCTTGGACATCTGGGACCCCTCTGGACTGCTGGGGTCCACCTCGGACATCTGGGACCCCTCTGGACCCCTGGGGTCCCTCTTGGCCATCTGGGACCCTTCTGGACCCCTGGGGTCCACCTTGGACATCTGGGACACCTCTGGACCCCTGGGGCCCCTCTTGGACATCTAGGACCCCTCTTGGACTGCTGGGGTCCACCTCGGACATCTGGGACCCCTTTGGACCCCTGGAGTCGCTCTTGGACATCTGGGACCCCTTTGGACCCCTGGGGTCCCTCTTGGATATCTAGGACCCCTCTGAACCCCTGGGGCCCCTCTTGGCCATCTGGGACCTGGTTCCTCGGGGTTGGGATCAGGAAGGAGGCTTTGGAGGCTGCTGAGGAGCTAAGAGCTGAACTTTCCCTCCCTCTCTGCCCCTCGAGTGGTTTTTCGCCTTCTGTTCTCCTCCTCCTCAGGTCAGGCCGAGGCGGAGGGCTCCGAGCAGGGGGCAGAGGGCAGCCGGAGTCGTTTCTGTGTCGCCTGTCGCGATAGAAGCGGCGGGGAAAGGGAGTGAGGGTGGTGTGTCATTGGGCACTGGGCAGAGGCGCGGAGTGGAGAGGGCGCGGCGGGCTCGGGGGGCGGGGTTATGCTAATCAGAGGCCAATGGGAGTCGAGAGAGGGGATGGGGCGTGGCCAGAGAGAACCCCGTGGCGGGGAGGGGGCGGGGTTATACTAAAGACGGAAGAAGGCAGCGAGAGGGAGGCCGGGAGGCTGCGCTGCCAATCAGACAGGGCGGGCTCGGAGGGGCGGGGCTTGCGGGAACGGAGGCGGGGCGTGCGGTGCTATTGGCTGGGAAGCGAAGCAAAGCAAACGCGGGGATCATGCAGGGGGCGGGGCTATGGTAATGAGAGGCACGAGGCATGCCGGGAAACGGCGCTCTGGGACGCGGCGGGCGGGGCTGGACCCGAGGCGCGGTGGCCGCCGCAGCGCAGGGCTGGAGCTGAACGGGAGTTCGAGAGCGCCAAGAAGGCAGGGAGGGAAGGCAGGGAGGGAAGAGGCTGGGAGCAGGGCTGGGCTCTGCCGTGAGCCGCTCCAGCTGCCCGTGCGGGCCGCACCGTTCCCGGAGGCACCGCAGCCCCAGGACGATGCTCCGGATTCAAACCCCGCAGCCGCCGCTGCTCCTTGCCCCCCGCCCGGGAGTGCCCTGAGCGCTGCCTCCCGGCATGCCTCGCGTGCCTCATTACCATAATCCCGCCCTTGCCTTGTCTCCCAGCCCACGGCATGGCAGAGCCCCACGCCAACCCTCCCTTCCTGATTGGCGGTTCTTATTAGCATAACTCCGCCCCTTTCCAGAACCATGTGATTCACCCTGGTCTCGTCCCCATCCCCGCCGCCTCTGCTCCCCTTGATGCCTTATTAGCATAACCCCGCCCCCCCGCCGCTCTCCCCTCCCCCCCCCCCCGGCTTCTATCGCGACAGGCAACAGAGAAACGACCGCAGCCGCCCTCCGCCCCGCTGCTCGCAGCTCAGCGCACTCCCGGCAGCCTTTCGGGCGCTTCATTTACATAACCACGCCCCTCCTCCCCCCCGCCCCCCCGGCGCGGGGCTTGCGCCGCGTTGCGGGGCGGGGGTTGGATGGGAAGGTCCTTGGTCCCCCCTCCCGTGCCGACGTCGGCCGCGTGGCGCCGCGCGTCGCCGTGCGTCAGCTGCGCTCCCCCCCACCCCCCCCACCCCCCGTGCGTCATTTGCGTCACCGTGCGCCGCTTGCGTCGCCGTGCGTCGGCTGCGTCCCGCCGCTTCCCTCCGCCCCCTCCGGGTCCCCGCGGCGCCTCCGCCTCCCCGCGGCGCCCTTCCGCTTCCCGCCGCTTGCCTCCGGCTCCCTCCGCCTCCTCCCGGCCCTGCCGCCCGCCGGCGTGCCGCTGCGCCGCCATGTCGGAGCGGGAGGAGCGGCGCTTCGTGGAGCTGCCGCGGGAGTCGGTTCGCCTGATGGCGGAGAGCACCGGGCTGGAGCTCAGCGACGAGGTCGCCGCTCTGCTGGCCGAGGACGTCTGCTACCGGCTGCGGGAGGCCACGCAGGTGAGGGGCGGCCGAAGGGGGAGGCCGAGAGGGGTTCCCCCGGGGGGGGGGTCCCAGGTTCCTTCCGTCCCAGCATCCCGGGGGGGGGCAGGATCCCAGTGCCCCCAGCCCCCAGTGCCCCCAGTGCCCCCAGTGCCCCCAGTGCCCCCAGCCCCCAGTGCCCCCAGTGCCCCCAGTGCCCCCAGTGCCCCCAGCCCCCAGTGCCCCCAGCCCCCAGTGCCCCCAGTGCCCCCAGTGCCCCCAGTGCCCCCAGTGCCCCCAGTGCCCCCAGCCCCCAGTGCCCCCAGTGCCCCCAGTGCCCCCAGTGCCCCCAGTGCCCCCAGTGCCCCCAGTGCCCCAGTGCCCCCAGTGCCCCCAGTGCCCCCAGTGCCCCCAGCCCCCCCAGTGCCCCCAGTGCCCCCAGTGCCCCCAGTGCCCCAGTGCCCCCAGTGCCCCCAGTGCCCCCAGTGCCCCCAGTGCCCCCAGTGCCCCCAGTGCCCCCAGTGCCCCCAGCCCCCAGTGCCCCCAGCCCCAGTGCCCCAGTGCCCCAGTGCCCCCAGTGCCCCCAGTGCCCCCAGTGCCCCAGTGCCCCCAGTGCCCCAGTGCCCCAGTGCCCCCAGCCCCCAGTGCCCCCAGTGCCCCAGTGCCCCCAGTGCCCCCAGTGCCCCCAGTGCCCCCAGTGCCCCCAGCCCCCAGTGCCCCCAGTGCCCCAGTGCCCCCAGTGCCCCCAGCCCCAGTGCCCCCAGCCCCAGTGCCCCCAGTGCCCCCAGCCCCAGTGCCCCAGTGCCCCCAGCCCCCAGTGCCCCCAGCCCCAGTGCCCCCAGCCCCAGTGCCCCCAGTGCCCCAGCCCCAGTGCCCCCAGTGCCCCAGTGCCCCCAGTGCCCCCAGTGCCCCCAGTGCCCCCAGCCCCAGTGCCCCCAGTGCCCCCAGCCCCAGTGCCCCCAGTGCCCCAGTGCCCCCAGTGCCCCCAGTGCCCCAGTGCAGCCCCAGTGCCCCAGTGCCCCCAGTGCCCCCCCCAGTGCCCCAGTGCCCCCAGCCCCAGTGCCCCCAGCCCCAGTGCCCCCAGCCCCAGTGCCCCCAGTGCCCCAGTGCCCCCAGCCCCCAGTGCCCCCAGCCCCAGTGCCCCCAGTGCCCCCCAGTGCCCCAGTGCCCCCAGCCCCCAGTGCCCCCAGTGCCCCCCCCCAGTGCCCCCAGCCCCAGTGCCCCCAGTGCCCCAGTGCCCCAGCCCCCAGTGCCCCCAGCCCCAGTGCCCCCAGCCCCAGTGCCCCCAGTGCCCCCAGTGCCCCCAGTGCCCCAGTGCCCCAGTGCCCCCAGTGCCCCCAGTGCCCCCAGTGCCCCAGTGCCCCCAGTGCCCCCAGTGCCCCCAGTGCAGTGCCCCAGTGCCCCCAGTGCCCCAGTGCCCCCAGTGCCCCCAGTGCCCCCAGCCCCCAGTGCCCCCAGTGCCCCAGTGCCCCAGTGCCCCCAGTGCCCCCAGTGCCCCAGTGCCCCCAGTGCCCCCAGCCCCCAGTGCCCCAGTGCCCCCAGCCCCAGTGCCCCAGTGCCCCCAGTGCCCCAGTGCCCCCAGTGCCCCAGTGCCCCAGTGCCCCCAGCCCCAGTGCCCCCCCAGTGCCCCAGTGCCCCCAGTGCCCCAGCCCCCAGTGCCCCAGTGCCCCCAGTGCCCCCAGTGCCCCCAGTGCCCCAGTGCCCCCAGTGCCCCAGTGCCCCAGTGCCCCCAGCCCCAGTGCCCCCAGCCCCCAGTGCCCCAGTGCCCCCAGTGCCCCAGTGCCCCCAGTGCCCCAGTGCCCCAGTGCCCCCAGCCCCCAGCCCCAGTGCCCCCAGTGCCCCCAGTGCCCCCAGTGCCCCCAGTGCCCCAGTGCCCCCAGTGCCCCAGTGCCCCCAGTGCCCCCAGTGCCCCCAGCCCCAGTGCCCCAGTGCCCCCAGCCCCAGTGCCCCCAGTGCCCCAGTGCCCCCAGTGCCCCCCCCCAGTGCCCCCAGTGCCCCAGTGCCCCCAGCCCCCAGTGCCCCCAGCCCCCAGTGCCCCCAGTGCCCCCAGCCCCAGTGCCCCCAGCCCCAGTGCCCCCAGTGCCCCCAGTGCCCCCAGTGCCCCCAGCCCCCAGTGCCCCCAGCCCCAGTGCCCCCAGTGCCCCCAGCCCCCAGTGCCCCCAGCCCCAGTGCCCCCAGTGCCCCCAGCCCCCAGTGCCCCCAGCCCCAGTGCCCCCAGTGCCCCCAGCCCCAGTGCCCCAGTGCCCCCAGTGCCCCCAGCCCCAGCCCCCAGTGCCCCCAGTGCCCCAGTGCCCCCAGCCCCAGCCCCCAGTGCCCCAGCCCCCCCCAGTGCCCCCAGCCCCCAGTGCCCCCAGTGCCCCAGCCCCCAGTGCCCCAGTGCCCCAGTGCCCCCAGTGCCCCCAGTGCCCCCAGTGCCCCCAGCCCCCAGTGCCCCCAGTGCCCCAGCCCCAGCCCCAGTGCCCCCAGTGCCCCAGTGCCCCCAGTGCCCCCAGTGCCCCAGTGCCCCCAGCCCCCAGTGCCCCCAGCCCCAGTGCCCCCAGCCCCAGTGCCCCCAGTGCCAGCCCCAGTGCCCCCAGTGCCCCCAGTGCCCCCAGCCCCAGTGCCCCCAGTGCCCCAGTGCCCCCAGTGCCCCCAGTGCCCCCAGTGCCCCCAGTGCCCCAGCCCCCAGCCCCAGTGCCCCCAGCGCCCCCAGCCCCCAGTGCCCCCAGTGCCCCCAGCCCCAGTGCCCCCAGTGCCCCCAGCCCCCAGTGCCCCCAGCCCCAGTGCCCCCCCAGTGCCCCCAGCCCCCAGTGCCCCCAGCCCCAGTGCCCCCAGCCCCAGTGCCCCCAGTGTGCCCCAGTGCCCCCAGTGCCCCCAGTGCCCCCAGTGCCCCCAGTGCCCCCAGCCCCAGTGCCCCCAGCCCCAGTGCCCCAGTGCCCCAGTGCCCCCAGTGCCCCCAGTGCCCCCAGTGCCCCCAGCCCCAGTGCCCCCAGCCCCAGTCCCCCCCAGCCCCCAGCGCCCCCCAGCCCCAGTGCCCCCAGCCCCAGTGCCCCCCAGTGCCCCCAGTGCCCCCAGTGCCCCCAGTGCCCCCAGTGCCCCCAGCCCCCAGTGCCCCCAGCCCCCAGTGCCCCCAGCCCCAGTGCCCGCGGTGCAGCTCCCAGGTCCCTTCCCTTCGTCCCAGAGCCCTTCCCAGCCTCCCACTGCCATTCCCAGCACCTATCCAGGCCTCCCAGTACTCTCCCAGGTCCTTTCCCTTTATCCTAGAGCTTTTCCCAGCCTCCTAGTGTCATTCCCAGTTCCCTTTTCTTAATCCCAGAACCGTTCCCAGCCTCCCACTGCCATTCCTAGAGCCCTTCCCTTCCTCCCAGTGCTCTCCCAGGTCCCTTCCCTTCATCCCAGAGCCCTTCCCAGCCTCCCACTGCCATTCCCAGCATCCATCCAGGCCTCCCAATACTCTCCCAGTTCCCTTCCCTTCATCCCAGAGCCCTTCCCAGCCTCCCAGTGCTCTCCCAGGTCCCTTCCCTTCATCCCAGAGCCCTTCCCAGCCTCCCACTGCCATTCCCAGAGCCCTCCCCAGCCTCTCAGTGCTCTCCCAGGTCCCTTCCCCTCATCCCAGAGCCCTTCCCAGCCTCCCACTGCCATTCCCAGGTCCCTTCCCTTCATCCCAGAGCCCTCCCCAGCCTCCCAGTGCTCTCCCAGGTCCCTTCCCCTCATCCCAGAGCCCTCCCCAGCCTCCCAGTGACGTCCCAGTGCCTCCCAGAACAGCTCCCAGTTCCTCAAGCACCGCCGGCGCCGCAGGCTCACCGTGGAGGACTTCAACCGAGCTCTGCGCTGGAGCAACGTGGAGGTGAGGCCTGGCTGCAGGGGGGGAGGCCCAGGAGGGGACCCTGAGCTGGAGACCTTCAGGTGGGGAAGGTCCTGGAGGTGGTCTTGAGGTGGAGAAGGTCTGGGAGGGGGTGGAGAAGGTCCCAGAGGTGGTTTTTGGGGGGACAAGGTCTAGGAGGTGGCCTTGAGGTAGAAGAGGGTTGGGATGAGGTAGAGGAGGCTCAGGAGATGGAGAAGGTCCAGTAGGTGGCCTGGAGGTGGAGACCTTGAGGTAGAGCAGGGTTGGGGTGAGGTGGAGAAGGTCTGGGAGGTGGAGAAGGTCCAGGAGGTTATCTTGGGATGAAGATCTTGAGGTGGGGAAGGGTTGGGATGGGGTGGAGAAGGTCCAGGAGGTGGAGAAGGTCCAGGAGGTTATCTTGGGATGAAGATCTTGAGGTGGGGAAGGGTTGGGATGGGGTGGAGAAGGTCCAGGAGGTGGAGAAGGTCCAGGAGGTTATCTTGGGGAGGAGACCTTGAGATAGGGAAGGGTTGGGATGGGGTGGAGAAGGTCTAGGAGGTGGCCTTGAGGTGGAGATCTTGGGGTAGAGGAGGGTTGGGATGAGGTGGAGAAGATCCTGGAGGTGGTCTTGAGGTGGGGAAGGGTTGGGAAGGGGTGGAGAAGGTCCCAGAGGTGGTCTTTAGGATGGCAAGGGCTAGGAGGTGGCCTTGAGGTAGAAGCAGGGTTGGGATGGGGTGGAGAAGGCTTAGGAGATGGAGAAGGTGTAGGAGGTGGCCTGGAGGTGGAGAAGAAGGTCCAGGAGGTGGCCTGGAGGTGGAGACCTGAGGTAGAGCAGGGTTGGGATGAGGTGGGGAAGGTCCAGGAGGTGGAGAAGGGCCAGGAGGTTGTCTTGGGGTGGAGACCTTGAGGTAGGGAAGGGTTGGGATGGGGTGGGGAAGGTCTGGGAGGTGGAGAAGGTCCAGGAGGTTGTCTTGGGGAAGAGACCTTGAGGTGGGGAAGGGTTGGGATGGGGTGGGGATGGTCTGGGAGGTGGAGAAGGTCCAGGGGTTGTCTTGGGGAAGAGACCTTGAGGTGGAGAAGAGGTGAGATGAGGTGGAGAAGGTCCAGGAGGTGGCTTTGAGGTGGAGAAGAAGCTCCAGGAGGAGGTTTGGAGGTGGAGAAGGTCCAGGAGGTGGCTTTGAGGTGGAGAAGAAGCTCCAGGAGGAGCTTTGGAGGTGGAGAAGGTCCAGGAGGTGGCTTTGAGGTGGAGAAGAAGCTCCAGGAGGAGCTTTGGAGGTGGAGAAGGAGCCAGGAGGTGGCTTTGAGGTGGAGAAGAAGCTCCAGGAGGAGCTTTGGAGGTGGAGAAGGAGCCAGAGGTGGCAGCAGGTTGTCTTCTGCAGGTGGTCTTTGGCTATGGCTCCCAGGACTCTTTGCCCTTCAGGACCATCAAGGAAGGAGATCTCTTCTTCCAGGAGGACAGAGAGGTCAACCTGGTGGAGCTGGCCTTGGCCACCAACATCCCCAAGGGTTGTGCTGAGACCACGGTGAGAGGTGAGAAGGTTCTCAAGCCTCCACCCAAAGGCAGCTGCTGGCCACCACCCAACCTTGGGAAGCCCAAGGGGTCCCCATGGCCACCCCCCAGGGTTGGGGAGCCCTGGAGGAGGTCTCCATGGTCACCCCCCAGGGTTGGGGAGGCCTGGAGGAGGTCTCCATGGTCACCCCCCAGGGTTGGGGAGGCCTGGAAGAGGTCTCCATGGTCACCCCCCAGGGTTGGGGAGGCCTGGAGGAGGTCTCCATGGTCACCCCCCAGGGTTGGGGAGCCCTGGAGGAGGTCTCCATGGTCACCCCCCAGGGTTGGGGAGCCCTGGAGGAGGTCTCCATGGTCACCACCATCTCCACCTTCCCTTCCAGTCCACATCTCCTACCTGGATGGCAAAGGCAACCTGGAACCACAAGGAGCTGGTGAGGAGCTCCCAGTGCCCTTCCAGTGCCTCCCAGTGCCCACCAGAGCCTCCCAGTGCCCTCCAGTGCCTCCCAGTGCCCACCAGTGCCCACCAGTGCCCACCAGAGCCTCCCAGTGCCCTCCAGAGCCTCCCAGTGCCCACCAGTGCCTCCCAGTGCCCACCAGAGCCTCCCAGTGCCCACCAGTGCCTCCCAGTGCCCACCAGAGCCTCCCAGTGCCCTCCAGTGCCTCCCAGTGCCCACCAGAGCCTCCCAGTGCCCACCAGTGCCTCCCAGTGCCCACCAGAGCCTCCCAGTGCCCACCAGTGCCTCCCAGTGCCCACCAGAGCCTCCCAGTGCCCTCCAGTACCTCCCAGTGCCCTCCAGTGCCTCCCAGTGCCCACCAGAGCCTCCCAGTGCCCTCCAGTGCCTCCCAGTGCCCACCAGTGCCTCCCAGTGCCCACCAGAGCCTCCCAGTGCCCTCCAGTACCTCCCAGAGCCCACCAGAGCCTCCCAGTGCCCACCAGAGCCTCCCAGTGCCCTCCAGAGCCTCCCAGTGCCCACCAGAGCCTCCCAGTGCCCTCCAGAGCCTCCCAGTGCCCACCAGAGCCTCCCAGTGCCCACCAGTGCCTCCCAGTGCCCACCAGTGCCCACCAGAGCCTCCCAGTGCCCTCCAGTGCCTCCCAGTGCCCTTCCAGTCCCTCCCAGTGCCCTCCCACTCCAACCAGTGCCCCCCACCCCCTCTCCCAGTGCCCTCCCAGTGCCCTCCCCGGCCCCACCAGTACCCTCCCAGTACCTCCCAGTCCAACCAGTGCCCCCCACGCCCCTCCCAGTGCCCTCCCAGGCCCCACCAGTACCTCCCAGTGCCCCCCACCCCCTCTCCCAGTGCCCTCCCAGTCCAACCAGTGCCCCCCACCCCCTCTCCCAGTGCCCTTCCAGTCCCTCCCAGTGCCCTCCCAGTCCAACCAGTGCCCCCCACCCCTCTCCCAGTGCCCTCCCACTCCAACCAGTGCCCCCCACCCCCTCTCCCAGTGCCCAGTGCTGTCTCCACCTTGACTGAAGACCTCCTCAAGTACTACCAGAACGTGACCAGAGCTGTGCTGGGGGACGACCCTCAGCTGATGAAGGTGAGGAGGACCTGGGTGGGACCTCAGCTCCTCCTGCCAGCACCTCCAGGGGTAGCCTTGACCTCCCCCTTGAGCATGGTGGGGACCTGGGGGTGGAGGTCCACCACCAACTCAAGGCCTTTGGGGAGGGCTGGCTGGGTTCCATGGGGACCTTGGGTTGGAGGGAGGTGAGGATGGAGATCCACCCCCAGCCCAAGGCCTTTGGGGAGGTGAGGATGGAGATCCACCCCCAGCCCAAGGCCTTTGGGGAGGTGAGGATGGAGATCCACCCCCAGCCCAAGGCCTTTGGGGAGGTGAGGATGGAGATCCACCCCCAGCCCAAGGCCTTTGGGGAGGTGAGGATGGAGATCCACCCCCAGCCCAAGGCCTTTGGGGAGGTGAGGATGGAGATCCACCACCAGCCCAAGGCCTTTGGGGAGGTGAGGATGGAGATCCACCACCAGCCCAAGGCCTTTGGGGAGGTGAGGATGGAGATCCACCACCAGCCCAAGGCCTTTGGTGAGGTGAGGATGGAGATCCACCACCAGCCCAAGGCCTTTGATGAGGGCTGGTTGAGTTCCATGGGGAGCTTGGGTTGGAGGGAGGTGAGGTTGGAGATCCACCCCCCAGCCCAAGACCTTTGTTGAGGTTGGAGATCCACCCCCAGGCCAAGGCCTTTGGTGAGGGCTGGTTGGGTTCCATGGTGACCTAGTGTTGGAGGGACGTGAGGATGGAGGTCCTCCACCAGCCCAAGACCTTTGGTGAGGTCTGGTTGGGTTCCATGGTGACCTAGTGTTGGAGGGATGTGGGGATGGAGCTCCACCACCACCCTTGCCCTTTTAGGTGGCCCTGCAGGACCTTCAGACCAACTCCAAGATCGCTGCTCTGCTGCCTTACTTCGTCTACGTGGTCAGTGGGGTGAGTGTGGCCTTGCCCAGCTGAGGGTCCCCAGCTGAGCTTCTCCTTGGAGGTTCTCCACTTGGGGTTCTGAAGGCTGGGGTTGGGGGTTCAGGGGGTCAGTCAGCTGAGGCTCTCCAGGGGGTTCAGGGGGTCAGTTGAGGCTCTCCAGGGGGGTCAGGGGGTCAGTTGAGGCTCTCCAGGGGGTTCAGGGGGTCAGTTGAGGCTCTCCTGGGGGTTCAGGGGGGGGTCAGTTGAGGCTCCAGGGGTTCAGGGGGAGGAGGTTCAGGGGGGTCAGTTGAGGCTCTCCAGGGGGTCAGGGGGGTCAGTTGAGGCTCTCCAGGGGGTCAGGGGGGGTCAGTTGAGGCTCTCCAGGGGGGTTCAGGGGGGGTCAGTTGAGGCTCTCCAGGGGGTTCAGGGGGTCAGTTGAGGCTCTCCAGGGGGTTCAGGGGGTCAGTTGAGGCTCTCCAGGGGGTTCAGGGGGTCAGTTGAGGCTCTCCAGGGGGTTCAGGGGGTCAGTTGAGGCTCTCCAGGGGGTTCAGGGGGTCAGTTGAGGCTCTCCAGGGGGTTCAGGGGGTCAGTTGAGGCTCTCCAGGGGGGTTCAGGGGGTCAGTTGAGGCTCTCCAGGGGGTTCAGGGGGTCAGTTGAGGCTCTCCAGGGGGGGGTCAGTTGAGGGCTCTCCAGGGGGTTTCAGTTGAGGGGGGTTCAGGGGGTCAGTTGAGGCTCTTCAGGGGGTCAGTTGAGGCTCTCAGAGGGGGTTCAGGGGTCTCAGGGGTCAGGGGGTCAGTTGAGGCTCTTCAGGGGGTCAGTTGAGCTCTCAGAGGGGTTCAGGGGGGTTCAGGGAGTTCAGGGGGCAGTTGAAGCTCTCCAGGGGTTCAGGGGGTCAGTTGAGGCTCTCCAGAGTTGGGCTCTCAGAGGGGTTCAGGGGGGTCAGTTGAGGCTCTCCAGGGGGTTCAGGGGGTCAGTTGAGGCTCTCCAGGGGGTTCAGGGGGTCAGTTGAGGCTCTCCAGGGGGTTCAGGGGGTCAGTTGAGGCTCTCCAGGGGTTCAGGGGGTCAGTTGAGGCTCTCCAGGGGGTTCAGGGGGGTCAGTTGAGGCTCTCAGGGGTTCAGGGGGTCAGTTGGGCTCTCAGGGGGTCAGGGGGGGTCAGTTGAGGCTCTGCAGGGGGGTGAGGGGGGTCAGGGGGTCAGTTGAGGCTCTCAGAGGGGGTTCAGGGGGGGTTCAGGGGGTCAGTTGAGGCTCTCCAGGGGGTTCAGGGGGTCAGTTGAGGCTCTGAGGCTCTCCAGGGGGGGGCTCAGGGGGTTCAGGGGGTCAGTTGAGGCTCTCCAGGGGGGTCAGGGGGCAGTTGAGGCTCTCCAGGGGGTCAGTTGAGGCTCTCAGGGGGTTCAGGGGGTTCAGGGGGTCAGTTGAGGCTCTCCAGGGGGTCAGGGGGTCAGTTGAGGCTCTCCAGGGGGTTCAGGGGGTCAGTTGAGGCTCTCCAGGGGGTCAGGGGGTCAGTTGAGGCTCTCCAGGGGGTTCAGGGGTCAGTTGAGGCTCTCCAGGGGGTTCAGGGGGTCAGTTGAGGCTCTCCAGGGGGTTCAGGGGGTCAGTTGAGGCTCTCCAGGGGGTTCAGGGGGTCAGTTGAGGCTCTGCAGGGGGTCAGGGGGTCAGTTGAGGCTCTCCAGGGGGTTCAGGGGGTCAGTTGAGGCTCTCCAGGGGGTTCAGGGGTGGTCAGTTGAGGCTCTCCAGGGGGGGGGGTCAGGGGGTCAGTTGAGGCTCTCCAGGGGGGGTTCAGGGGGGTCAGTTGAGGTTCTCCAGGGGGTTCAGGGGGTCAGTTGAGGCTCTCCAGGGGGTTCAGGGGCTCTCCAGGGAGTTCAGGGGGTCAGTTGAGGGTCTCCAGGGGGGGCTCTCCAGTTGAGGCTCTCCAGGGGGTTCAGGGGGTCAGTTGAGGGTCTCCAGGGGAGTTCAGGGGGGGTCAGTTGAGGCTCTCCAGGGGGGGTCAGTTGAGTCTCTCCAGGGGGGGTCAGGGGGGGTCAGTTGAGGCTCTCCAGGGGGGTTCAGGGGGGGTCAGTTGAGGGTCTCCAGGGGGGTTCAGGGGGGTCAGTTGAGGGTCTCAGGGGGTCAGGGGGGTCAGTTGAGCTCTCCAGGGGAGTTCAGGGGGTCAGTTGAGGCTCTCCAGGGGGTCAGTTGAGTCTCTCCAGGGGGTCAGGGGGTCAGTTGAGCTCTCCAGGGGGTTCAGGGGGTCAGTTGAGGGTCTCCAGGGGGTTCAGGGGGTCAGTTGAGGCTCTCCAGGGGTCAGTTGAGGGTTCAGGGGGTCAGGGGGTCAGTTGAGGCTCTCCAGGGGGTTCAGGGGGTCAGTTGAGTCTCCAGGGGGTTCAGGGGGTCAGGGGGGTCAGTTGAGTCTCTCCAGGGGGTTCAGGGGGTCAGTTGAGGCTCTCCAGGGGGGTTCAGGGGGGGTCAGTTGAGGGTCTCCAGGGGGGTTCAGGGGGGGTCAGTTGAGGCTCTCCTTGAAGCTCTCCTCCTGAGGTCCTGCAGCTGAGCTTCTCCTTGGAGCTTCTCCAGGAGGAGTTCTGCAGTTCAGGTTCTCCTTGAGGCTCTGCAGCTGAGCTTGGCCTCATGAACCTCTGCCCTCGAGTTCCTCCACCTTGCTAGGGAGGTGCCCGTGGTGGCGATGCCCGTGGTGGCGGTGCCGGTGCTGGTGCCCGTGGTGGTGCCAGTGGTGGCAGCGCCTGTGGCGGTGCCCGTGGTAGCTGTGCCAGTGGTGGCAGTGCTGGTGGCGGTGCCAGTGGTGGTGGTTCCCGTCGTGGTGACGCCTGTGGTGGCAGTGCCTGTGGCAGTGCTGGTGGTGGCGCCCGTGGCGGCGGTGCTCGTGGTGGTGCCTGTGGTGCCCGTCATGGCGATGCTGGTGCTGGTAGCAGTGGCAGTGGTGGCAGTGGCGGTGCCCGTGGTGGTGGTGCCCATGGTGGTGCCTGTGCCAGTGCCGGTGGTGCCTGTGGTGGCAGTGCCAGTGGCGGTGCCCGTGGTGCCGGTGGTGGTGCCCATGGTGGCAGTGCCCATGGCAGCAGTGCCAGTGGTGGTGGTGCCGTGGTGGTGCCAGTGGCAATGCCGATGGTAGTGCCCGTGGCGGCAGTGCCCATGGCGGTGGTGCCAGTGGTGGCAGTGCCTGTGGCAGTGCCTGTGGTGGTGCCAGTGCCCATGGCGGTGCCCATGGTGGTGGTGCTGGTGGCTATGCCAGTGGTGGCAGTGGTGGCGCCCGTGGTGGCGGTGGCAGTGCCGGTGCCGGTGGCAGTGCCCATGGTGGCAGTGCTGGTGGTGGTGGTGCCCGTGATAGTGCCAGTGGCGGTGCCCCTGGTGGAGGTGCCTGTGGTGGAGGTGCCCATGGTGCCAGTGCCCAGGGTGGTGGTACCAGTGGCGGTGGCCGTGGTGGCAGTGCCCGTGGTGGCAGTGCCCATGGTGCCAGTGCCCGTGGTGGCAGTGGCAGTGCCAGCGGTGCCCGTGGTGGCAGTGCCCAGGGTGGCAGTGCCCATGGTGCCGGTGCCCATGGTGCCGGTGCCCATGGTGGCAGTGCTGGTGGTGGCAGTGCCCGTGATAGTGCCAGTGGCGGTGCCTGTGGTGGAGGTGCCTGTGGTGGAGGTGCCTATGGTGCCAGTGCCCAGGGTGGTGGTGCCAGTGGCAGTGCCCGTGGTGCCAGTGCCCGTGGTGGCAGTGCCCAGGGTGTGGTACCAGTGACGGTGGCAGTGGTGGCAGTGCCAGTGGTGGCAGTGCCCATGGTGGCAGTGCCCAGGGTGGCAGTGCCCATGGTGCCGGTGCCCGTGGTGGCAGTGGTGGTGCCGGTGGTGCCCATGGTGCCAGTGCCCATGGTGCCGGTGCCCGTGGTGGCGGTGGCGGTGCTGGCGGTGCCCGTGGTGCTGGTGCCCGTGGTGGCAGTGGCGGTGCCAGCGGTGCCCGTGGTGCCGGTGCCCATGGTGGCGGTGGCGGTGCTGGTGGTGCCCGTGGTGCTGGTGCCCGTGGTGGCAGTGGCGGTGCCAGCGGTGCCCGTGGTGCCGGTGCCTGTGGTGGCAGTGGCGGTGCCGGCGGCGTGCCCCTGAGGCGCGGTGGCGCTCTCCCGGCAGGTGAAGTCGGTGAGCCACGACCTGGAGCAGCTGAGCCGCCTGCTGCACATCGCTCGCAGCCTCATCCTCAACCCCTTCATCTGCCTGGGCTCCTACGTCCGCAGCCTCATCTCCAGCGTCATCTACTGCACCCTGGAGCCGCTGGCCGCCTCCATCAACCCCCTCAACGACCACTGGACCCTCCGGGACTACGCTGCCATGCTGCTCAGCCGCATCTTCTGGTGGGTGCTGGACCCTCCCTGGGCCTGAGGAACCCTCCCTGGGCTCGAGGAACCCTCCCTGGGCCTGAGGAACCCTCCCTGGGCCCGAGGAACCCTCCCTGGGCTCGAGGAACCTTCCATGAGGTGGAGGAACCCTCCTTGACCTAGAGGAACCTGGGAGCTTGAGGAACCCTGGAGTTTGAGGAACTCTCTTTGACATGGAAAACATCCTTGAGGTTGTGGTGGAGGAACCTTTGAGGTTGAGGAACCATCCTTGACCTAGAGGACCCTTGGAGCTTGAGGAACTCTTGAGGTGCTGGAAGCCTTGAGGTTGAGGTGGAGGAAGCTTAGAGCTTGAGGAACCAACCTTGAGCTAGAGGAACCTTTGAGATTGAGGAAGCCTTGAGGTGGAGAAAGCCTTGAGGTTGAGATTTGAAGAACCCTTGAGGTTGAGCCTGAGGAACCTTCCCTGAGCCTGAGGAACCTTCCCTGAGCCTGAGGAACCTGAGCTTGAGGAACTCTTGAGGTTGAGTTGGAGGAACCTTCCCTGGGCCTGAGGAACCTTCCCTGAGCCTGAGGAACCCTCCCTGGGCCTGAGGAACCCTCCCTGGGCTCGAGGAACCCTCCTTGACCTAGAGGAACCTGGGAGCTTGAGGAACCCTGGAGTTTGAGGAACTCTCTTTGACATGGGAAACATCCTTGAGGTTGAGGTGGAAGAACCTTAGAGGTTGAGGAACCTTAGAGGTTGAGGAACCATCCTTGACCTAGAGGACCCTTGGAGCTTGAGGAAACCTTGAAGTGGAGAAAGCCTTGAGGTTGAGATTGAAGAACCCTTGAGGTTGAGGTGGAGGAAGGCTTGAGGTTGAGCCTGAGGAACCTTCCCTCAGCTTGAGGAACCCTTGAGGTTGAGTTGGAGGAACCTTCCCTGGGCCTGAGGAACCTTCCCTGAGCTTGAGGAACCTCCATGAGCTTGAGGAACCCTTGAGGTTCAGTTGGAGGAACCCTTGGGGCTGAGTAACCTTCACTGAGCTCGAGGAACCCTTGAGGTTGAGTTTGAGGAACCCTTGGGGCTGAGGAACCTTCCATGAGCCTGAGGAACCCTTGAGGTTGAGGTGGAGGAACCCTTGGGGCTGAGGAACCTTCCATGAGCCTGAGGAACCCTTGAGGTTGAGGTGGAGGAACCCTTGGGGCTGAGGAACCTTCCATGAGCCTGAGGAACCCTTGAGGTTGAGGTGGAGGAACCCTTGGGGCTGAGGAACCTCCATGAGCTTGAGGAACTCTTGAGGTTGAGCCTGAGGAACCTTCCCTGGGCCTGAGGAACCTCCATGAGCTTGAGGAACCCTTGAGGCTGACTTGGGGGAACCCTTTGAGCTTGAGGAAGCTGCCATGAGCTTCAAGCTCCATCCTTGAGCCTCCTGGAGCCCCACCTCCATGTCCACCTTTGTCCACCTTGCAGGACCCATGGTGACCTGGTCAGTGGCCTCTACCACCAGATCCTCCTCTCCCTCCAGAAGGTCTTGGCTGACCCCGTGCGACCTCTCTGCTCTCACTACGGCGCCGTGGTTGGGCTCCACGCCTTGGGCTGGAAGGTGAAGCCCCTTGGAGAAGACCTCCAGTGAGCCCCCAGCCCCCTCAAACCCTTCAGAACCCTCTCCCTGACCAGGTTCTTCTCTTCTCCTGGCCTCCTGCCCTCTTCTGCAGGCGGTGGAAAGGGTCCTCTACCCTCAGCTCCCCACCTACTGGGCCAACCTCCAAGCCGTCCTGGATGACTACTCCGTGTCCAACGCCCAGGTCAAGGCTGATGGCCACAAGGTCTATGGAGCCATCTTGGTGAGGCTGGGCCAGGGGCCTGCTGGAGGGCCCTGGGGGAGTGTGGGGATGGAGGTCCACCACCAAGCCAAGGGCTTTGGTGAGGATGGAGAGAGGTAGAGATGGAGGCCCACCACCACCCCCAGGTCTCTGGTGAGGTCTGGTTGGGTGCCATGAGGCCATTGGGCTGGAGGGACGTGGGGGTGGAGGTCCACCACCACCCCCAGGTCTCTGGTGAGGTCTGGTTGGGTGCCATAGGGACGCTGGGCTTGAGAGACATAGGGATGGAGGTCCACCACCAACCCAAGCTCTTTGGTGCCACCTTGGCTGAGCCTGGTTGGGTGCCATGAGGCCATTGGGTTGGAAGGACATGGGGATGGAGGTCCACCACCAACCAAGGGCTTTGGTGAGGTCTGGTTGGGTGCCATGAGGCCATTGGGCTGGTGGGACGTGGGGATGAAAGTTCACCACCAGTCCAAGGCTCTGGTGAGGTCTGGTTGGGTGCCATGAGGCCATTGGGCTGGAGGGACGTGGGGATGGAGGCCCACCACCACTCCCAGGTCTCTGGTGAGGTCTGGTTGGGTGCCATAGGGACACTGGGCTTGAGAGACATAGGGATGGAGGTCCACCACCAACCCAAGCTCTTTGGTGCCACCTTGGCTGAGCCTGGTTGGGTGCCATGAAGACATTGGGCTGGAGGGATGTGGGGATGGAGGTCCACCACCACCCCCAGGTCTCTGCTGAGGTCTGGTTGGGTGCCACGGGGCCGTGAGGATGGATGTCCACCACCCCCTGTTCCCCCCTTGGCCCTCACCACCTCCTCCTCCTCCTCCTCCCCACTGCAGGTGGCTGTGGAGCGGCTCCTGAAGATGAAAGCCCAACCCCCCTCCCCGCCCAGCCCCTTCCGGCCCCCCCAGGACTCTTCTCCCCTGCACAGCCCCACCCTGGAGCCTCTCCCGGAGCCCAGCCTGGCCCCGGGGCGCTGTGCCGCGGCCGGCGGCGGCGGGGGCCGGCCTGTAGGGGGCGGCGGCGCGGCGCTGAGCCTGCAGGAGATGTACCAAGAGCTCTACGACTTCTTCGGCGACAGCCTGGCCGCTCGCTTCGGCACCGCCCCGCCCCCGGCGCCACGCCCCTCCCCCCCCGCCCCCGGCCCCCCCGGCAGCCCCCTCCGCGACCCTCCCCCTCCCCCCCTCACCGGGGAGTGCCCCCCGGGGGCGCCCCCCCCCCGCAAGATGCCCCAGCTGACGGCCACCACCGCCCTGGAGGACGAGGAGGACGTCCCCAGGTCCTCCTCCTCCTCCTCTTCCTCCGGCGATCCCCCGGCCCGGGCCCCGCCCGGCCCGCCGCGCCCCGGGGGCTCGGCTCGGGCCCGGGGGCCCCCCCAGGGCGGGCAGGGCCCCGGCCCCCGCGAGCCCTTCCCCCGCTGCCGCCTGGCCCCCCGCGGCCCCCCCCGCTTCGGCTTCCTGATCGCGGGGCGGCAGACCGGGCGGCGCTGCCGGGGGAGGCTCTTCCAGACCTGCTTCCCCCAGTTCCACCCTGCCGCCCCCCACCTCTCGCGCTACGCCCAGAAGCTGCCCATGATCGGCCGCAGCCCCCGGCCCGCCCGCCGCTGGCCCCGCGCCGAGTACTCCCTGCACCTCCTGCTCTGAGCCAGCGGGAGGCGTCAGGATCCCCTGCGCCTCCTGCTCTGAGCCAGGGCAGCCCTCGGGATCCCCTGTGCCTCCTGCTCTGAGCCAGGGCAGCCCTCGGGATCCCCTGTGCCTCCTGCTCTGAGCCAGGGCAGCCCTCGGGATCCCCTGCGCCTCCTGCTCTGAGCCAGGGCAGCCCTCGGGATCCCCTGCGCTTTGTGCTCTGAGCCAATGGCAGCCCTTGGGATCCCCTGCGCTTTGTGCTTTGAGCCAATGGCAGCCCTTGGGATCCCCTGCGCCCCCTGCTCTGAGCCAATGGGATGCGTCGGGATCCCCTGCACCTCCTGCTCTGAGCCAGGGCAGCCCTCGGGATCCCCTGTGCCTCCTGCTCTGAGCCAGGGCAGGCCTAGGGATCCCCTGCACCCCCTGCTCTGAGCCAATGGGAGGCGTCAGGATCCCCTGCACCTCCTGCTCTGAGCCAATGGCAGCCCTCGGGATCCCCTGCGCTTCGTGCTCTAAGCAAATGGCAGCCCTTGGGATCCACTTAGTGCTAGAATGCACTCACCGCCATGACTCTATCAGACTGGGATCCAGAGGGATCCACCTGGTGCTGGGATCCACTGGGCATCAGGATCCTTGTGGAATTGGAATACACTCGTGAGCAGGAGCATCTTGCTGCTGGGATCCAGGACTCAGTCAGCATGAGAATCCACTTGGCACCAGGATCCACTTGGCACTGGGATCCACTCTGCGTTTGGCACCAGGGTCCCTGTGGAACTAGGACACGCTTGTCACCAGCAGCCCCCTGGCACTGGGATCCACTGGGATCCAGGATCCAGTTGACCCTGGGGTTCACCCAGCATCCAGCACCAGGATTCTCGTTGAACTGGGATCCACTCATCACCAGGACCTTCCTGGCATGGTGATCCACATGGCAGAGGGCCCACTCAGCACCAGGATCCCCTCAGCCGCAGGATCTCCCGGGGGTGACTCTTCAGAGCGGCTTCCCCCAGCTCCTGCCTGCTGCCCTCTGCCTCTCCCGCTAGCTCCAGAGGCTGCCCCTGATTGGCTGCAGCCCCAGGCCCACCTGGCCCCTGGCCAAGTACTCCCTGCACCTCCTGCTCTGAGCCAATGGGAGGCCTTGGGATCCACTACGCCTCCTGCTCTGAGCCAATGGGAGGCCTTGGGGTCTGCTCAGCACCGGAATGCACTTGGCAGCGAGATCTGTCCAGCACCAGGAGCCTCTCGGCATGGGGACCCACTGGGATCCACTTGGCACTGGGATCCATTGAGCAACAGGCACCAGGATCCCTTTGGAAACGGGATACACTCTTCAGCGGGACACTCGTGGCACTGGGATCCACCAGGATCCACTGGGTTTGGGGATCTGCTTGGCACCAAGAGCCATTCAGCACCAGGATCCTTGTCGGACTGGGATCCACTTGGCACTGGGATCCCCTCCAAAAGGATCCCCTCGGCCCAGGGATCCCCTGGGTGGTCAGTAAAGGGAGATCAATAAATGGCGTCATGACAAAGGGATCTGTTGGGCTTGGAGCCTTGGGAGCCACCCGTGGGTGCTGGGCAGGGTCCTAGGGGGCACCCAAGAGTGCTGGGGGGTGTCCTAGGGGCACCCATGGGTGCTGGGAGTGATCCTATGGGTGCTGAGGGTGTGCTGGGGGCACATATGGGTGCTGGGAAGGTCCCAAGGAGCACCTATGGGCACTGTGAGGGGTCCTAAGGGGCACCCATGGGTGCTGAGAGGGGTCCAAGGAGCACCTATGGATGCTGGGGGTATCCTAAGGGGCACCCATGGGTGCTGGGAGGGGTCCAAGGAGCACCTATGGGTGCTGGGGGGTATCCTAAGGGGCACCCATGGGTGCTGGGAGGGGTCCAAGGAGCACCTATGGGTGCTGGGGGGTATCCTAAGGGGCACCCATGGGTGCTGAGAGGGGTCCAAGCAGCACCTATGGGTGCTGGGGGGCATCCTAAGGGGTATCCATGGGTGCTGGGCAAATAACCTCAAATGTGGAGATAAAATTCTAAATCTGAGCTAAAATTCTTAAATTTGAGCTAAAATCTCCCAAATTTTGAAGTAAAATCCTGAATTTGAGGTAAAACCTCCCAAAGTTGGAGGCAAAATCTGAATTTCAGCTAAAGCCTCTCAAATTTTGAGGTAAAATTGTAAATTTGAGCTCAAACCTCCCAAATTTGGAGCTGAAATTCCTAAACTTGAGCTAAAATTCTCAAATTTAAGCTTAAATCTCCCAGATTTTTTTGCTGAAATTCTTAAACTTGAGCTCAAACCTCCCAAATTTTTGGCTGAAATCCTCAAACTTGAGCTGAAATTCTTAAGCTTGAGCTCAAATCTTCCAAATTTGGAGCTGAAATTCTTAAACTTGAGCTGAAATTCTTAAACTTGAGCTTAAATCTCCCAATTTTTTGGCTGAAATTCCTAAACTCGAGCTCAAATCTTCCAAATCTGGAGTTGAAATTCTTAAACTTGAGCTAAAACTCTTCAACTTGAGCTCAAATATCCCAAATTTTTGGCTGAAATCCTTAAACTTGATCTGAAATTCTTAAGCTTGAGCTCAAATCTTCCAAATTTGGAGCTGAAATTCCTAAACTTGGGCTAAAATTCTCAAGCTTGAGCTCAAACCTTCCAAACTTTTGGCTGAAATTCCTAAGCTTGAGCTCAAATCTTCCAAATTTGGAGCTGAAATCCTTAAACCTGATCTGAAATTCTTAAACTTGAACTCAAACCTCCCAAATTTTTGGCTGAAATTCCTAAACTTGAGCTAAAATTCTCAAACTTGAGCTCAACTGTCCCAAATTTTTGGCTGAAATCCTTAAACTTGATCTGAAATTCTTAAGCTTGAGCTCAAATCTTCCAAATTTGGAGCTGAAATTCCTAACCTTGGGCTAAAATTCTCAAGCTTGAGCTCAAACCTCCCAAATTTTTGGCTGAAATTCCTAAACTTGAGCTCAAATCTTCCAAATTTGGAGCTGAAATTCCTAAACTTGAGCTAAAATTCTTAAACTTGAGCTCAAACCTCCCAATTTTTTGGCTGAAATTCCTAAACTTGAGCTAAGGTTCATAGATTTGAGCTCAAATCTCCCAAATTTTTGGCTGAAATCCTTAAACCTGATCTGAAATTCTTAAACTTGAGCTCAAACCTCCCAAATTTTTGGCTGAAATTCCTAACCTTGGGCTAAAATTCTCAAACTTGAGCTCAGATCTCCCAAATTTTTGGCTGAAATCCTTAAACTTGAGCTGAAATTCTCAAGCTTGAGCTCAAATCTTCCAAATTTGGAGCTGAAATTCCTAACCTTGGGCTAAAATTCTCAAACTTGAGCTCAGATCTCCCAAATTTTTGGCTGAAATCCTTAAACCTGATCTGAAATTCTTAAGCTTGAGTTCAAATCTTCCAAATTTGGAGCTGAAATTCCTAACCTTGGGCTAAAATTCTCAAGCTTGAGCTCAAACCTCCCAAATTTTTGGCTGAAATCCTTAAACCTGATCTGAAATTCTCAAACTTGAGCTCAGATCTCCCAAATTTGAAGCTGAAATTCTTAAATTTGATCTGATATTCTTAAACTTGAGCTCAAACCTCCCAAATTTTTGGCTGAAATCCTTAAACTCGCTCTGAAATACTTAAACTTAAGCTCAAACCTCCCAAATTTGGAGCTGAAATCCTTAATCTTGATCTGAAATTCTTAAGCTTGAGCACAAACCTCCCCAGTTTTTGGCTGTAATCCTTAAACTTGCTCTGAGATTCTTAAGCTTGAGCTCAGGTCTCCCAGATTTGGAGCTGAAATTCCTAAACTTGAGCTAAAGCCTCCCACCTTTGGAGCTGAAGAGCCTGAGTTGGAGGGCAACCCTCCCCCTCCCAAGCCAGAATGAACAGAGCGCCGCCGAGTCGCCGCCTTTGGGTTAATAAACTTTATTTGCATTGTCCACCTTTGGGCCTCTTCCGTTCGCCGTCGTTAATTCGCCGGTAAAGTGCTGAGAGGGGGCAGGGGGGTGGCGATTTCTGGGGGTCAGTTGCTTTGGTTTGCTGCTTTCAGTTCACTTTAAACTCAGGTTTAGCCTTTTAAACTCAGGTTTTTTTCCCCCTTTAAACACAAATTCTTGGCTTTAGACTCCATTTTTCCCCCTTTAAACCTAATTTTATCCTTTAAACCCCACCTTTTGTCCCTTTAAACCCCACCTTTTGTCCCTGTAAACCCCACCTTTTGGCCCTTTAAACCCACCTTTTTTCCCTTTAAACCCAACTAGTTTCCTTTCCATTTACTTTTTACCCCTTTAAACCCAACTTTATCCCTTTAAACCCAACTTTAGTCTCCTAAACTCAGCTTTTTAATCCCCTTTAACCCCATTTTAACCCTTTAAACTCAGTTTTATCCCTTTTAACCCCATTTTAAGCCTCTAAACTCAGTTTTATCCCATTAAACCCAACTTCATCCCCTTTAAACCCAACTTTTTATCCCTTTAAACCCCATCTTAACCCTCTAAAGTCAGTTTTATCCCTTTAAACCCAACTTTTTATCCCTTTAAACCCCATTTTAACCTTCTAAACCCACCTTCATCCTCTTTAAACTCAACTTCATCCCCTTTAAACCCCATTTTAACCCTCTAAACCCAACTTCATCCCCTTTAAACCCAACTTTATCCCCCTTAAACCCAACTTTTCATCTCTTTAAACCCCATTTTAACCCTCTAAACTCAGTTTTATCCCTTTAAACCCAACTTCATCCCCTTTAAACCCAACTTTTTATCCCTTTAAACCCCATCTTAACCCTCTAAACTCAGTTTTATTCCTTTAAACTCACCTTCATCCTCTTTAAACCCAACTTCATCCCCTTTAAACCCAACCTTTTATTCCTTTAAACCCCATTTTAACCCTTTAAACCCAACTTCATCCCCTTTAAACCCAACTTTTTATCCCTTTAAACCCCATTTTAACCTTCTAAACCCACCTTCATCCTCTTTAAACTCAACTTCATCCCCTTTAAACCCAACCTTTTATTCCTTTAAACCCCATTTTAACCCTCTAAACCCAACTTCATCCCCTTTAAACCCAACTTTCAACCTCCCAATTTCCTCCCTCCTTTACCCTTTTCTGGGAGGGGACCAAGCACCAAGAATTTGAGGACCTGAAGCTTTTTTCCTCTCCCCTCTGTCACCACCACCAAGAAAACTGAAACCACCCCCAGCAAAAAAAGGTTAAAACCAAGCTGAAGTTTATTGGTTCTCTCTTTTTAGTGGCAAACCACCACAAACCCTTTGGGGTTTGGGGTTGGGTTTTTTTTTCCCCCCCTTTTTTTTTGGGTTTTTTTTGGTTATCTTTAAAAATGGAACTCTGGGAACCTTCCTCCTCCTCCTCCTCCTCTTCTTCCTCCTCTTCCTCTTCCTCCTCCTGCTGCTGGAGCTGGACCCCCTAAGCCCAAACCACCTCCTGGGAGGCTTCTCCCTGCTTGAGTCTTTTCTTTTGGTGCTTTAAAGCAGGTCCAAACTTTGGCAGCTTTGCACTTAAAACTCTCCCTCCCCCCCCCCCCCCAAAAAACAACCCCAAACAACCGAAAACCAACCCAAAAAAAGGACATTCTGAGGTGGAAGAGTGGAAGAGGACCACCCTCCCATCCTCCCCAAAGCCTTCCTCAGCTCCACCACCCCAAAAATTTGGGTTAAACCTCCCCCCCCACAAAAGAGCAAAACAAAAAACAGCAGAAGGAAAGCAGCAGCTTCATGCACCAAGCCCCAAGGCTGCTGGCGGCGGCTCCCTCCCCCTCAGACCCCTGCTCCTCTCCCTATCTTCCTCTTCCTTCCCCTCCCCTTCCTCTTCCTTCCCCTCCCCTTCCTCTTCCTTCCCCTCCCCTTCCTCTTCCTTCCCCTCCCCTTCCACCCCCTCCTTTTCCTCCCCTTCTCCTCTCCCCCTCCTCTTCTTCCTCCCCCTCCTCTTCTTTGTCCCCATAGCCAGAGGGGGTTTGAAGGCATCTAGAGGGGGTTGAGCTGGTGGCCCCCACCCCATATGTCCACCACAGCTGGGGGAGCTTCGATGGTGGCCCCCAGATCTTCATCCCCACATCTGGGGTGGGGGTGGGGTTTGAAGGTGTCTAGAAAGGGTTTGAAGGTGACCCCCAGCCCATATCTAAAGGGGGTTCGATGGTGGTCCCCCTCCCAAGTGTTTGTCCCCACACCTAGAGGGGGTTTGAAGGCATCTGGAGGGGGGTTGATAGTAGCCCCAAAATCTTTGTCCACACATCTAGGGGAGAGGTTTGAAAGCATCTGGAGGGGGTTTGATAGTAGCCCCCCAATCTTTGTCCCCCACATCTAGGGGAGAGGTTTGAGGGTATCTGGAGGGGGTTTGATAGTAGCCCCCCAATCTTTGTCCCTCACATCTAGGGGAGAAGTTTGAGGGTATCTGAAGGGGGGAGGTTTGAAGGCATCTGGAGGGGGGTTGATAGTAGCCTCCCAATCTTCGTCCCCACATCTAGGGGAGAGGTTTGAGGGTATCTGGGCGGGGGGGGGGGGGAAGGTTTGAAGGCATCTAGAGGGGGTTTGAAGGTGGTCTCCACCTCCAGCTGTATGTACAAGGGTTGGGCTGAGCCCCCTGGGTTTCTGTACAACCTATCTACAACCTCCCTCCCTACTCCTTCTTCTTGGCCACCGTCAGCTCCACGCTGGGCAACCTGAAGCCACCGCCCCCCCTGCTGCCGCTGTCGTTGCTGGACGAAGAGGACAACCTGGACTTCTTGGAAGCCACCGAGATGCCACCACCACCTCCGCCTTGGTCACCTTCCCTAGCTCCTCCTGGCTTCCTGTCACCTCGTAAGAGCCTTTGGTCTTGGAGCCAATGCCACCAAAGGTCCCAAACTTCATCGTCTTGCTCTGCTTGACCTTCTCAGGCGCCACCTCCAGCTCCAGGGTGCCCCCACCCAAGGCGGAGGACCTCTCGTCGCTGAAGGACGAGGAGCGGTGCCTTGGCTTCTTGCTCTTGAAGAGGGAGAACTTCCCCTTGCCTGCAGGACCTTCAGCTCCATCCACCTCACCTTCTGCGGACCCCAAGCTGACCTTGGAGCTCTTCAGGTCACCTCTGGAACCCGAGGTGGACACCTCTGGGGAGCCACCACCACCTCCACTCTTCCCCTTGGGCTTGGAGAAGTTGAATTTGGGCATCTTGAGCTTGGATTTCTTCAGCCTCACCTCAGGGTCCTCCAGCTCCACCTCTGGGCCACCAACTTGGAGGTTCATTGCTTCTCCTCCTCCTCCTCCAGGGAAGTCCACGTCCACCCCCATCTCCCTCCCCTTCACCTCGGGCTCAGAGAAGGAGAATTTGGGCATCCTCAGCTTGGGGAAGGAGATTTTGCCCTGGCTGCTCTCTGGGCTTCCTTGGAGGCCACCGCTGGTGAGGTTAGGACCTCCGAGTCCAACCTTGGGACCGCTGAGGTGGAGGCTTCCTCCACCACCACTAACAACAACATCTCCACCACCTTTGATCTTGGGGCCTTTGACGTTGAGGTTAAGGCCTGAGGTGGAGGTGTCCAAGGTGGGAGCCTGGAGGTGGACGTCCAGCCCACGTCCCTGCAGGTCCGGGTGGGGAGGTCCTTCCAAGCTGACTTTTGGCCCTTTGATGCCCCCCAGCTCGAGGTCACCTTGGAGGTTTGGTCCTTTCAGCTTCAGCTCGAGGTCAGGCCCTTGACATTTCAAGCCCTCAGCTCCTTCCAGGTTGCCTTTCACCTGAGGACCTTCAAGGTGGCCACCGCCAAGATCTGCGCCGTTGAGGCCGGGGCTGGAGATGCTGAACTGGGGGAGCTTGAGGGATGGAAGCTTGATGGTCCCCCCCAGGATCTCCAAACCGGCCTGGGAGGTCTCCACCGAAGCTTGAAGGCCATCAAGATCTCCTTTCAACTTTGGTCCTTTCAGCTTTCCATCCACATCTGGGCTGGAGATGTCCACAGAAGGTCCTTTGATGTCCACTTCCATCTGTGGAAGGGAGCAGTCGAGACCTCCACCACCACCTCTCACCTCCACTGCTGGAGCTTGGACCTTGGGCACCTTCAGCTTTCCACCACCCAAACCTCCAAGCTCAAGGTCTGGAAGGTCCAAGTTGACCTTTGGCCCTTCCACCTCCACATCTCCTTTGGCTTTTGGTCCTTGGAGGTCTCCATCCAGAGCAGGGCCGGAGAGGTGAGGTCCTTGGAGCTTCACACCAACACCTTGGAGGTTCTGGAGGTCAACTGAAGGTCCTCCCACCGAGAGGTCCACGTTGGGCAGCTTCACCTTGCCCTCAGGGCCTTCCAGTTCTACTCCACCTTTGGGGCCTTTCAAGTTGACCTGGGGGACGGTGGGAAGGGAGACCTCCAGGTTGGGACCCTTCAGGTCCCCTTCCACCTTCAGGTCCCCGCTGGGGAGCTTCACTTTGGGCTTCTTCAGGTTGAGCTCAGGAGCTTTGAGGTCCATGTTGAGGCTTGGCCCTTTGAGGTCAACACCACCGACTTTGAGGTCTCCACCACCGACTTTGAGGTCTCCACCACCTTTGACCTCCAGCTCAGGACCTTTCAGGTCCCCTTCCAGTTTCGGGGACCCCAGGGAGGTGTCCCCCTTGAAGCGAGAGGACTTGAGGTCAAACTCCACATCTGGGAAGGAGATCTTCCCAAACATTGCCTTCTTCTTCCCCTTGGGGGACTTGAGCAAAGCAGAGTCCCCTTTGATGGTCACATCTGGACCACCAGCACCAACGTTCACCTCCAGCTCTGGTGGCTTCAGGGTGGCTTCGGGGAGCTCCCCATCGCTCCCCACCTGGACGTCGAAGCCTCCTCTCTTGCCTTTCACTTTGGGGCCACTCATGTGGATTTTGGGCATCTTGAACTTGCTCTTCTTGCCCTTCCCACCCAGGTGACCCTCAGGGGACTCCACGTTGAGGTCCACCTCTGGGATGTCCACTTCTGCTCCTGGGACCTTCAGCTCCCCTTTAGGACTTTTCATCCCGAAGCCAAATTTGGGTTTCTTCACCTTGGGGGCTTTGATGGTGGCTTCTGGACCTTCAAAGGACAAGTCAGGACCTTGGAGGTCGACTTCAGGAGCTTTGAGGTCGACTTCAGGAGCCTTGAGGTCGAAGCCTCCTTTGGTTTTGTGACCTTTCAAGTTGAGGTCGATCTCAGGCATGGAGATCTTGGGGAGGTTCACTTTGGGACCTTTCAGGTTGACCTCTGCACCTTCAACCTTGGCCTCTGGGAGGCTGAGGTCCACCTTGGGACCTGAAAGGTCAACTTCTGCCCTTGGGAGGTTCACATCTACCTCAGGACCTTCTCCTTTGAAGCCAAAGTTGGGCATCTTCATCTTAGGCAGCTTCACTTTGCCCTCCAGACCATCAGCAGCAACATCTGGGACCCCCAGGTCTACTTTGGGACCTTTTAGGTCAAAATTGGGCCCTTGGAGGTCAACTTTGGGACCCTTCAGATCAACACTGGGTCCTTGGAGGTCAACTTTGGGCCCTTTCAGGTCAAAATTGGGACTTTGGAGGTCAACTTTGGGTCCTTGGAGGTCAACTTTGGGCCCTTTCAGGTCAAAATTGGGACTTTGGAGGTCAACTTTGGGACCTTTCAGGTCAAGATTGGGTCCTTGAAGGTCAACTTTGGGACCTTTGAGGTCAACTTGAGGACCTTTGAGACCTCCTTCAAGCTTCGGAGCCTGGAGGTCAGCATCACCTTTGAGCTTCAGCCCCTTCAGGTTGAGGTCAATGTCAGGCATGGAGATCTGGGGGGTCTTGAGATGCATCTCAGGCATCTTGAACTTGGGACCTTTCAGCTTCCCTTCAGGACCTTCAATGGCAACATCTGGAGCTTGAATGTCCACCTTGGGACCTTTGAGGTCAACATCTGGACACTGGAGGTCTCCTTCCAGGTCTCCTTTGAGTTTTGGACCTTTCAGATTGAAGTCAACGTCAGGCATGGAGATCTTGGGGGCCTTGATGTGCATCTCAGGCATCTTGAACTTGGGACCTTTCAGCTTCCCTTCAGGACCTTCAATCTCCACCTCAGGACCTTCAATGTCCACCTTGGGACCTTCCAGGTTCAGGTCTCCCTTGGGGAGGTTCACATCAACCTCAGGACCTTCTCCTTTCAGCCCAAACTTGGGCATCTTGAACTTGGGCATCTTGAACTTCCCTTCTGGACCATGCAGGTCCACATCTGGCACATCGATGTCCACCTTGGGGCCTTTGATGTCCACCTCAGGAGCTTTGAGCTCTCCTTCCAGCTTGGGCAGGTTCACATCAACATCTCCCTTGACTTTGGGACCCTTGAGGTTGAGGTCAATGTCAGGCATGGAGATCTTGGGGCCTTGATGTTCATCTCGGGCATCTTGAACTTGGGACCTTTGATGTTCACATCAGGACCTTCCACCTCTAAGTTGGGGCCTGAGAGGTCCACATCTCCCTTGTGGAGGTTGAGGTCCACCTCTGGACCTTCTGCCTTGAAACCTGGCATAGAGAATTTGGGCATCTTGAACTTGGGCAGCTTGAACTTCCCCTCTGGACCTTCAATCTCCAGGTCAGGAGCAGCAACATCTACTTGAGGAGAACCAAGGTGCACCTCAGGAGCTTTGAGGTCACCTTCCACCTTGGGCAAGGAGACATCAACATCTCCCTTGACTTTGGGACCTTTCAGATTGATGTCAAAGTCAGGCATGGAGATCTTGGGGGCCTTGATGTGCATCTCAGGCATCTTGAACTTGGGGCCCTTCACTTTTCCTTCAGGTCCTTCAAACTCCACCTCAGGACCTTCAATGTCCACCTTGGGACCTTCCAGGTTCAGCTCTCCCTTGGGGAGGTTCACATCAACCTCAGGACCTTCTCCTTTCATCCCAAACTTGGGCATCTTGAACTTGGGCATCTTGAACTTCCCTTCTGGCCCATGGAGGTCCACATCTGGCACATCGATGTCCACCTTGGGGCCTTTGATGTCCACTTCAGGAGCTTTGAGCTCTCCTTCCAGCTTGGGCAGGTTCACATCAACATCTCCCTTGACTTTGGGACCCTTGAGGTTGAGGTCAATGTCAGGCATGGAGATCTTGGGGGCCTTGATGTGCATCTCAGGCATCTTGAACTTGGGACCTTTGATCTTCCCTTCTGGGCACTCAATCTCCACCTCTGGACCTTCAATGTCCACCTTGGGACCTGAAAGGTCGATGTCTGCTTTGGGGAGGTTGATGTCCACCTCTGGACCTTCTCCCTTGAGGCCAAACTTGGGCATCTTGAACTTGGGCATCTTGAACTTCCCTTCTGGCCCATGGAGGTCCACATCTGGCACATCAATGTCCATCTTGGGACCCTTGATGTCCACCTCAGGAGCTTTGAGCTCTCCTTCCAGCTTGGGCAGGTTCACATCAACATCTCCCTTGACTTTGGGACTCTTGAGGTTGAAGTCCACATCAGGCATGGAGATCTTGGGGGCCTTGATGTGCATCTCAGGCATCTTGAACTTGGGACCTTTCAGCTTCCCTTCAGGACCTTCCAGCTCCACATCAGGAAGGTCAACATCAACTTTGGGTCCTTTGATGTCCACCTCAGGAGCTTTGAGTTCTCCTTCCATCTTGGGAAGGTTCACATCAACATCTCCCTTGACTTTGGGACCCTTGAGGTTGAGGTCAAAGTCAGGCATGGAGATCTTGGGGGCCTTGAAGTGCATCTCAGGCATCTTGAACTTGGGACCCTTCAGCTTCCCTTCTGGGCCTTCAATGTCCACTTCTGGGAGGTCCACATCAACTTTGGGACCTTGGATGTCCACCTCAGGAGCTTTGAGATCTCCTTCCAACTTGGGAAGGTTCACATCAACATCTCCCTTGACTTTGGGACCTTTCAGGTTGAAGTCCACATCAGGCATGGAGATCTTGGGGGCCTTGATGTGCATCTCAGGCATCTTGAACTTGGGACCTTTCAGCTTCCCTTCAGGACCTTCCACATTCAACTCAGGACCTTCAATGTCCACCTTGGGAGCTTCCACATTCAGTTCACCCTTGGGGAGGTTGATGTTGACCTCTGGAGCTTCTCCTTTCATCCCAAACTTGGGCATCTTGAACTTGGGCATCTTGAACTTCCCTTCTGGCCCATGGAGGTCCACATCTGGTGCCTCAATGTCCACCTTCGGGCCTTCAATGTTGAGGTCAGGAGCTTTGAGGTCTCCTTCCAGGTTTGGAGCAGACACCTCCAGGTCTCCTTTGAGCTTGGGGCCCTTGAGGTTGAAGTCCACATCAGGCATGGAGATCTTGGGGGCCTTGATGTGCATCTCTGGCATCTTGAACTTGGGGCCCTTCAGCTTTCCTTCAGGACATTCAATGTCCACCTCAGGACCTTCAAGGTCAACTTTGGGGCCTTTGATGTTCAGGTCTGGCCCATGGAGGTCTCCTTCCACTTTTGGCATGGTCAGGTCAACATCTGCTCCACCTTTGACCTTGGGACCTTTCAGATTGATGTCAAAGTCAGGCATGGAGATCTTGGGGGCCTTGATGTGCATCTCAGGCATCTTGAACTTGGGTCCCTTCAGCTTCCCTTCAGGACCTTCAATCTCCACCTCAGGACCTTCAATGTCCACCTTGGGTCCTTCAAGGTTCAGGTCTCCCTTGGGGAGGTTCACATCAACCTCAGGACCTTCTCCTTTCATCCCAAACTTGGGCATCTTGAACTTGGGCATCTTGAACTTCCCTTCTGGACCATGGAGGTCCACATCTGGCACATCAATGTCCACCTTGGGGCCTTTGATGTCCACTTCAGGAGCTTTGAGGTCTCCTTCCAGCTTGGGCAGGTTCACATCAACATCTCCCTTGACTTTGGGACCCTTGAGGTTGAGGTCAATGTCAGGCATGGAGATCTTGGGGGCCTTGATGTTCATCTCGGGCATCTTGAACTTGGGACCTTTCAGCTTCCCTTCAGGACCTTCAAACTCTACCTCTGGACCTTCTATGTCCACCTTGGGACCTTCAACATTCAGTTCTCCCTTGGGGAGGTTGATGTCCACCTCTGGAGCTTCTCCCTTGAGGCCAAACTTGGGCATCTTGAACTTGGGCATCTTGAACCTTCCTTCCGGGCTGGGCACCTCCACATCTGCTCCTTCCAAGTCAACTTTGGGACTTTTGATGTCCACCTCAGGACCTTTGATGTCCACCTCAGGACCTTTGATGTCACCTTCAAGCTTTGGGGTGGTCAAATCCAACTCTCCTCTGGTTTTGTGACCTTTCAGGTTCAGCTCCACATCTGGCATGGAGACCTTTGGGGAGGAGATGCTCAAGAAGGGCATCTTGAACTTGGAGCCTTTGGCTTTGGCCTGGAGGTCCACCTCAGGAGCTTGGACTTCCACGTTAGGCCCTGCAAGGTCAACCTCTGGCTTCTTCACCTTCACATCCAGCTCAGGACTTTGAACTTTGGGGCCAGAAAAGCCAAATTTGGGGAGTTTGAACCTGGACTTCTTGGCTTTGCCATCCAGGTCCAGTCTGGGGCCTTCAAGGTCGACTTCTGGAGCTTTGATGTCCAACTGGGGACCTTTGAGGTCTCCTTCAAGCTTGGGGACAGAGACATCCAAGTCCCCTTTCAGTTTGGGACCTTTCAGGTTGAGATCAATGTCAGGCATGGAGATCTTGGGGACATTGAACTGCACCTCAGGCTTCTTCAGCTTGGGACCTTTGATCTTCCCATCAGGACCTTCAATCTCTAACTCAGGCCCTTCAATGTCCACCTTGGGACCTTCAAGGTTCAGCTCTCCCTTGGGGAGGTTGATGTCCACCTCTGGAGCTTCTCCTTTCATCCCAAACTTGGGCATCTTGAACTTGGGCATCTTGAACTTCCCTTCTGGACCATGGAGGTCCACATCTGGCACATCAATGTCCACCTTGGGGCCTTTGATGTCCACCTCTGGAGCTTTCAGCTCTCCTTCCAGCTTGGGCAGGTTCACATCAACATCTCCCTTGACTTTGGGACCTTTCAGGTTGAAGTCCACATCAGGCATGGAGATCTTGGGGCCCTTGAAGTGCATCTCAGGCATCTTGAACTTGGGACCTTTGATCTTCCCTTCTGGGCCTTCAATGTCCACCTCTGGACCTTCAATGTCCACCTTGGGGCCTTTGATGTCCACCTCAGGAGCTTTGAGGTCTCCTTCCAGCTTGGGGACTGACACATCCAGGTCACCTTTGACTTTGGGACCCTTCAGGTTGAAGTCCACATCAGGCATGGAGAATTTGGGGGCCTTGAAGTGCATCTCAGGCATCTTGAACTTGGGTCCCTTCAGCTTCCCTTCTGGGCCTTCAATCTCCACCCCTGGACCTTCAATGTCCACCTTTGGGCCAGACACATCCAGGTCAACTTTTGGTAGGTCTACATCGACCTCAGGACCTTCTCCTTTCATCCCAAACTTGGGCATCTTGAACTTGGGCATCTTGAACTTCCCTTCTGGCCCATGGAGGTCCACATCTGGTGTCTCAATGTTGACTTTGGGACCTTTGATGTCCACCTCAGGAGCTTTGAGCTCTCCTTCCAGCTTGGGAAGGTTCACATCAACATCTCCCTTGACTTTGGGACCTTTCAGGTTGAAGTCCACATCAGGCATGGAGATCTTGGGGGCTTTGATGTGCATCTCAGGCATCTTGAACTTGGGACCTTTGAGTTTCCCTTCAGGGCCTTCCAGCTCAACATCAGGAAGGTCAACCTCCAGTTTGGGACCTTTGATGTCCACCTCAGGAGCTTTGAGGTCTCCTTCCAGCTTGGGCAGGTTCACATCAACATCTCCCTTGACTTTGGGACTCTTGAGTTTGAGGTCAATGTCAGGCATGGAGATCTTGGGGGCCTTGATGTTCATCTCAGGCATCTTGAACTTAGGACCTTTTAGCTTCCCTTCAGGACATTCCACATCCAACTCAGGACCTTCAATGTCCACCTTTGGGCCAGACACATCCAGGTCAACCTTTGGGAGATTCACATCAACCTCAGGACCTTCTCCTTTCATTCCAAACTTGGGCATCTTGAACTTGGGCATCTTGAACTTCCCTTCTGGCCCATGGAGGTCCACATCTGGCACATCAATGTCCACCTTGGGGCCCTTGATGTCCACATCTGGAGCGTTCAGATCTCCTTCCAGGTTTGGAGCGGACACCTCCAGGTCCCCTTTGAGCTTGGGACCCTTCAGGTTGAAGTCCACATCAGGCATGGAGATCTTGGGGGCCTTGATGTGCATCTCAGGCATCTTGAACTTGGGACCTTTCAGCTTCCCTTCAGGACCTTCCACATTCAACTCAGGACCTTCAATATCCACCTTGGGAGCTTCCACATTCAATTCACCCTTGGGGAGGTTGATGTCCACCTCTGGACCTTCTGCCTTGAATCCTGGCATCCCAAACTTGGGCATCTTGAACTTGGGCATCTTGAACTTCCCTTCTGGACCATGCAGGTCCACATCTGGTGCCTCAATGTCCACCTTGGGGCCTTTGATGTCCACCTCAGGAGCTTTGAGCTCTCCTTCCAGCTTGGGCAGGTTCACATCAACATCTCCCTTGACTTTGGGACCCTTCAGGTTGAGGTCAATGTCAGGCATGGAGATCTTGGGGGCCTTAATGTGCATCTCAGGCATCTTGAACTTGGGGCCTTTCAGCTTCCCTTCAGGACCTTCAAACTCTACCTCAGGACCTTCAATGTCCACCTTGGGAGCTTCAACATTCAATTCACCCTTGGGGAGGTTGATGTCCACCTCTGGACCTTCTGCTTTGAATCCTGGCATCCCAAACTTGGGCATCTTGAACTTGGGCATCTTGAACTTCCCTTCTGGCCCATGTAGGTCCACATCTGGTGCCTCAATGTCCACCTTGGGGCCTTTGATGTCCACCTCTGGAGCTTTCAGCTCTCCTTCCAGCTTGGGCAGGTTCACATCAACATCTCCCTTGACTTTGGGACCTTTCAGGTTGAAGTCCACATCGGGCATGGAGATCTTGGGAGCCTTGAAGTGCATCTCAGGCATCTTGAACTTGGGACCTTTCAGCTTCCCTTCAGGACCTTCCAGCTCCACATCAGGCAGGTCCACATCAACTTTAGGTCCCTTGATGTCCACCTCAGGAGCTTTGAGTTCTCCTTCCAGCTTGGGCAGGTTCACATCAACATCTCCCTTGACTTTGGGACCCTTGAGGTTGAGGTCAAAGTCAGGCATGGAGATCTTGGGGGCCTTAATGTGCATCTCAGGCATCTTGAACTTGGGACCCTTCAGCTTCCCTTCAGGACCTTCCAGCTCGACATCAGGAAGGTCAACATCAACCTTGGGACCTTTGATGTCTCCTTCAAGCTTAGGAGCACTTAGGTCAATGTCCCCCTTGACTTTGGGACCTTTCAGGTTGAGGTCAATGTCAGGCATGGAGATCTTGGGGGTCTTGAAGTGCATCTCAGGCATCTTGAACTTGGGACCTTTGATCTTCCCCTCAGGACATTCCAACTCAAGATCTGGAGCTCCAATGTCTACCTTGGGGCCCTTGATGTCCACCTCTGGAGCTTTGAGGTCACCTTCAAGCTTGGGAATGGAGACATCAACATCTCCCTTGACTTTGGGACCCTTGAGGTTGAGGTCAAAGTCAGGCATGGAGATCTTGGGGGCCTTGAAGTGCATCTCAGGCATCTTGAACTTGGGACCTTTCAACTTGCCCTCTGGAAGGTCAACGTCCACCTCAGGAGCTTCTATGTCTACTTTAGGACCTTTGATGTCCACCTCAGGAGCTTTCAGCTCTCCTTCCACCTTGGGCAGGTTCACATCAACATCTCCCTTGACTTTGGGACCCTTGAGGTTGAGGTCAATGTCAGGCATGGAGATCTTGGGGGCCTTAATGTTCATCTCAGGCATCTTGAACTTGGGACCTTTCAGTTTGGCTTCTGGACACTCCAGGTCCACATCAGGAAGGTCAACATCAATCTTGGGGCCTTTGAGGTCAACACTGGGGCCCTTGAGGTCTCCTTCAAGCTTTGGAGTAGAGATGTCCACATCTCCCTTGACTTTGGGCCCTTTCAGGTTGAGGTCAAAGTCAGGCATGGAGATCTTGGGGGCCTTGAAGTGCATCTCAGGCATCTTGAACTTGGGACCTTTCAGCTTCCCTTCAGGACATTCCAGCTCAACATCAGGAAGGTCAACATCAACCTTGGGACCTTTGAGGTCTCCTTCCAGCTTTGGAGCTGTCAGGTCCATGTCCCCCTTCACTTTGGGACCTTTAAGGTTGAGGTCAATGTCAGGCATTGAGATCTTGGGGGCCTTGATGTTCATCTCAGGCATCTTGAACTTTGGACCCTTCAGCTTCCCTTCAGGACATTCCACATTCAACTCAGGACCTTCAATGTCCACCTTGGGACCTTCAAGGTTCAGATCTCCCTTGGGGAGGTTCACATCAACCTCTGGAGCTTCTCCCTTGAGGCCAAACTTGGGCATCTTGAACTTGGGCATCTTGAACTTCCCTTCTGGCCCATGGAGGTCCACATCTGGTGCCTCAATGTCCACCTTGGGGCCTTTGATGTCCACCTCAGGAGCTTTGAGCTCTCCTTCCAGCTTGGGCACAGACACATCCAGGTCACCTTTGACTTTGGGACCTTTCAAGTTGAAGTCCACATCAGGCATGGAGAATTTGGGGGCCTTGAAGTGCATCTCAGGCATCTTGAACTTGGGACCTTTGAGCTTCCCTTCTGGGCCTTCCAGCTCAACATCAGGAAGGTCAACATCAACCTTGGGACCTTTGATGTCTACTTGAGGTCCCTTGAGCTCTCCTTCCAGCTTTGGAGCACTCAGGTCCATGTCCCCCTTCAATTTGGGACCCTTCAGGTTGAGGTCAATATCAGGCATGGAGATCTTGGGGGTCTTGAAATGCATCTCAGGCATCTTGAACTTGGGACCTTTGATCTTCCCTTCTGGGCACTCAATATCCACCTCTGGACCTTCAATGTCCACCTTGGGAGCTTCCACATTCAGTTCACCCTTGGGGAGGTTCACATCAACCTCAGGACCTTCTCCTTTCATCCCAAACTTGGGCATCTTGAACTTGGGCATCTTGAACTTCCCTTCTGGCCCATGCAGGTCCACATCTGGTGCCTCAATGTCTACCTTGGGGCCCTTGATGTCCACCTCAGGAGCTTTGAGCTCTCCTTCCAGCTTGGGCAGGTTCACATCAACATCTCCCTTGACTTTTGGACCCTTGAGGTTGAAGTCCACATCAGGCATGGAGATCTTGGGGGCCTTGATGTGCATCTCAGGCATCTTGAACTTGGGACCTTTCAGCTTCCCTTCTGGGCCTTCCAGCTCAACATCAGGAAGGTCAACATCAACCTTGGGCCCTTTGATGTCTACTTGAGGTCCCTTGAGGTCTCCTTCCAGCTTTGGAGCACTCAGGTCCATGTCCCCCTTGACTTTGGGACCTTTCAGGTTGAGATCAATATCAGGCATGGAGATTTTGGGAGTCTTGAAATGCATCTCAGGCATCTTGAACTTGGGACCTTTCAGCTTCCCTTCAGGACCTTCCACATTCAACTCAGGACCTTCAATATCCACCTTGGGTCCTTCAAGGTTCAGTTCACCCTTGGGGAGGTTCACATCAACCTCAGGACCTTCTCCTTTCATCCCAAATTTGGGCATCTTGAACTTGGGCATCTTGAACTTCCCTTCTGGCCCATGGAGGTCCACATCTGGCACATCAATGTCCACCTTGGGGCCTTTGATGTCCACCTCAGGAGCTTTGAGCTCTCCTTCCAGCTTGGGCAGGTTCACATCAACATCTCCCTTGACTTTGGGTCCTTTCAGGTTGAAGTCCACATCAGGCATGGAGATCTTGGGGGCCTTGATGTTCATCTCAGGCATCTTGAACTTGGGACCTTTCAGCTTCCCTTCAGGACCTTCCAGCTCAACATCAGGAAGGTCAACATCAACCTTGGGAGCTTCAACATTCAATTCACCCTTGGGGAGGTTGATGTCCACCTCTGGACCTTCTGCCTTGAATCCTGGCATCCCAAACTTGGGCATCTTGAACTTGGGCATCTTGAACTTCCCTTCTGGACCATGCAGGTCCACATCTGGTGCCTCAATGTCCACCTTGGGGCCTTTAATGTCCACCTCTGGAGCTTTGAGCTCTCCTTCCAGCTTGGGCAGGTTCACATCAACATCTCCCTTGACTTTGGGACCTTTCAGGTTGAAGTCCACATCGGGCATGGAGATCTTGGGGGCTTTGATGTGCATCTCAGGCATCTTGAACTTGGGACCTTTCACCTTCCCTTCAGGACCTTCTACATCCAACTCTGGGCCTTCAATGTCCACCTTGGGACCTTCAAGGTTCAGCTCTCCCTTGGGCAGGTTGATGTCCACCTCTGGAGCTTCTCCCTTGAGGCCAAACTTGGGCATCTTGAACTTGGGCATCTTGAACTTCCCTTCTGGCCCATGCAGGTCCACATCTGGCACATCAATGTCCACCTTGGGGCCTTTGATGTCCACCTCTGGAGCTTTCAGCTCTCCTTCCACCTTGGGAATGTTCACATCAACATCTCCCTTGACTTTGGGACTTTCAGGTTGAAGTCCACATCAGGCATGGAGATCTTGGGGGCCTTGATGTGCATCTCAGGCATCTTGAACTTGGGACCTTTCAGCTTCCCTTCAGGACCTTCCAGCTCCACATCAGGAAGGTCAACGTCTACCTTGGGACCTTTGATGTCTACTTGAGGTCCCTTGAGGTCTCCTTCCAGCGTTGGAGCACTCAGATCCACGTCCCCCTTGACTTTGGGACCCTTGAGGTTGAGGTCAATGTCAGGCATGGAGATCTTGGGGGTCTTGAAGTGCATCTCAGGCATCTTGAACTTGGGACCCTTCAGCTTCCCTTCAGGACCTTCCACATCCAACTCAGGACCTTCAATATCCACCTTGGGACCTTCAACATTCAGTTCACCCTTGGGGAGGTTCACATCAACCTCAGGACCTTCTCCTTTCATCCCAAACTTGGGCATCTTGAACTTGGGCATCTTGAACTTCCCTTCTGGCCCATGGAGGTCCACATCTGGCACATCGATGTCCACCTTGGGGCCTTTGATGTCCACCTCTGGAGCTTTGAGCTCTCCTTCCAGCTTGGGCACAGCCACATCTCCACCACCCTTCAGCTTGGGGCCTTTGATGCTCAAGTCCACATCAGGCATGGAGATCTTGTGGGACTTGATGTGCATCTCAGGCATCTTGAACTTGGGACCTTTCAGCTTCCCTTCAGGACCTTCCACATTCAACTCAGGACCTTCAATATCCACCTTGGGACCTTCAACATTCAGTTCACCCTTGGGGAGGTTCACATCAACCTCAGGACCTTCTCCTTTCAGCCCAAACTTGGGCATCTTGAACTTGGGCATCTTGAACTTCCCCTCTGGCCCATGGAGGTCCACATCTGGTGCCTCAATGTCCACCTTGGGGCCTTTGATGTCCACCTCAGGAGCTTTGAGGTCTCCTTCCAGCTTGGGCAGGTTCACATCAACATCTCCCTTGACTTTGGGACCTTTCAGGTTCAAGTCAACATCAGGCATGGAGATCTTGGGGCCCTTGAAGTGCATCTCAGGCATCTTGAACTTGGGACCTTTGATCTTCCCTTCTGGGCCTTCAATGTCCACCTCTGGACCTTCAATGTCCATCTTGGGCGCTTCAAGGTTCAGGTCTCCCTTGGGGAGGTTCACATCAACCTCAGGACCTTCTCCTTTCATCCCAAACTTGGGCATCTTGAACTTGGGCATCTTGAACTTCCCTTCTGGCCCATGGAAGTCCACATCTGGTGCCTCAATGTCCACCTTGGGGCCCTTGATGTCCACCTCAGGAGCTTTGAGCTCTCCTTCCAGCTTGGGCAGGTTTACATCAACATCTCCCTTGACTTTGGGACCCTTGAGGTTGAGGTCAATGTCAGGCATGGAGATCTTGGGGGCCTTGATGTTCATCTCAGGCATCTTGAACTTGGGGCCTTTCAGCTTCCCTTCAGGACCTTCCAACTCCACATTTGGTGCCTCCAGGTCAACCTTGGGCCCTTTGATGTCCACTTTGGGCCCTTTGATGTCCACCTCTGGTCCTTCCAGCTTGGGGGCCACCACCTCCACCTCTCCTTTCCCCTTGGGGCCCTTCAGGTTCAGGTCCACGTCAGGAACGTTGATCTTGGAGGTCTTGAGGTTGAGTTTGGGCATCTTGAACTTGGGGCCTTTGATCTTCCCTTCTGCCCCTTCCAAGTCCACCTCAGGGAGGTCCACCTCAACTTTAGGACCTTCTACATCGATTTTGGGACCTTTTAGGTCTCCAGAGACCTTCAGGGCAGGACCTTCTCCATCACCTTTCAGCTTGGGCACCTTCAATGCCAGGTCCACGTCGGGCATGGAGAGTTTGGGGCTCTGGACGTTGAGTTCTGGCAGCTTGAACTTCAGACCTTTGCCTTCTGGGCCTTTGATGTCCACCTTGGGTGCCTCCACATCCACCTTGGGGCCAGAGAAGTCCACTCAGCTTTTGGAAGGGTCACATCCACGCTGGGGCCAGGAACCCCAAACTTGGGATGGGCATCTTCACTTTGCCCTCTGGACCATGGATGTCCACCTCTGGAGCACCAATGTCCACCTTGGGCACCTCCACATCCACCTTGGGGCCAGAGAGGTCCACCTCAGCCTTTGGAAGGGTCACATCCACGCTGGGACCCTCTGCCTTCAAGCCAGGAACCCCAAACTTGGGCATCTTCAACTTGGGCATCTTCACTTTGCCCTCTGGACCATGGATGTCCACCTCTGGAGCTCCAATGTCCACCTTGGGCCCTTTGATGTCCACTTTGGGCACCTCCATGTCCACCTGGGGACCTTTCAGGTTGAGGTCCACCTCAGGCATGGAGATCTTAGGGGTCTTGAAGCTCATCTCAGGCATCTTCACCTTGGGACCCTTCAGAGCTCCTTCTGGAGCTTCAATGTCCACTTTGGGCCCTTTGATGTCCACCTTGGGCACCTCAATGTCCACCTTGGGCACCTCCACATCCACCTTGGGCACCTCAATGTCCACCTTGGGCACCTCCACATCCACCTTGGGCACCTCAATGCCCACCTCAGCCTTTGGAAGGGTCACATCCACGCTGGGACCTTCTCCCTTCAAGCCAGGAACCCCAAACTTGGGCATCTTCAACTTGGGCAGCTTCACTTTGCCCTCTGGACCGTGGATGTCCACCTCTGGGGCTCCAATGTCCACCTTGGGCCCTTTGATGTCCACCTTGGGCACCTCCACCTTGGGCCCTTTGATGTCCACCTTGGGCCCCTCCACCTCCACTTTGGGCCCTTTGAGGTCAAGTCCAGGTGCTGCAAGGTGTGGAGCAGTCACCTCCAGGTCCCCTTTGACTTTGGGACCTTGGAGGTTCACCTCAGGGACGGAGATCTGAGGAGCTTTGATGCTCACCTCGGGCTTGGGACCTTTGATGTCCACTCCTGGGAGGTCCACCCCAACTTTAGTCCCTTGCCCATCGAGCTGAGGTCCTCTCAAGGTGCCACCAATGGCTGGGACGGAGGTGCCCACCTTGATGTCCACACTGGGTGCAGATCCATGAAGACCTCCTGGGCCTCCCAGCTCCAGGGCAGGAGCTTTGAGGTCCACCTTGAGACCTTGGAGATCTCCTTCCACCTTGGCCATGGTGCCACAAACATCTCCCTTGGCTTGAGGACCTTTCAGGTGCAGGTTGACATCAGAGAGAGAGATCTGAGGGGTCTCCACCTTCTTCATGGTTGGGCCTTTGATGGACACCTTGGGAAGGTGCTCAGCAGGTCCTAGCTGGCCTTTGGGAGAGGTCACCTCCACCCCTGGGCCTCCTGGTGGCTCCAGGACGGTGAATTTGGGGCAGGACATCTGAGGGATCTTGACTTGCCACCTGGAAGGTCCACATCTGGAGAAGCCACCTGGACTTGGGGCCCTTTGACGTCCACCTCCAAGCCCTTCTTCACCCCCAGCTCCACCACTTCCTGGGGCTTCCAAGCTCCTTTGGTGGGGGTGGTGGAGCAGGTGACCTCCCCCTGTGGAGCTTCACCACCAGCCTGGGGGGAGGAGAAGCCAAACTTGGGCATCTGCAGGACAGGGATCTTCACCTTCCCAGCATCTCCAGGGCTTGGGCAGGAGGCCACCAGGGCTGGAGGAGCATCGAGCCCAGGAGCTTGGAGACCTCCTTGGAGGCCAGGGGCAGGAGCAGCGACCTTGGTGGGCATCCCAAGGCCTCCACCTTGGACCTCCAGCCTAGGGCCTCTCAGGTGGAGCCCCATGGCCACGTCCTCCACCTGTCCATTGCTGGTGCTGCCACCCTGGGGGCCTGCGGGCGCCAACCTGGGAGGTCCTTGGAGCTCCACGGACCCAGGACCAAGAGGCCCTTGGAGCTCCCCCAGGCCAAGCCCTCCAGCCTGGAGGTGGATCTCAGGCAGCTTCTGGCCCCTGGGCTCCTTTCCAGCTGCTCCAGGGCTTTGGAGCTTCACCTCCTGGGGTGGGACCTCGACGGCCAAGCCTTGGCTGATGACCTCCAGGCCTCCTCCCTCAGGCCTGGTGACGTCCACGGTGTAGGCTGTGACCTTCCTGGTGACAGTGATGGTCCTGCTTTGGGTCCCACCACCTCCTCCTCCTCCTCCTCCTCCTCCTCCTCCTCCTCCTCCTCCTCCTCCTCCTCCTTCTCCCTCCAGCAGCTCCTCTGACTTCAGCCTGGGTTTGATCTTGGTGGTGTAGATCCTCCTGTACTCCTCATCGTCACCGCTCTGCCCGGGGCCAAGAGGACCTTCATCAGCTCCAGGAGGTCACCAGCCCCAGCCCCAGGCTCCACCTCCTTCCTCCACCTCCTCCTCAGCTTCCCCTTCCTCCACCTCCTCCTCAGCTTCTCCTTCCTCCAACTTCTCTTCATCCTCTTCCTCACCCACCCCTCCTCACCTCCTTCCTTCGCCTTCTCCTCATCCTCCACACCCTCCTCCTCCTCCTCACTTCCTCCACCTCCCCCTCCCCCTCTTCCTCCACCTTCTCCTTCCTTCCCTTTCTCCTCACCATCTCCTTCCTCCACCTCCTCCTCTCCTTGCTCCACTTCCCCCTCCTCCTCCCACTCCCCTCCCCTTTCCTTCCCTCTTCCCTTTCCTTCCCTTTCTCTCTTCCCCTCCTCCCTTCCCCTCCCTTCCCCTCCTCCTCTCCTTCCTCCACCTTCTCCCCCTCTTCCTCCATCTTCTCCCCTCCCTTCTCCCCTCCCCCTCCCCTCTCCTCTCCCCTCCCTTCTCCCCTCCCTTCTCCCTCCCTTCTCCCCTCCCTTCTCCCTCCCCTCTCCCTCCCCTCTCCCTTCCCCTCTCCCCTCCCCTCTCCCTCCCTCTCCCTCCCCCTCCTCCCTCTCCCCTCCCCTCTCCCCTCCCCTCTCCCTCCCTCCCCTCCCTCTCTCCTCCCCTCCCCCCCCCCTCCCCTCCCTTCTCCCTCCCTTCTCCCTCCCTTCTCCCTCCCTTCTCCCCCTTCTCCCCTCCCTTCTCCCCTCCCCTCCCTTCTCCCCTCCCTTCTCCCCTCCCTTCTCCCCTCCCCTCCCTTCTCCCCTCCCTTCTCCCCTCCCTTCTCCCCTCCCTCCCCCTCCCCTCTCCCCTCCCCTGTCCCCTCCTCCCCCATACTCACCAGGACAACCTCCGGGGAGCTGCTGCCTGCCAGGGCTTCCTGTGCCCAACCTTGCCCTGGGGCCCTGTGCCCCCCGGGGGCTCTGTCCCCCCCCTTGGGCAGGAGCCTGAGGCCCAGGGTGTGGTGTCCCATGGAGCTGAGCAGCTGAGCCACCTCCCCAGCCTGCAGCTGGTCAAAGTACACCGTGGCACTCAGGAGCTGATCTCCTGCCAGGACAGAGAGGACTGTGGAGAAGACCACCCCCCCAAAACCCACCCCCCAACCTCTCCCCTCAGCCTTCCCTGAGGTCCCCAAAGCTTCAAGACAGCCTTCAAAGCCTCCCTTAGATCCTTCAAACCCTCCCCAGGTGCCCCCAAACCCTCCCTCAGCTCCCTCCAGCCCTCCTAGCTCCTTTCAACCCTCTTTAGCTCCCTCCAACCCTCCTTTAGCTCCCTCCTATCCTCCCCCAGCTCCCTCCAACCCTCCCTCAGCTCCCTCCAGCCTCCCTCAGCTCCTCCAGCCTCCTCAGCTCCTCCAGCCCTCCTCAGCTCCTCCAGCCCTCCCCAGCTCCTCCAGCCCTCCCTCAGCTCCCTCCAGCCCTCCTCAGCTCCCTCCAACCCTCCTCAGCTCCCTCCAACCCTCCCTCAGCTCCCTCCAGCCCTCCTCAGCTCCCTCCAACCCTCCTCAGCTCCCTCCAACCCTCCCTCAGCTCCCTCCAACCCTCCCTCAGCTCCCTCCAACCCTCCCTCAGCTCCCTCCAACCCTCCTCAGCTCCCTCCAGCCCTCCTCAGCTCCTCCAGCCCTCCTCAGCTCTCAGCCCTCCTCAGCTCCCCAGCCCCTCAGCTCCCTCCAACCCTCCTTAGCTCCTCCACCCTCCTCAGCTCCCTCCAACCCTCCTCAGCTCCCTCCAACCCTCCTCAGCTCCCTCCAACCCTCCTCAGCTCCCTCCAACCCTCCTCAGCTCCCTCCAACCCTCCTCAGCTCCCTCCAACCCTCCTCAGCTCCTCAGCTCCCTCCTCCAGCCCTCCCTCAGCTCCCCAGCCCTCCCTCAGCCTCCAACCTCCTCAGCTCCCTCCAGCCCTCCCTCAGCTCCCTCCAGCCCTCCTCAGCTCCTCCTCCCAGCCCTCCTCAGCCCTCCAACCCTCCCTCAGCTCCTCCAGCCCTCCTCAGCTCCTCCAACCTCCCTCCCTCCAACCCTCCTCAGCTCCCTCCAACCCTCCTCAGCTCCTCCAGCCCTCCCCAGCTCCTCCAGCCCTCCCCCAGCTCCCTCCAACCCTCCCCAGCTCCTCCAGCCCTCCCCAGCTCCTCCAGCCTCCCCAGCTCCTCCAACCCTCCTCAGCTCCCTCCAACCCTCCTCAGCTCCCCTCCAGCCCTCCTCAGCTCCTCCAACCCTCCTCAGCTCCTCCAGCCTCCTCCTCAGCTCCCTCCAACCCTCCTTAGCTCCCTCCAACCCTCCTTAGCTCCCTCCAACCCTCCTTTAGCTCCCTCCAACCCTCCCCAGCTCCCTCCAGCCCTCCTCAGCCCTCCAACCCTCCCAGCTCCCTCCAGCCCTCCCTCAGCTCCTCCAGCCCTCCCTCAGCTCCCTCCAACCCTCCTTAGCTCCTCCAATCCTCCCTCAGCTCCTCCAACCTCCCTCCTCAGCCTCCCCTCCAACCCTCCTCAGCTCCCTCCAACCCTCCCTCAGCTCCCTCCAACCCTCCTTAGCTCCCTCCAACCCTCCTCAGCTCCCTCCAACCCTCCCTCAGCTCCCTCCAACCCTCCTCAGCTCCCTCCAACCCTCCTCAGCTCCCTCCAACCCTCCCCTCAGCTTCCTCCAACCCTCCTCAGCTCCTCCCTCAGCTCCCTCAGCTCCTCCAACCCTCCTCAGCTCCCAGCCTCCCTCAGCTCCCTCCAACCTCCTCAGCTCCTCCAGCCTCCTCAGCTCCCTCAGCCCTCCTCAGCTCCTCAGCCCTCCTCAGCTCCTCCAACCTCCTCAGCTCCTCCAGCCTCCTCAGCTCCCAACCCTCCTCAGCTCCCTCCAACCTCCCCCTCCTCCAGCCCCCTCAGCTCCCTCCAACCCTCCTCAGCTCCCTCCAACCCTCCTCAGCTCCCTCCAACCTCCTCAGCCCTCAACCCTCCTCAGCTCCTCCAGCCCTCCCTCAGCTCCCCAACCTCCCTCAGCTCCCTCCAGCCCTCCCTCAGCTCCCTCCAACCCTCCCTCAGCTCCCTCCAGCCCTCCCTCAGCTCCCTCCAGCCCTCCCTCAGCTCCCTCCAACCCTCCTCAGCTCCCTCCAACCCTCCTCAGCTCCCTCCAACCCTCCCTTAGCTCCTTTCAACCCTCCTTTAGCTCCCTCCATCCCTCCCTAGAAGCCCTCCAGCCCTCCCCTGGCTGCCTCCCCTGCTGCCAGGCAGCCTCCCCCAGCCCTCCAGCAGCAGCCCAGGGCCTGACCTTCCTTCACCACCCCCATCTTGGCCGCTGGGGAGTTCTGCTGCACCCTCTTGACGAAGACTCCGGCCTCGGTCTGGTCGATGGTGATGCCGTGGGAGCTGCTGCCCTGCCAGCTGGGCAGGAGGATCTCCCTGGGCTCCTCCTCCTCCTGCTCCATCTGCAGGAGGCAACCACCAACGAGGGAGGAGGTTGGAGGGGGATGGAGGTGGGAGGAGGAGCAGGTTGGGGGAGGAAGGAGGAGGTTGGGGGAGGAAGGAGAAGGTTGGAGGAGGTTGGGGGAGGAGGTTAGAGGTGGTTGGGGGAGGAAGGAAGAGGGAGAGAGGGAGAGGGAGGAGGAAGAGGTTGGAGGAGGAAGGAGGAGGAAGAAGAAGTTTGGAGGAGGAAGGAGAAGGTTGGAGGAGGTTGGGGGAGGAGGTTAGAGGTGGTTGGGGGAGGAAGGAGGAGGGAGGAAAGAAGAGGGAGGAAGGAGGAGGGAGGGAGAGGGAGGAGGAGGAGGTTGGAGGAGGAAGGAGAGGTTGGAGGAGGAAGAAGGAGGTTGGGGGAGGAGGTTGGGGGTGGTTGGTGGACGAAGGAGGAGGGAGGAAGGAGGAGGGAGGAAGGAGGAGGGAGGAAGGAGGAGGGAGGGAGAGGGAGGAGGAGGAGGTTGGAGGAGGTTGGAGGAGGAAGGAGGAGGTTGGGGGTGGTTGGGGGGAAGGAGGAGGGAGGAAGGAGGAGGGAGGAAGGAGGGAGAGGGAGGAGGAGGAGGTTGGAGGAGGAAGGAGGAGGTTGGGGGTGGTTGGGGGAAGGAGGAGGGAAGGAGAGGGAGGAGGTTGGAGGAGGAGGGAGGAGGAGGTTGGAGGAGGAGGAAGGAGAAGGTTGAAGGAGGTTGGAGGAGGAAGGAGAAGGTTGGGGGAGGGAGAAGAGGGAGGAAGGAAGTGGGAGGGAGGAGGATGGAGGGAGGGAGGAGGGAGGAGGTTGGGGGAGGTTGGGGGAGGGAGGAAGGAGGAGGAGCAGAGCCCAACCTTGCTGGGACTCTTCTCCAGCTTGGATCCACCCCAGGAAGCCTTCTTCTTGGGCTTCTCCTCCTGGGACCTCTTGCAAGCAGCTTCGGTGTCACCTTCTCAACCTGCTGGAGGCAGCAGAGGAGGTCCCCAGGGAGCCCAGCACCACCTCCCCCAGCACCACCTCCCCAGCACCACCTCCACAGCTGGATGGGACCAAAGACCTCCAGGACCTTCAAGGCCCCCTCAGGCCCTCCAAGACCCTCAAGAACCTCCAGGACCCTTAGGGACCCTGAAGCTCTCCAGGACCTTCAGGACCTCCAAGACTTCTCCAGGACCCTCCAAGACCCTTCCAGGACCTCCAAGACCTTCAACTCTGTAGGATCCCTGAAGACCTCCAGGACCTCTAAGACCCTCAAGACCTCCAACCCCTTAGGACCCTGAAGCCCTCCAAGGACCTCCAAGACCTCTCCAGGACCCTCAAGGTCCCCCAGGACCCTGAAGCTCTCCAGGACCTTCAAGGACCTCCAAGCACCTCCAGGACCCTGAAGACCCCTCAGGACCTCCAAGAACCCTCAAGGACCACCCCCACCCCAGGACCTCAGGACCCTGAAGACCTCCAGGACCCTCAAGGCCTCCAGGACCTTAGGACCCTGAAGCTCTCCACATCCTCCAAGGACCTCCAAGACCCTCAATGCCCCCCAGGACCTTCAAGACCTCCCCAAGGTCTCCAAGACCCTGCAGGAGTCTTCAAGATCTCAAACCCCTTAGGACCCTGAAGCTCTCCAGGACCTCTTCAGGACCCTCAAGACCTCCAGGACCACCAAGACCTCTCCAGGACCCTCCAAGACCTCCAACCCCTTTAGGACCTTGAAGCTCTGCAGGCCCTCCAAGGATCTCCAAAAGACCTCTCCAGGACCCTCCCAGGAGCCCACCCCAAGACCTTCAGGACCTCCAAAGCTGACCTTGGAGCTCCCACCCCACCCCACCCCACCCTTTGGTTCTCCCACTGGGAGCCTGTGGAGGCCAAACTGGTTTGTGAGTCAGGGACTGGGAGAGGTCCCCTGGGGCAGGGCCATGACTCAGAGCTGGGCCCCAAAGCCACCACGGAGCAGAGAAGGTCCTCAGGGAGGGGGTTGGGAGGTGGAGGAGAAGCTGCTGCTGCTGCTCCAGGGCCACCCAAGGGCTCTCCATGGCCACCCAAAGCTTCTCCATGGCCACCCAAGGGCTCTCCATGGCCACCCAAAGCTTCTCCATGGCCACCCAAAGCTTCTCCATGGCCACCCAAAGCTCTCCATGGCCACCCAAGGTGGTTCCACCACCACCAGCATGGTGGAGAACCTTCTCCATGGCCACCCAAGGGCTCTCCATGGCCACCCAAGGGCTCTCCATGGCCACCCAAAGCTTCTCCATGGCCACCCAAAGCTTCTCCATGGCCACCCAAGGGCTCTCCATGGCCACCCAAAGCTTCTCCATGGCCACCCAAAGCTTCTCCATGGCCACCCAAGGGCTCTCCATGGCCACCCAAAGCTTCTCCATGGCCACCCAAAGCTTCTCCATGGCCACCCAAAGCTTCTCCATGGCCACCCAAGGTGGTTCCACCACCACCAGCAAGCTTCTCCATGGCCAGAAGGGCTTCTCCATGGCCACCCAAGGGCTCTCCATGGCCACCCAAAGCTTCTCCATGGCCACCCAAAGCTTCTCCATGGCCACCCAAAGCTTCTCCATGGCCACCCAAGGGCTCTCCATGGCCACCCAAGGGCTCTCCATGGCCACCCAAGGGCTCTCCATGGCCACCCAAGGGCTTCTCCATGGCCACCCAAGGGCTCTCCATGGCCACCCAAGGGCTCTCCATGGCCACCCAAAGCTTCTCCATGGCCACCCAAGGGCTCTCCATGGCCACCCAAGGGCTCTCCATGGCCACCCAAGGCTTCTCCATGGCCACCCAAGGGCTCTCCATGGCCACCCAAAGCTTCTCCAGGGCCACCCAAGGCTTCTCCATGGCCACCCAAGGGCTCTCCATGGCCACCCAAAGCTTCTCCATGGCCACCCAAGGCTTCTCCATGGCCACCCAAGGGCTCTCCATGGCCACCCAAAGCTTCTCCATGGCCACCCAAGGGCTCTCCATGGCCACCCAAGGGCTCTCCATGGCCACCCAAGGGCTCTCCATGGCCACCCAAAGCTTCTCCATGGCCACCCAAGGCTTCTCCATGGCCACCCAAGGGCTCTCCATGGCCACCCAAAGCTTCTCCATGGCCACCCAAGGGCTCTCCATGGCCACCCAAGGCTTCTCCATGGCCACCCAAGGGCTCTCCATGGCCACCCAAGGGCTCTCCATGGCCACCCAAAGCTTCTCCATGGCCACCCAAGGCTTCTCCATGGCCACCCAAGGGCTCTCCATGGCCACCCAAAGCTTCTCCATGGCCACCCAAGGGCTCTCCATGGCCACCCAAGGGCTCTCCATGGCCACCCAAAGCTTCTCCATGGCCACCCAAGGGCTCTCCATGGCCACCCAAGGCTTCTCCATGGCCACCCAAGGGCTCTCCATGGCCACCCAAAGCTTCTCCATGGCCACCCAAGGCTTCTCCATGGCCACCCAAGGGCTCTCCATGGCCACCCAAAGCTTCTCCATGGCCACCCAAGGGCTCTCCATGGCCACCCAAGGCTTCTCCATGGCCACCCAAGGCTTCTCCATGGCCACCCAAGGGCTCTCCATGGCCACCCAAGGCTTCTCCATGGCCACCCAAGGGCTCTCCATGGCCACCCAAGGCTTCTCCATGGCCACCCAAGGGCTCTCCATGGCCACCCAAAGCTTCTCCATGGCCACCCAAAGCTTCTCCAGGGCCACCCAAGGGCTCTCCAGGGCCACCCAACCTGGCACCACCTTGGAGGCCATGGGAGAAGCTTCTCCTCCAGCAGGGCCACCTTGGTGGTGTCCTCCAAAGCCACCTCCTGGGCCCCAGGAGCTATTTTTGGGGCCCACCACGTGGCTCCTCCTGAGGCTATTTTTGGTCCACCCTCAACCCCTCCTCCTCCTCCTCCTCCTATGTCACCAGAAGCCACCCAAGATGTCCCCAGCAGCCAGGACCACCCCTAGGGACCTCCAGGAGGTCCCCAAGACCCTCCAGGTCCCACCAGGACCCCCTGGGGATGTCCCCAGGGACCTCCAAGGGCCACCAGGACCCCATGGGGACCCCCACAAGGACCTCAACACCCTCAAGGTGCCACCAGCAGCACAAGAGATTGTCCCCTCCAGGGACCTCCAAGGGTCATTGGGACCCCATGAAGCTGCCCCCAAGGACCTCCAGGTCCCACCAGCACCCTATGGGGCTGGCCCCAAGCTCCTCAAGACCCTCAAGGTCCCACCAGGACCCCATGAGGACATCTCCAAGACCCTCTATGGGGCCCTATGGCTCCCTACAGGTCCCTATGGGGCTCTATGGGTCCCTGTGGGTCTCTGTTGGGCTCTGTGGGTCACTATGGGTCCCTATGGGGCTCTATGGCTACCTATGGCTCCCTATGGGTCCCTGTGGGTCTCTGTTGGGCTCTGTGGGTCACTATGGGTCCCTATGGGGTTCTATGGCTACCTATGGCTCCCTATGGGTCCCTATGGGGCTCTATGGCTACCTATAGCTCCCTATGGGTCTCTGTTGGGCTCTGTGGGTCACTATGGATCCCTGTGGGGCCCTATGGCTCCCTATAGGTCCCTATGGGGCTCTATGGGGCTCTGTGGGTCACTCTGGATCCCTATGGGCCTCTATGGCTCCCTATGGCTCCCTATGAGTTCCTATAGGGCCCTATGGGGCTCTATGGGGCCCTGTGGGGCTCTGTGGGTCACTAGGGGTTCCTGTGGGGCTCTGTAGAGCTCTGTGGGTCCCTATGGATCTCTGTGGGGCACTATGGATCTCTATGGAGCTCTGTGGGGTCCTATGGGGCCCTATGGGTCTCCATGGATCCCTATGGGGCTTCTCTGAGGCTCTCCATGGGTCCCTATGGGGCTCTGTGGGCCTCTATGGGGCCCTATGGCTCCCTATAGGTCCCTATGGGGCTCTGTGGGTCACTATGGGTCCCTATGGGGCTCTATGGCTCCCTATGGATCTCTGTGAGTTTCTATAGGGCCCTGTGGGTCCCTATGGGTCTCTGTGAATCCCTATGGGGCTTCTCTGGGGCTCCCTCTGGGTCCCTGTGGGGCTCCATAGGGCATTCACAGGTCCCTGTGGAGCGCCTGTGAGTCCCCATAGATCTTCATGGGTCCCCATGGGGCTTCTGTGGGTCTCTATGGCTGCCTGTGGGGCTTCTACAGGGCCCTATGGATCTCTGCGAGTCCCTAGGGAGCTCTATGGGGCCCTATGGGGCTCTGTGGGGCCCTATGGGGCTTCAATGGATCTCTATGCAGCCCTATGGAGCCCTATAGTTCCCCATGGGGCTCTATAGGTCTCTATGGGGCTTCTATGGGGCCCTATGGGGCTCTGTGGCTCCCTATGAGGCTCTATGGGTCCCAGTGTGGGTCCCTATGGCTCCCTGAAGGTCCTTATGAGGCTCTATGGGTCCCTATAGGTCTCTATGGGGCTTCTATGGGGCTCTGTGGGGCTCTATGGGTCCCAGTGGGGTCCCTGTGGCTCCCTATGGATCCCTATGGGGCTCTATGACTCCCTATGGGTCCCTGTGGCTCCCTATGGGTCCCAATGGGGTCCCTATGGCTCTCTATGGGGCTCTATGGGTCCCAATGGGGTCCCTATGGAGCTCTATGGGGCCCAATGGGGTCCCTATGGCTCTCTGTGGGTCCCAATGGGGTCCCTATGGCTCTCTATGGGGCTCTATGGGTCCCAATGGGGTCCCTATGGCTCCCTATGGCTCTCTGTGGGTCCCAATGGGGTCCCTATGGCTCTCTATGGGGCTCTATGGGTCCCAATGGGGTCCCCCTATGGCTCCCTATGGCTCTCTGTGGGTCCCTATGGGGGTTCTGAGTCCCTATGGGTCCCTATAGATTCCTATGGCTCTCTATAGGTCTCTATGGAGCCCTATAGGTCCCTATGGAGCTCTATGGGTCCCAATGGGGTCCCTATGGGGCCCAATGGGGTCCCTATGGCTCCCTATGGATCTCAGTGGGGTCCCTGTGGCTCCCTGTGGGGCTCTATGACTCCCTATGGGTCCCTATGGCTCCCTGAAGGTCCTTATGAGGCTCTAGGGGTCCCTATAGGTCTCTATGGGGCCTCTATGGGGCCCTTTGGGGCTCTATGAGTCTCAGTAGGGTCTCTATGGCTCCCTATGGGTTCCTGTGGGTCCCTATGGGGGTTCTGAGTCCCTATGGGTCCCTATAGATTCCTATGGCTCTCTATAGGTCTTTATGGAGCCCTATAGGTCCCTGTGGGGCTCTATGGGTCCCAATGGGGTCCCTATGGGTCTCAATGGGGTCCCAATGGCTCCCTATGGGGCTCTATGGCTCCCTATGGCTCCCTATGGGGCTCTATGGGTCCCAATGGGGTCCCTAGGGATTCCTAAGGGTCTCTATGGGGCCCTATGGAGCCCTATAGGTCCTTATGGGGCTCTGTAGGTCTCTATGGGGCTTCTATGGGTCCCTATGGATCTCTATGAGTCCCTAGGGAGCTCTATGGGGCCCTATGGGGTTTCTATGGATCTCTATGGATCCCTATGGGTCCCTATAGATCCCTATGGATCTCTATGGGGCTTCAATGGATCTCTATGCAGCCCTATGGGCCCCTATGGGGCTCTATGGGGCCCTATGGGGCTTCTGATTCCCTGTGATTCCCTACAGATCCCTGTGGGTCCCTATGGATCTCTGTGGGTCCCTATGGGGCTTCAATGGGTCTCTATGCAGCCCTATGGAGCCCTGTAGTTCCCTCTGGGGCTCTGTAGGTCTCTATGGGGCTTCTATGGGGCCTTATGGGTCTCTATGGGCCCCTATAGATCTCTATGAGTCCCTAGGGAGCTCTATGGCTCCCTATGGGGCCCTATAGATCCCTATGGGGCTTCTGAATCCCTGTGGCTCCCTATAGATCCCTAGGGAGCCCTATGGGGCTCTATAGGTCTCTATGGGGCCCTATGGATGTCTATGGCTCCTTATGGGGCTCTATAGGTCCCAGTGGGGTCCCTATGGCTCTCCATGGAGCTCTATGGCTCCCTATGGGGCCCTATAGATCCCTATGGGGCTTCTGAATCCCTGTGGCTCCCTATAGATCCCTAGGGGGCCCTATGGGGCTCTATAGGTCTCTATGGGGCCCTATGGATGTCTATGGCTCCTTATGGGGCTCTATAGGTTCCAGTGGGGTCGCTATGGCTCTCCATAGAGCTCTATGGCTCCCTATGGGGCCCTATAGATCCCTATGGGGCTTCTGAATCCCTGTGGCTCCCTATAGATCCCTAGGGAGCCCTATGGGGCTCTATAGGTCTCTATGGATCTCTATGGCTCCTTATGGGGCTCTATGGGTCCCAGTGGGGTCGCTATGGGTCCCTATGGATCTCTATGGCTCCCTATGGGTCCCTATAGATCCCTATGGGGCTTCTGAGTCCCTATGGATCTCTGTGTCCCTGTGGCTCCCTATGGGGCTTCAGTGGATCTCTTTGCATCCCTATGGAGCCCTATAGATTCCTAGGGCTCTCTACAGGTCTCTACGGGGCCCTATAGGTCCCTATGGGGCTCTATGGGTCCCAATGGCTCTGTATGGGGCTCTATGGCTCCCTATGGGTTCCTATGGGTCCCAATGGGGGTTCTGAGTCCCTATGGAGCCCTATAGATTCCTATGGCTCTCTACAGGTCTCTACGGGGCCCTATAGGTCCCTATGGGGCTCTATGGGTCCCAATGGCTCTGTATGGGGCTCTATGGCTCCCTATAGGTCTCTATAGGGCTTCTATGGGGCCCTGTGGGGCTCTCTGGCTCCCTATGGGGCTCTATAGGTCTCTATGGGTCCTAATGGGGCTTCTATGAGTCTCTATGGCTCCCTATGGGGCTCGATGGGTCCCAGTGGGATTGGTCCCAATGGGTCTCTATGGGGCCCCATGAATCCCTATGGGTCCTTATGGAGCTCTATAGGTCCCTATGGGGTTCTGTAGGTCTCTATGGGGCTCTGATGGGTCCCTATGGATCTCTATGAGTCCCTAGGGAGCTCTATGGGTCCCTACAGATCCCTATGGGGCCTCTGAATCCCTATGGCTCCCTATAGATCCCTAAGGCTCCCTATAGGTCTCTACGTGTCTCTCTGGAGCCCTATAGGTCTCTATGGGGATTCTATGGGGTTCTGTGGGGCTCTATGAGTCCCAGTAGGGTCCCTATGGGTCCCTATGGGGGTTCTGAGTCCCTATGGAGCCCTATAGGTCCCTATGGCTCTCTATGGGTCCCAATGGGGTTCCTATGGCTCTCTATGGGGCTCTATGGGTCCCAATGGGGTCCCTATGGCTCTTTATGGGTCCCAATGGGCCCCAATAGGGTCCCTATGGGGCTCTATGGATCCCAATGGGGTCCCTATGGTTCTCTCTGGGGTCTATGGGTCCCCATGGGGTCCCTATGGCTCCCTATGGGTCCCAATGGGGTCCCTATGGCTCTCTATGGGGCTCTATGGATCCCAATGGGGTCCCTATGGTTCTCTCTGGGGTCTATGGGTCCCAATGGGGTCCCTATGGTTCTCTATGGGATCTATGGGTCCCAATGGGCTCCCTATGGCTCTCTATGGGTCCCAATGGGGTCCCTATGGCTCTCTATGGAGCTCTATGGGGCCCAATGGGGTCCCTATGGTTCTCTATGGGGTCTATGGGGCCCAATGGCTCCCTATGGGGCTCTATGGCTCTATGGGTCCCCATGGGGTCCCTATGGCTCTCTATGGGTCCCAAGAGGGTCCCTATGGCTCTCTATGGGTCCCAATGGGGTCCCTATGGCTCCCTATGGGGCTCTATGGCTCCCTATGGGTCCCAATGGGGTCCCTATGGGGCTCTATGGATCCCAATGGGGTCCCTATGGTTCTCTATGGGGTCTATGGGTTCCCATGGGGTCCCTATGGCTCTCTATGGAGCTCTATGGGTCCCAATGGGCTCCCTATGGTTCTCTATGGGGTCTATGGGTCCCAATGGGCTCCCTATGGCTCTCTATGGGTCCCAATGGGGTCCCTATGGCTCCCTATGGGGCTCTATGACTCCCTATGGAACTCTATGGATCCCAATGGGGTCCCTATGGTTCTCTATGGAGCTCTATGGATCCCAATGGGGTCCCTATGGTTCTCTATGGGGTCTATGGGTCCCAATGGGCTCCCTATGGGTCCCAATGGGCTCCCTATGGGGCTCTATGACTCCCTATGGCTCTCTATGGGTCCCAATGGGGTCCCTATGGCTCCCTATGGCTCTCTATGGGTCCCAATGGGGTCCCTATGGCTCTCTATGGAGCTCTATGGATCCCAATGGGGTCCCTATGGTTCTCTATGGGGTCTATGGGTCCCAATGGGGTCCCTATGGCTCTCTATGGAGCTCTATGGGGCCCAATGGGGTCCCTATGGTTCTCTATGGGGTCTATGGGTCCCAATGGGCTCCCTATGGTTCTCTATGGGGTCTATGGGTCCCAATGGGCTCCCTATGGCTCCCTATGGGTCCCAGTGGGGTCCCTATGGCTCCCTATGGGGCTCTATGACTCCCTATGGAACTCTATGGGTCCCAATGGGGTCCCTATGGTTCTCTATGGGGTCTATGGGTCCCAATGGGCTCCCTATGGCTCCCTATGGGTCCCAATGGGCTCCCTATGGCTCCCTATGGGTCCCAATGGGCTCCCTATGGGGCTCTATGGCTCTCTGTGGGTCCCAATGGGGTCCCTATGGGGCTCTATGGATCCCAATGGGGTCCCTATGGTTCTCTATGGGTCCCAATGGGGTCCCTATGGTTCTCTATGGGGTCTATGGGTCCCAATGGGCTCCCTATGGCTCCCTATGGGTCCCAGTGGGGTCCCTATGGCTCCCTATGGGGCTCTATGACTCCCTATGGAACTCTATGGGTCCCAATGGGGTCCCTATGGTTCTCTATGGGATCTATGGGTCCCAGTGGGCTCCCTATGGCTCCCTATGGGTCCCAATGGGCTCCCTATGGGGCTCTATGGCTCTCTGTGGGTCCCTGTAGCTCCCTCTGGGGGTCTCCCGGTACCCTTGTTTTTATTTCGGGGGGGGTCTCCCGGTTCTTACCACCGGGGACTGACTCTCGGTGCCCCCTTCCCGGGGCTGGGGGTGGGGGTGTGGGGGCCCAGGTTTTTTTTTTGGGGGAGGGGGTCGTCTAGAGGGTCCCGGATCTATAGGGGGTGGGGTGGTCCCGGTGCTCCTTTTAGAGGGAGGGAGGTGGTGGTTGGGGGTGGTTGGGGGGCGGGGGTGCACAGCAACGTGGCCGGTACCGGTTCCACCGGCTCCGAAGTGAGAGTCCCGCGGGCGGGGCCGGTTCCACCGGCTGGGGAACGCCGCAAGGAGGAGGGAAGGGGGAGGAGAAAATTGAGGGGTTCCCTCCCTCCCCCCTTTCCCTACCCGGGATCTTCCCCACACCCTCCCCCTCCCCCTCCCCCCGCCCCGGGACCGGGAACTCCGGTCCCGGGGCGGGGGAGGGGGAGGGGGGGGGGGAGGAGATCCGCGGGGTGGGCGGAAAAATCCCTCCCCCCCAACTTCCCTCCCCGCATTCAGCCACACCCTGCCCGGGGGCCACCGGGAACGGGAGGGGGCCGAGGAAGGGGGGCCACGCCCTAAGCGAAGACATTTTTGGGTGTCTGTGTCCCCCCGCCCTCCCAACTCCCAACCCCTCCCCGGTGTTACCGGAGCCTTCCCGGGACGCCCTCGGGATACCCCCTCAAGACCCCCAATCTCCCGCCAACCCCCACCCACGCCCCTGCATTCCCGGGACACTCCCGGGCATACCGGAGCCCCCGCACCCCTTCCCCTATATCCCTCCCCCTTAAAGTCCTGGGATATCCCCCGGGATTACCGGGTTCCGCCCCAGGGTATCCCCAGGACCCCCGGGATATCCCGGGACCCCCTCTCAGCATTCCTGGCATTACTGGACCCCCCCCGTCCCCGTCCCCGAACCCCTCCTCCGGGACCCCTCCGTCCTGCACTCCCGGTATTAACGGGCACCCCACGCCCCGGGACACCCGCCCCGGTTTTAACGGAGACCCCCTCCGGGGTGGTCCCCTGCATTCCCGGGACCAGCGGAACCCCTCCCCGGGATAGCCCTGGGATAGTCCCCGGGACGCCCTCCTTGCACTCTCGGGACTACCGGAGCCCCACAAGACCCCCTCCCCCATCCCCCACCCTGCCCCGTGACAGCTCCGGGACACACCCGGGAGACTCCCGGGACCTCCGGAACCCACCCCCCGGGGCACTCCCAGATCACCGGAACCCCCCCGGGGACACTCTGGGGATAGCCTCAGGACCCCCTCCTTGCACGCCCGGTATTACCGGAGCCCCTCGGGCCAGCCCCGGGATACCCCCGGGACACACCCGGGGACCACCGGAACACCCCGGGGCGCTCCCAGGATTACCGGAGACACCTTAGGGACCCCCTCAGGACCCCCTCTTTGCACTCCCGGGACCACCGGAGCCCCCGGGACACTTTGGGGACCCCCTCAGGAACCCTTCCATTTACCCCCGGGACCACCGGAGCCCCCCGGGACACTCCCAGGATTACCGGGACCCCTCGGAGACACCTTGGGGACCCCCTCAGGACCCCCTCCTTGCACTCCCGGGACCACCGGAGCCCCCCCGGACACTCCGGGTGCCACCGGGACCATCCCGGGACACTCCCAGGATCACCGGAACCCCCCCGGGACACTCCCGGGACCGCCGAACCCCCCTGGGGACCCCCTCAGGACCCCCTCCTTGCACTCCCGGTATTACCGGAGCCCACAAGGACACTCCCGGTACCACCGGAGCCCCCCGGGTCGCCCCCGAATCAACTCCTTAATAACTCCAAAACCAACCCCGGGACCACCGGGACCAGACCGGAACCCTACGGAGACCATTCCCGGGCCACCTTCCACCCCCGGGACCGTGCCGGGAATTACCGGGAACCTCCCGGGACGCCTCCGAAAACCCCCCTCGGAACCCCCCCCCTCCCCTTTCCCCAACCCCCAGCTCCAACCCCCCCGCCCCGATCGCCGCCGCCCGTCCCGAACCCCACCCGCAGCCCTCTCCCGGTGCTCCCCCGGTGCCCCTTCCCGGTCGGTACCTGGCGGGACGGCGGCGATGGGGTCCCGGGTGAGGGCTTCGGTTCGTTCAGCTCCGCCGCGGAGCCGTTCCCGGTACCGAGTTTGCGGAAGGCGGAGGAGGGGGTGGGGGAGGTCCCGGTAAAGAGGGGGTCCCGGTAAGGAAGGGGTCCCGGTAAGGAGGGGTCCCGGAAGGTGAAGGGGAGGGGGGGGGAGGTCCCGAGGGGGGTCCCGGGGGGTCCGTTCGGGCCGGCGGGGAGCGGTGAGTGGCCGCTCCCCGGGCGGGGCAGGGCTCTTGTACCGGGGAGGGGAACGGAGGAGGGGGGGGGAAGGGGGGGGAAGCCTCCGCCCGCCCTGACCGGGGAGGGACCAAAGCCGCAGCCGCCGCCCAGAGCTGTGGGACCGGGAACTGGGAGGCACTGGGAGAGACTGGGAAGGACTGGGAGCGACTGGGAGAGACTGGGAGACTGCTGCAGGGACTGGGAGCAACTGGGAGAGACTGGGAGAGACTGGGAGAGACTGGGAGCGACTGGGAGGCACTGGGAAGGACTGGGAGAGACTGGGAGAGACTGGGAGCAACTGGGAGAGACTGGGAGCGACTGGGAGGCACTGGGAAGGACTGGGAGAGACTGGGAGAGACTGGGAAGGACTGGGAGAGACTGCTGGGAGAGACTGGGAGGCACTGGGAGCGACTGGGAGAGACTGGGAGACTGCTGCAGGGACTGGGAGCGACTGGGAGGCACTGGGAAGGACTGGGAGACACTGCTGCAGGGACTGGGAGAGACTGGGAGGCACTGGGAGAGACTGGGAAGGACTGGGAGAGACTGGGAGTGAGCACCCAGTCCCAGTTCCTGAATCCCAGTTCCCAGTTCCTGGGTCCCAGTCCCAGATCCCAGTCCCAGTTGTGGATCCCAGTCCCATCCCAATCCCAATCCCAGTCCCAGTCCCAGTTGTGGATTCCAGTCCCATTCCCAGTCCCAATCCCAGTCCCATCCCAGTCCCAGTCCCATTCCCAGTCCCAATCCCAGTCCCATCCCAGTCCTATTCCAGTCCTATTCCAGTCCCAGTCCCGTCCCAGTCCCATTCCAGTCCCAGTCCCATTCCCAGTCCCAATCCCAGTCCCATTCCAGTCCCAGTCCCATCCCAGTCCCAGTTGTGGATTCCAGTCCCAGTCCCATTCCCATTCCCATCCCAGTCCCGTTCCAGTCCCAGTCCCAATTCCATCCTATTTCCATTCCCAGTCCCAATACCATCCCAGTCCCAGTCCCATCCCAGTCCCAGTCCCATCCCAGTCCCAGTCCCATCCCAGTCCCAATTGTGGATTCCAGTCCCAGTTCCATCCCAGTCCCAGTCATGGATCCCAGTCCCAGTCATGGATCCCAGTCCCATTCCAGTCCCATTCCCAGTCCCAATCCCAGTCCCATCCCAGTCCCATTCCAGTCCCAGTCCCATTCCCAGTCCCAATCCCAGTCCCATTCCAGTCCCAGTCCCAGTTGTGGATCCCAGTCCCAATCCCATCCCAATCTCAGTCCCAATCCCAGTCATGGATCCCAGTCCCATTCCAGTTCCATTCCAGTCCCAGTCCCAGTCCCAGTCCCAGTCCCAATCCCAGTCCCATTCCAATCCCATTCCAGTCCCAGTTCCATCCCAATCCCATCCCAGTCTCAGTCCCAGTCCCAGTCCCCCCCATTACACCAGTTTGTCCCTATGGATACTGGGCCATACTGGGCAGAACTGGAGCTGGTCCCACAGGGTCACCTCCTGCCCACCAGTGCCTCCCAGTTCATCCCAGTCCCCCAGACTGGTGTGCCCATGGCCCCAGACTGCACCAGTGTGGGACTGGGCTGGACCAGTAAGGGACCAGTGCGGACCAGTAAGGGGCTGGGGTGGACCAGTGCTGGGGACCAGCATGGGCACCAGTAAGGGCACTGGGGAGGACCAGTATGGGACTGGAGTGGACCAGTATGGGACTGGAGTGGACCAGTAAGGGCCTGGGGTGGACCAGTAAGGGACTGGAGTGCCCTCACTGGTGCCCCCAGTCCCATACTGGTCCTTCCCAGTGCCTTACTGGTGCCCCCAGTCCCATACTGGTCCTTCCCAGTGCCCTTACTGGTCCATTCCAGTCCTTTACTGGTGCCCCCAGCCCCATACTGGTCCTTCCCAGCACCCTTACTGGTGCCCCCAGTGCCCTTACTGGTCCATACCAGTCCCATACTGGTGCCCCCAGTGCCCATACTGGTGCCCCCAGTGCCCTTACTGGTGCCCCCAATCCCATACTGGTCCATACCAGTCCCATACTGGTCCACCCCAGTGCCCTTACTGGTGCCCCCAGTGCCCTTACTGGTCCATACCAGTCCCATACTGGTGTCCCCAGTGCCCATACTGGTGTCCCCAGTGCCCTTACTGGTGCCCCCAGTCCCATACTGGTCCCAGTCCCATACTAGTCCCCCCAGTGCCCTTACTGGTGCCCAGTGTACCCAGTCCCTACTGGTGCCCCAGTCCTTCCCAGTGCCCTTACTGGTGCCCCCAGTGCCCTTACTGGTGCCCCCAGTGCCCATACTGGTGTCCCCAGTGCCCTTACTGGTGCCCCCAGTGCCCATACTGGTGTCCCAAGTGCCCTTACTGGTGCCCCCAGTCCCATACTGGTGCCCCCAGTGCCCTTACTGGTGCCCCCAGTGCCCTTACTGGTCCATACCAGTCCCACTGGTGCCCCCAGTGCCCATACTGGTGTCCCCAGTGCCCTTATTGGTGCCCCCAGTCCCATACTGGTGCCCCCAGTGTCCTTACTGGTGCCCCAGTCCCATACTGGTCCTTCCCTGCACCCTTACTGGTCCTCCCCCAGCCCCGCGGGGGTGCCCAGAGCCCTCCCAGTGCCCTCCCAGTACTCCCCAGTGCCCTCCCAGTGCCCTCCCAGTGCCCCCAGTGCCGGTCCCGGCGCTGCCGTAAACAGGCAGGAATTTGGCAGCGGAGCTGGGAAGGGGCCGGGACTGGGGGGACTGGGAAGGGACTGGGGGGACTGGGACGGCACTGGGGGGACTGGGAGAGACTGCAACAGGGACTGGGGGGACTGGGAGAGACTGGGACGGGGACTGGGGGAACTGGGGGAGACTGGGACGGGGACTGGGAGGGACTGGAACAGGGACTGGGGGAACTGGGACGGCACTGGGCGGGACTGGGACAGCACTGCGGGGACTGGGAGAGACTGGAACGGGGACTGGGGGGACTGGGAGAGGGACTGGGGAAACTGGGACGGCACTGGGGGGACTGGGAGAGACTGCAACAGGGACTGGAGGAACTGAGAGAAACTGGGACGGGGACTGGGAGGGACTGGAACAGGGACTGGGGAAACTGGGAGAGACTGGGACGGGGACTGGGAGGAACTAGGGGAACTGGGAACGGACTGGAGGGACTGGGGCAGGGACTGGGGGGAACTGGGACGGCACTGGGCGGGACTGGGACGGCACTGCGGGGACTGGGAGAGACTGGAACAGGGACTGGGGGGACTGGGAGAGGGACTGGGGAAACTGGGACCGGACTCGGGGGACTGGGAGAGACTGGGATGGGAACTGGGAGGGACTGGGACCGGACTGGGGGAATTGAGGGGGGGACTGAGGAGACTGGGAGGGACTGGGAGGGGCTCCAGGGGGAACTGGAGGGACTGGGATGGAACCCGGAATGGACTGCGGGGGGCTGGGACAGAGCTGCCGGCACTAGGACAGGCTCTGGGCTGAACTGGGCTGGAGCTGCCTTACTGGTTCAGGGATGCCCATACTGGTCTGGAGCTGCCTTACTGGTCTGGGGGTCCCTTACTGGTCTGGGGGTCCCTGTACTGGTCTGGCTTCTCCCATACTGGTCCAGGGCTGCCTTACTGGGCCAGGCTCTGGGCTGAACTGGGCTGGAACTGGTCTGGAGCTGCCTTACTGGGCCAGGCTCTGGGCTGAACTGGTCTGGAACTGGTCCAGGGCTGCCTTACTGGGCCAGGCTCTGGGCTGAACTGGGCTGGAGCTGCCTTACTGGTCCAGGGATGCCCATACTGGTCTGGAGCTGCCTTACTGGTCTGGGGGTCCCTTACTGGTCTGGGGGTCCCTGTACTGGTCTGGCTTCTCCCATATGGTCTGGAGCTGCCTTACTGGGCCAGGCTCTGGGCTGAACTGGTCTGGAGCTGCCTTACTGGTTCAGGGATGCCCATACTGGTCTGGAGCTGCCTTACTGGTCTGGGGGTCCCTTACTGGTCTGGGGGTCCCTGTACTGGTCTGGCTTCTCCCATACTGGTCCAGGGCTGCCTTACTGGGCCAGGCTCTGGGCTGAACTGGTCTGCAGCTGCCTTACTGGTCCAGGGATGCCCATACTGGTCTGGAGCTGCCTTACTGGTCTGGGGGTCCCTTACTTGTCTGGGGGACCCTGTACTGGTCTGGCTTCTCCCATACTGGTCTGGAGCTGCCTTACTGGGACAGACTCTGGGCTGAACTGGGCTGGGGCTGCCTTACTGGTCCAGGGATGCCCATACTGGTCTGGGGGTCCCTTACTGGTCTGGAGTGTCCCTGTACTGGTCTGGCTTCACCCATTCTGGTCTGGGGCTGCCTTGCCCGGCCCTGGGCTGCTCGGGTCCGGGGCTGCCTTGCCGGTGCCCTGGGCTGCTCGGGTCCGGGGCTGCCTTGCCCGGCCCTGGGCTGCTCGGGTCCGGGGCTGCCTTGCCCGGCCCTGGGCTGCTCGGGTCCGGGGCTGCCTTGCCCGGCCCTGGGCTGCTCGGGTCCGGGGCTGCCTTGCCCGGCCCTGGGCTGCTCGGGTTCGGGGCTGCCTTGCCCGGCCCTGGGCTGCTCGGGTCCGGGACTCCTTGCCGGTGCCCTGGGCTGCTCGGGTCGGGGCTGCCTTGCCCGGCCCTGGGCTGCTCGGGTCCGGGCTGCCTTGCCCGGCCCTGGGCTGCTCGGGTCCGGGGCTGCCTTGCCCGGCCCTGGGCTGCTCGGGTCGGGGCTGCCTTGCCCGGCCCTGGGCTGCTCGGGTCCGGGCTGCCTTGCCCAGCTCTGGGCTGCTCGGGTCGGGCTGCCTTGCGGTGCCCTGGGCTGCTCGGGTCCGGGGCTGCCTTGCCCGGCCCTGGGCTGCTCGGGTCCGGGGCTGCCTTGCCGGTGCCCTGGGCTGCTCGGGTCCGGGGCTGCCTTGCCGGTGCCCTGGGCTGCTCGGGTCCGGGGCTGCATTGCCCGGCCCTGGGCTGCTCGGGTCTGGGGCTGCCTTGCCCGGCCCTGGGCTGCTCGGGTCTGGGGCTGCCTTGCCCGGCCCTGGGCTGCTCGGGTCGGGGCTGCCTTGCGGTGCCCTGGGCTGCTCGGGTCGGGGCTCCCTTGCCGGTGCCCTGGGCTGCTCGGGTCGGGGCTGCCTTGCCCGGCCCTGGGCTGCTCGGGTCGGGGCTGCCTTGCCCGGCCCTGGGCTGCTCGGGTCGGGGCTGCCTTGCCCGGCCCTGGGCTGCTCGGGTCCGGGCTGCCTTGCCCGGCCCTGGGCTGCTCGGGTCGGGCTGCCTTGCCCGGCCCTGGGCTGCTCGGGTCGGGCTGCCTTGCCCAGCTCTGGGCTGCTCGGGTCCGGGCTCCTTGCCGGTGCCCTGGGCTGCTCGGGTCCGGGGCTGCCTTGCCCGGCCCTGGGCTGCTCGGGTTCGGGGCTGCCTTGCCCGGCCCTGGGCTGCTCGGGTCCGGGGCTGCCTTGCCCGGCCCTGGGCTGCTCGGGTTCGGGGCTGCCTTGCCCGGCCCTGGGCTGCTCGGGTCCGGGGCTGCCTTGCCGGTGCCCTGGGCTGCTCGGGTCCGGGGCTGCCTTGCCCGGCCCTGGGCTGCTCGGGTTCGGGGCTGCCTTGCCCGGCCCTGGGCTGCTCGGGTCCGGGGCTGCCTTGCCGGTGCCCTGGCCCCGCCCGGGCGCTGGCCGCGCTGGGGGTTGCCCATGACTCAGCCTGGGCGCGGCCGCCTCCAGCTGGAGCCAAACTGGTTCCAGATGTGGCTGGGAGGGGGCGGGGCCACATCTGGCTGCGGTCACGTGGAGGGGGGGAGGGGAAAGCGGTGTGGGGGGAGAAGGACTCCATCCCCCTCCTGCCCCCCCTCCTGACTCAGGAAGGAACTTGGGGGAGGGTTGGGGACAGGAACCAGTTTGATGTGGGTTTGAACTGGTTTGAACTGGTTGGGAGCCGAGATCCAGATTGGGGCGGGAGGGGGGCCCAATTAGGGGGTAGGGACTGGGGGAGCTTGGGAGGTCTTTACTGGTTTAAACTGGGATGAACTGGGGGGTAGGGGGCTAGGTGTCCCAGTTAGGGTCAGGAAGTGTGTGTGTGTTGGGGGGGACAGGAACCAGTTTGATGTGGGTCGGAACTGGTTTGAACTGGGAGGGAGCCGAGATCCAGATGGGGGGCTGGAGGGGGGCGTCCCACTTCTTGGGGGTAGGAAGTGGGGGAGCTGGGGGCTCTCTACTGGTTTAAACTGGGATGAACTGGGAGGGAGGGGCTTCCAGTTAGGGGGTAGGGACTGGCAGGGGAGGGGTGGGGATGTCCCCAACTTGTAGGGCAGGGTTTGGGGCCCCCTGCTCTTGGGGGGGAGGGGCAGGGGGGGACTGAGTCATGAGGCTGAGGCTGAGTCACGGGGGGGGGAGGGGGAGGGGAAGGGAAGGGAAGGTCTGGGGGGGCCCTAGGGGGGGGGTTCCCCAAAGCCATCTCCTGGCAATGGTTCTGGAGCTTCTCTTGGGATCCCACAGCAGGATCCCAGATCCCAGCCCTGTGCCACACAATTCCCCATGGGATCCAGGTCCTCAGTGCCCAATGGGAACCAGGTCCCAAATTCCTCTTCCCCCCCCCCCCCCCCCCCCCAATTCCCATCAGGGTCCAGCTTCCAGGTTCTAAACTCCCAGTGGGATCCAGGTCCCAATTCCCAGCGGGATCCAGGCCCCTGATCTCTGTTCCCCCCTCAGTTCCCACTGGGATCCAGGCCCCTGTGACCCCAATTCCCAGCAGGATCCAGATCTCCAGCTCCCCAACTCCCTGTGGGATCTAAGTCCCAAATTCCCAGCAGGATCCAAATTCCTCATGGGATCCAGGTCCCAAATTCCTGCCCCCCCCCCCCAATTTCCAGCAGGATCCAGTTCCTGCCCTCCCCCCAATTCCCAATGGGACCCAGCTCCCTGTGACCCCCAATTCCCAGTGGGATCCAGGTCCTGGTGTCCCCAGCTCCCAGCAGCATCCAGGTCCCCAATTCCCAATGGGATCCAGGTCCTCAATTCCCAGTGGGATCCAAGCCCCCAGTTCCCAGCAGGATCCCTGTGCCCTCCATTCCCAGTGGGACCCAGGTCTCTGTATCCTCAACTCCCAATGGGATCCAGATCCCCAATTCCCAGTGGGATCCAAGCCTCCAATTCCCAGCAGGATCCCTGTGCCCTCCAATTCCCAGTGGGATCCAGGTCTCTAATTCCCAATAGGATCCAGGTCCCCAACTCCCAATGGGATCCAAGCCTCCAATTCCCAGCAGAATCCCTGTGTCCAATTGCCAGTGGGATCCAGGTCCCCAATTCCCAATGGGATCCAAGCCTCCAATTCCCAGCAGGATTCCTGTGTCCCCCCAGTTCCCAGTGGGATCCAGGTCCCCAATTCCCAGTGGGATCCAAGCCTCCAATTCCCAGCAGGATCCCTGTGCCCTCCAATTCCCAGTGGGATCCAGGTCTCTAATTCCCAATAGGATCCAGGTCCCCAATTCCCAATGGGATCCAAGCCTCCAATTCCCAGCAGGATTCCTGTGTCCCCCCAGTTCCCAGTGGGATCCAGGTCCCCAATTCCCAGCGGGATCCAGGTCCCCAACTCCCAATGGGATCCAGGTCCTCAATTCCCAGTGGGATCCAAGCCCCCAGTTCCCAGCAGGATCCCTGTGCCCTCCAATTCCCAGTGGGACCCAGGTCTCTGTATCCTCAATTCCCAATGGGATCCAGGTCCCCAACTCCCAGTGGGATCCAAGCCTCCAGTTCCCAGCAGGATCCCTGTGTCCAATTGCCAGTGGGATCCAGGTCCCCAATTCCCAATGGGATCCAGGTCCCCAATTCCCAATGGGATCCAAGCCTCCAGTTCCCAGCAGGATCCCTGTGTCCCCCCAGTTCCCAGTGGGATCTAGGTCCCCAATTCCCTGCGGGATCCAGGTCCCCAACTCCCAATGGGATCCAGGTCCCCAATTCCCAGTGGGATCCAGGTCCCCAACTCCCAATGGGATCCAGGTCCCCAGTTCCCAGTGGGATCCAGGTCCCCAGTTCCCAGCAGGATCCCTGTGTGCCCCAACTCCCAGTGGGATCCAGGTCCCCAACTCCCAGCGGGATCCAAGCCTCCAATTCCCAGCGGGATCCAGATCCCTGTATCCTGAACTCCCAGTGGGATCCAGGTCCCCAATTCCCAGCAGGATCCCTGTGTGCCCCAACTCCCAATGGGATCCAGGTCCCCAATTCCCAGTGGGACCCAAGCCTCCCATTCCCAGCAGGCTCCCAAAGCCATCCCAGCTGTGCCAGCTCCAGCTCCAGCTCCAGCTCCTTCTTTATTTCCTCAGGGACCCGAGGCCGGATCCGGCCTCTCCCCACCCCACAGCCTCCCCAGCCTGGGCTGGCTTGGAAGCAGGGGGTGAGGGTGGGGGGAAATCCCAATGGATTTAGGGAGGGAAGGGGGAGAGGAGGAAGGGACAGAAGTTTAGGGCATCACTTGAAGATCTTCCCTTGGTTGAAAGGTTTTCCCACATGCTGGAATTCTCCTTCCCAGAGGAAGTATTCCTGGACCAGAGTCTTGCACTCGGAGCTGCTGGGGTCCAGCTTCCGCCAGGAGTAGGACTCGTAGTCCACCTGCCAGTCCGGGCTCAGCTGGGGGGAGGAAGGGGAAAAACCAGCTCCAGACTGGGCAGCTGGGATGGGAAAGGGGGAAGAGAGAGATCCCATGGGATTGAGGGGCCAGGGATTACCAGGAATGCCAGCTCCTGGCCTCGGAAGAGCCAGACCCCGGAGATGCTGCTGTCGTTGGGTGCCCCGAAGAGGATGACGCTGGCGAAGGAATGCTTGCGGAGCCGCTCCAGCCGCTGGAACATCCCTGGGGACACAGCAGGGACAGGTGGGAAGGGGCTGGGAAGAGGCTGGGGAAGGGGCAGTGGGAATGGGGAAGGGGTGGGGGAAAAGAATGGGAAGCAGAAGGGAAAGGGAAAGGGAAAGGGAAGGAGGCAGCAGGCTGCTAGTGGAGCTGCTCCAGCCACTGGAACATCCCTGGGGACACAGCAGGGACAGGTGGGGAGGGGATGGGAACAGGGCAGTGGGAATGGGGAAGGGGCAGTGGGAATGGGGAAGGGGTGGGGGGAAAGAATGGGAAGCAGAAGGAAAGGGAAAGGGAAAGGGAAAGGGAAAGGGAAAGGGAAAGGGAAGGAGGCAGCAGGCTGCTTGCAGAGCTGCTGCAGCCACTGGAACATCCCTGGGGACACAGCAGGGACAAGTGGGAAGGGGTTGGGAAGAGGCTGGGGAAGGGGCAGTGGGAATGGGGAAGGGGTGGGGGAAAAGAATGGGAAGCAGAAGGGAAAGGGAAAGGGAAAGGGAAAGGGAAAGGGAAAGGGAAAGGGAAAGGGAAAGGGAAAGGGAAGGAGGCAGCAGGCTGCTAGCGGAGCTGCTCCAGCCGCTGGAACATCCCTGGGGACACAGCAGGGACAGGTGGGAAGGGGCTGGGAAGAGGCTGGGGAAGGGGCAATGAGAATGGGGAAGGGATGGGGGAAAAGAATGGGAAGCAGAAGGGAAAGGGAAAGGGAAAGGGAAAGGGAAGGAGGCAGCAGGCTGCTTGCGGAGCTGCTGCAGCCACTGGAACATCCCTGGGGACACAGCAGGGACAAGTGGGAAGGGGCTGGGAACAGGGCAGTGGGAATGGGGAAGGGGCACTGGGAATGGGGTAGGAATAGAGTAGAGAATGGGGTGGGAATGGGAAAGGAAAAGGGAAGGGAAAGGGGAAAGAGAGAGGAATGGGGCTGGGGCTGCTTGTGGAGCTGCTCCAGCTGCTGGAACATCCCTGGGGACACAGCAGGGACAGGTGGGGAGGGGATGGGAACAGGGCAGTGGGAATGGGGAAGGGGCACTGGGAATGGGGAAGGGTTGGGGGAAAAGAATGGGAAGCAGAAGGAAAAGGGAAAGGGAAAAGGAAAGGGAAAGGGAAAGGGAAGGAGGCAGCAGGCTGCTTGCAGAGCCGTTCCAGCCGCTGGAACATCCCTGGGGACACAGCAGGGACAGGTGGGAAGGGGCTGGGAAGAGGCTGGGGAAGGGGCACTGGGAAAGGAAAGGGGAAGGAAAGAGAAAAGAGAGAGAAAAGAGGAAAAGAAGAAGGGAAAATGATGGGATAGGGGATGGGAAGGGAGACAGAGAACGGGAAAGGAAAAGGAAGGGAAAGGAAAGGGAAGGGAAGGGAAAAGAAAAGGAGAAAAGAAATGGGAAAAGGGGAAAGAGGGAAAGGGAAAGGAGTGGAATGGGGCTGGAGCTGCTTGTGGAGCTGCTCAAGCCTCTGGAACATCCCTGGGGACACAGGGCAGGGAATGTGCTAGGAAAAGGGTGGGGAATGGGCACTGAGAATGGGGTAGGAATAGAGTAGAGAATGGGGATGGGAATGGGAAAGGAAAAGGGAAGGGAAAGGGGAAAGAGAGAGGAGAGGAATGGGGGTGGGGCTGCTTGTGGAGCTGCTCCAGCTGCTGGAACGTCCCTGGGGACACAGCAGGGACAGGTGGGAAGGGGCAGGAAGAGGGAAGGGGAGGGGAAAGGGGAAGGACAGAAGAGAGGAAAAGGAGGAAGGGAAGACCAAGTGGAAGCAAGGGGATGGGAAATGGGCATGAAGATGGGAAGGGGAAAAAGGGAGAGGGGGAAAAGGGAGAGGGGAAAAGGGAGAGAGGGGGAGAAGGGAGAGGGGGAAGGGAGAGGGGGAAGGGGGAGAGGGGGAAGGGAGGGGAGAAAGGAAGGGGGGGGAAGGGAGAAGGGGGAAGGGGGGGAAGGGGAAAGGGGGGAAAGGGGAGGGGGGAAGGGGGAAGGGGAGGGGGAAAAAGGGAGAGGGGGAAAGGGAGAGGGGGAAAAGGGAGAGGGGGAAAAGGGAGAGGGGGAAAAGGGAGAGGGGGAGAGGGGGAAAAGGAGAGGGGGAAAAGGGGAGGAGAGAAAAAGGGGAATGGGAATACAGATGAGGAGGATGAGGAGGAGGCCCTCATGAAGAGGATGAAGAGGAAGAGGATAAAGTCAAAGGCTGAGCTTGAAGGGTTGAGCTTGGAAGACAAAGATGCTGAGGTTGAGCAGGAGGGAGATGAAGCAGGAGGAAGAGGAGGATGAGGAAGAGGAGGCTCTGAGGCTGCAGGCTCTGACCTGTGATGAGGTTGCAGCTCATGAAGGTCTGGGTGAGCTCCTGGGGGTATTTGTATTCGCAGTACCACAGGGACCAGCCCTGGGGGTCGAAGTGCTCCCAGAAGTGGGGCAGGGCCACCCCCAGCGTGTCCTCGTTGGAGTACTTGCGCTTGAACTCGTCCAGCACGAAGGGGCTGCGCACACAGGGCAGGCTCAGCGGGCAGCTGTGACCCCCGGGGACAGCTGAGACCCCCAGGGGACAGCTGAGACCCCCAGGGACAGCTGAGACCCCCAAGAGACAGCTGAGACCCCCAGGGACAGCTGAGACCCTCAAGGGACAGCTGAGAGCCCCAGGGACAGCTGAGACCCCCAGGGACAGCTGAGACCCTCAAGGGACAGCTGAGACCCCCAGGGACAGCTGAGACCCCCAGGGACAGCTGAGACCCTCAAGGGACAGCTGAGACCCCCTGGGACAGCTGAGACCCCCAGGGATAGCTGAGACCCGCAGGGACAGCTGAGACCCTCAAGGGACAGCTGAGACCCCCAAGAGACAGCTGAGACCCCCAAGGGGCAGCTGAGACTCCCAGGGATAGCTGAGACCCCCAAGAGACAGCTGAGAGCCCCAGGGACAGCTGAGACCCCAGGGCACAGCTGAGACCCCCAAGGGACTGCTGAGACCCCCAGGGGAGAGCTGAGAGCCCCAGGGACAGCTGAGACCCCAGGGACAGCTGAGACCCCCAAGGGACTGCTGAGACCCCCAGGGACAGCTGAGACCCCAGGGCACAGCTGAGAGCCCCAGGGACAGCTGAGACCCCAGGGACAGCTGAGACCCCCAAGGGACTGCTGAGACCCCCAGGGACAGCTGAGACCCCAGGGCACAGCTGAGAGCACCAGGGGACAGCTGAGACCCCCAGGGATAGCTGAGACCCCCAGGGACAGCTGAGACCCCCAGGGACAGCTGAGACCCCCAGGGGAGAGCTGAGAGCCCCAGGGACAGCTGAGACCCCCAAGGGACTGCTGAGACCCCCAGGGGAGAGCTGAGAGCCCCAGGGACAGCTGAGACCCCCAGGGGGCAGCTGAGAGCCCCAGGGACAGCTGAGACCCCAGGGACAGCTGAGACCCCCAAGGGACTGCTGAGACCCCCACGAGACAACCAAGACCCTTAAGGGCACAACTGGGACCCTCAGGACCCCAGGGGACAAAGAAGATCCTTAGAGGACCCCCAGGACCCTTAGGGGACACTCAGGACCCCCAGGGGTCAGAGAGGATCCTCAGGACCCCATGGGGACAACCAGGACCCCCAGGGGGACAATCAGGATTCTTAGGAGGTCATGGGGACACGGAGGGGACCTTGTGGCCACCTCCAGGTGACCAAAGCCACCCCAGGGCCCCAGAACCACCTCTGGACCAGGTGGCACAAGGGCTTCTGGACCTTGTGGCCACCTCCAGGTGACCAAAGCCACCCTGGGGTCCCCAAACCACCTCTGGACCAGGTGGCCCAAGGGCTTCTGGACCTTGTGGCCACCTCCAGGTGACCAAAGCCACCTCCAAGGAGCTCCTCCAGGTGACCAAAGCCACCCTCCAGGGCCCCAGAACCGCCTCTGGACCAGGGGGCCCAAGGGCTCCTCGACCTTGTGGCCTTGTGGCCACCTCCAAGGAGCTCTTCCAGGTGACCAAAGCCACCCCAGAGCCCCCAAACCACCTCTGGGCCAGGTGGCCCAAAGGCTCCTGGACCTTGTGGCCTTGTGGTCACCTCCAAGGAGCTCCTCCAGGTGACCAAAGCCACCCCAGGGCCCCAGACCCACCTCTGGACCAGGTGGCCCAAGGGCTCCTGGACCTTGTGGCCACCTCCAGGTGACCAAAGCCACCCTGGGGTCCCCAAACCACCTCTGGACCAGGCGTCCCAAGGGCTCCTGGGCCTTGTGGCCACCTCCAGGTGACCAAAGCCACCCTGGGGTCCCCAAACCACCTCTGGACCAGGCGTCCCAGGGCTCCTGGGCCTTGAGCCACCTCCAGGTGACCAAAGCCACCCTGGGGTCCCCAAACCACCTCTGGACCAGGCGTCCCAAGGGCTCCTGGGCCTTGTGGCCACCTCCAGGTGACCAAAGCCACCCTGGGGTCCCCAAACCACCTCTGGACCAGGCGTCCCAAGGGCTCCTGGGCCTTGTGGCCACCTCCAGGTGACCAAAGCCACCTCTGGACCAGGCGTCCCAAGGGCTCCTGGGCCTTGTGGCCACCTCCAGGTGACCAAAGCCACCTCTGGACCAGGCGTCCCAAGGGCTCCTGGACCTTGTGGCCACCTCAAAGCCTCCTTAGATGCCACCCAGGTGACCCAATCCACCTCCAGGGTGACCAAAGCCCCCCTTGGGTGCCACCAGGGCGACCCCAAGCCCCCTCCCCGGCGAGCCGGGGCCGGCGCTGACCTCTTGGGCAGGTGTGCGAAGGGGTCCTTGGCCTTGGGCTCTGCAGCCAGGACCTGCTCGCACTCATCCAGCTCCTCCTCCTGGGCCACCTTCTTCTCCTCCGGGGCCACTGCTGCCTTCTTCTTGTCCTCCTTGGGGGGCTTCTCCTTCTTCTGGCTCTGCTCCTTCTTGGGTTGGCTCTCAGCAAACTTCTTGGCTGGGGGGAAAAGGGGGTCACAGAAGGGGGCCCCAGGGGGGCACCACAGAAGGTCCCAGTGCCCCCAGCAAGCTCCCAGTGAGGTCCCAGTAAGCTCCCAGTGCCCTTTCCGACACTTCCCAGTGCCCCAAATCTCTTCTCCCAGTCCCTTCCAATCCCTCCCAGTCTCTCCCAATCGTCCCAGCGCCCCCTAGTGGCCGCACCCCGGAATGCAGGAAAGCGATGCTCTTCCCTATCCCCTCCCAGTCTCTCCAAACCCCTCCCAGTCCTTCCCAAACCCCTCCCAGTCTCTCCCAGTCCCTTCCAATTCCCTCCCAGCGCCCCCTAGTGGCCGCGCCCGGGAGTGCAGGAAGGTGATGCTCTTCCCTATCCCCTCCCAGTCCCTTCCAATCCCCTCCCAGTCCCTCCCAATCCCCTCTCAATCTCCTCCCAGTCTATCCCAGTCCCTTCCTAATCCTCTCCCAGTCCCTCCCAATCCCCTCTCAATCTCCTCCCAGTCTATCCCAGTCCCTTCCAATCCCCTCCCAGTCTCTCCCAATCCTCCCCGCGCCCCCTAGTGGCCGCACCCAGGAGTGCAGGAAGGTGATGCTCTTCCCTACCCCCTCCCAGTCCTTCCTAATCCTCTCTCAGTCCCTTCAAATCCCCTCTCAATCTCCTCCCAGTCCCTCCCAATTCCCTCCCAGTCTCTCCCAATCCTCCCAGCGCCCCCTAGTGGCTGCACCCCGGAGTGCAGGAAGGTGATGCTCTTCCCTATCCCCTCTTAGGTCCTCCCAATCCCCTCCCACTCCTTCCTAATCCTCTCCCAGTCCCTCCCAATCCCCTCTCAAACTCCTCCCAGTCCCTCCCAGTCCCTTCCAATCCCCTCCCAGTCTCTCCCAAGCCTCCCGGCGCCCCCTATGGGCCACACCCCAGAGTGCAGGAAGGTGATGTTCTTCCCTATTCCCTCTTAGGTCCTCCCAATCCCCTCCCAGTCCCTCCCCATTCACTCCCAGTCCTCTCCCGGCGCCCCCTTGTGGCTGCACCCGGGAGTGCAGGAAGGTGATGCTCTTCCCTATCCTCTCTCAGTCCTTCCTAATCCCCTCCCAGTCCTTCCTAATCCTCTCCTAGTCCCTTCCAATCCCCCCCCAGTCTCTCCCAGTCCTTCTTAATCCCCTCCCAGTCCCTTCCAATCCTCAATCCCCTCCCAGTCCTTTCCAATCCCCTCCCAGTCTCTCCCAATCCTCCCAGTGCCCCCTAGTGGCTGCACCTGGGAGTGCAGGAAGGTGATGCTCTTCCCTATTCCCTCCCAGTCCCTTCCCATTCACTCCCAGTCCTCTCCCGGCGCCCCCTAGTGGCTGCACCCGGGAGTGCAGGAAGGTGATGCTCTTCCCCATCCCCTCCCAGTCCCTTCCCATTCACTCCCAGTCCTCTCCCGGCGCCCCCTAGTGGCTGCACCCGGGAGTGCAGGAAGGTGATGCTCTTCCCCATCCCCTCCCAGTCCCCTCTCACTCTCTCCCAGTCCCTCCCCAGCCCCTCCCCACCCCCCCCAGCCCCCCTCACCGTCGAACTGCGCCATCTTCTGGCAGAGCTGCACCTCTCCCAGCACAGCCCTGAACTGAGGCTGGTTGAGGCAGGTCAGGAACCAGCGATTGACGTTGCCGAAGGGCTCCCGGAACTGGGGCTCCAGCACCTGGCGGGGGGGGAGGGGGTGGGGAGGGCAAACCAAACTTGGGGACCCCCACCACCCAGGACCCCTCCTCCCACTTTGAGACCACTCCCAAGCTCCACAAGCCACACCTGAGACCACCCAAAGGAACTCCAAAGAGGAGCACCCCCCAACCCCCTCCTCCCTCCCCCATTCCCAGAGGCTCTCAAGCAGCACTGGGAGCCCCTCCCCTCCCCCCCCCCAGAAAGACCCCTGGGACCCCCAATATTTTGAGGTCCCCACAAAAGACCCCTGGGACACCCACCCCTCCTCCCCCAAGTTTTAGACCCCCAAAGGCCACCCAGGACCCCCACCCCCCCCAAAGACTCCTGGGACCCCCAAGAGACCCCTGGCAATGCCCTTGTGACCCCCAGATCCCACCCAGGACCCCCTAAACAGTTTTGGGACCCCCAAAGACCTCTGGCAACCCCTCCCCCACCCTTTGACCCACCCCAGTATTTTGGGCCCCCAACCCCTTTGGGACCCCAAACCCCATCCATAACCCCCCAAATATTTTGGGGACCCCTCCCAAACCCCTCAAGAACTCCCCCAGGACCCCCAGATGCCCTCCTGGGGCCCTAAACCCCCTCTAAGGACTCTTAAAATCCCCTCCTAGGACCCCAAACCCCTTCAAGACCCCCCAAATTCCCCTACCCCCATCCCCCTCCAGGACCCCGAAACCCCCTTAGCCCCCCAACCCCCCTCTGAGCACCCCAAAAGCCCTCCCAGGACCCCAAAACCCCTCAGGACCCCCTCAATGTTGCAAGGACCCCCAAAATCTCCCTTCCAGGACCCCTTTAGCCCCACTCAGCCCCTCCCAGGACCCCCTAAACCCCCAACCCCCCTCTGAGCACCCCAAAAGCCCTCCCAGGACCCCAAAACCAACTCAGGACCCCCAATATTTCAGAGCCCCCAAAATTCCCCTCCAAGCCTCCTTTAGCCCCACTCAGCCCCTCCCAGGACCCCTAAACCCCCTTAGCCCCCAACCCCCTCTGAGCACCCCAAAAGCCCTCCCAAGACCCCAAAACCCCCTCAGGACCCCCTCAATATTCCAAGGACCCCCAAAGTCCCCCTCCAGGCCTCCTTCAGCCCCATTCAGCCCTTCCCAGGACCCCTTTAGCCCCTTAGCCTCCCCCAACCCCCTCTCTGAGCACCCCAAAACCCCCTCAGGACCCCCCAGGGGTGTTGGGGACCCCCTCCCTGCTTTGGGGGGAGCCCTTCCCAACCTGTTTGTAGAGCCAGAGGAGGGCACAGACCACGCAGATGTCAGCCAAGGAGACTCTCTGCCCAACCAGGAAGGTTTGGGACCTCAGGTGGCTGTCCAGGACCCCCAAAACTCTTTTCACCTCCTCCTTGGCCAATTCAGTTGCCTGGAGAGGGGGGGACCCCAAAACAGTTAACCCCTCCTGTCCCCCCTCCCCAGATTCACAGGGAGAGGAAAAGAGGTGAAAAAAGAGACCCTAGAAGTGGGAGGACCCCACTGGGAGCACCCCAAGGTGGACTGAGAGCACCCCAAGGTGGACTGGGAGCAGCCCAAGGTGGACAGGGAGGAGGCCAAGAGGGACTGGGAACCACTATGGCGAACTGGGAGCACCCCAAGTGGACTGGGAGCACCCCAAGGTGCACTGGGAGCCATTAAGTGGAACTGGGAGCACCCCAAGGTGAACAGGGAGCACCCCAAGGTGGACTGAGAGCACCCCAAGGTGGATTGGGAGGACCCCAAGGTGAACAGGGAGCACCCCAAGTAAAACTGGGAGCACCCCAAGTAAAACTGGGAGCACCCCAAGGTGAACAGGGAGGAGGCCAAGAGGGACTGGGAACCACTATGGGGAAATGGGAGCACCCCAAGGTGCACTGGGAGGACCCCAAGTGGACTGGGAGCATCCCAAGGTGGACTGGGATCACCCCAAGTGGACTGGGAGCACCCCAAGGTGGATTGGGAGCACCCCAAGGTGCACTGGGAGCACCCCAAAGTGGACTGGGAGCACCCCAAGGTGCACTGGGAGCCATTAAGTGGAACTGGGAGCACCCCAAGTGGACTGGGAGCACCCCAAGGTGGACTGGGAGCACCCCAAGGTGGATTGGGAGCACCCCAAGGTGCACTGGGAGCCATTAAGTGGAACTGAGAGCACCCCAAGGGGGACTGGGAGCACCCCAAGGTGCACTGGGAGCACCCCAAGGTGGATTGGGAGCACCCCAAGGTGCACTGGGAGCACCCCAAGGTGCACTGGGAGCCATTAAGTGGAACTGGGAGCACCCCAAGTGGACTGGGAGCAGCCCAAGGTGGATTGGGAGCACCCCAAGGTGGACTGGAAGGACCCCAAGGTGCACTGGGAGCACCCCAAGGTGAACAGGGAGCACCCCAAGGTGGACTGGGAGCACCCCAAGGTGAACAGGGAGCACCCCAAGTGGACTGGGAGCAGCCCAAGGTGAACAGGGAGCACCCCAAGGTGAACTGGGAGCACCCCAAGTGGATTGGGAGCACCCCAAGGTGGACTGGGAGGACCCCAAGGTGGACTGGGAGCACCCCAGGGTGGACTGGGAGCACCCCAAGGTGGACTGAGAGCACCCCAAGGTGCACTGGGAGCACCCCAAGGTGGACTGGGAGCACCCCAAGGTGGACTGGGAGCCATTAAGTGGAACTGGGAGCACCCCAAGGTGGACTGGGAGCACCCCAAGGTGGACTGGGAGCACCCCAAGGTGCACTGGGAGCCATTAAGTGGAACTGGGAGCACCCCAAGGTGGATTGGGAGCACCCCAAGGTGCACTGGGAGCCATTAAGTGGAACTGGGAGCACCCCCCAGCACCACCCCCCTGCTGTGACCCCAACCTTGGGGGCTCCCAAATGTTTTTTGGAGGAGGGTCCTGGGACCCCCACATTTTTGGGGGACCCCCCCAAGGTCCTTTTGAAGCCTTTAGTCCCCCCCAGCTCCACTGAGCTCCCCCAGCACCCCTCCAAACCTCCCTCTCCACCACCCAGCACCAACGGCGCCGGACGGAGCCTCCCCAGCGCCGCCCGCCTGGGGCCACCCCCGCTTTGGAAGGGTCCCAAACGTTTTGGGGGGGTCCTATGACCCCCAAATCTTTTGGGGACCCCCCCCCAGGGTCTCCTCCAGCCCCTCCTGACCTGCTTGTTGTAGTGCATGATGCCCAGGGTGGGGAACACCCAGGTGCTGGCGGGGGGCACGATGTCGCTGTCGGCGAAGTTCACCCACTGCAGGATCTGCGCCGCGGCCTCCCGGCAGCCTCCCCCCCGCAGCTCCTCGTTGCTCACTGGCAAACAAGGGGGGGGAACTAGTTAAGGGGTGGGGGACTAGTTAAGGAGGCTTAGGACTGGCTAAGGGAGGCCTGAGACTCATTAAGAATAGGCCAGGCTCGTTAAGAGAGACTAAGAACTGCTTAAGAGCAGCCCATGGTGGCTAATGAAGGAATTAAGACCAGTTAAGGGAGAGGAGAACTAGTTAAGGGGCTGGGGGACTAGTTAAGGAGGCTTAGGACTAGCTAAGAGAGGCCTGAGACTCATTGAGAGTAGCCCAGGCTCACAAGAGAAGCTTAGAACTGCTTAATAGCAGCCTGTGATTGTTTACGAAGCAATAAAAGCTACTTAAAAGAGAAGAGAACTAGTTAAGGGAGAGAAGAACTAGTTAAGGAAGAGGAGAACTAGTTAAGGAGGCTTAGGAGTAGCTAAAGAGACCTAAGACTCATTGAGAATAGCCCAGGCTCATTAAGAGAAGCTCAGAACTGCTCAAGAGCAGCCTGTGATTGTTTATGAAGCAATAAGAACTAGTCAAGGGAGAAGAAAACTAGTTAAGGGGGTGGAGAACTAGTTAAGGAGGCTTAAGACTAGCTAAGAAATGCTTAAAACTCATTGAGAATAGCCCAGGCTCATTAGGAGAGACTTAGAACTGCTTAAGAGCAGCCTGTGATCATTTAGGAAGCAATGAAGACTAGTTAAGAGAGAGGAGAACTAGTTAAGGGAGAGGAGAACTAGTTGAGGGAGAGGAGAACTAGTTAAGGAGGCTTAGGACTAGCTAAGGGTCACCTAAGGCTCATTGAGAATAGCCCAGGCTCATTAGGAGAGACTTAGATCTGCTTAACAGCAGCCTGTGATTGCTTGTGAAGAAATTAGGACTAGTTACGGAAGAGAAGGACTAGTTAAGGGAGAAGGAAACTGATTAAGGGAAAAGAAGACTAATTAAGGGGGTGGAGGACTGGCTAAGGGGGTGGAGGACTGGCTAAGAGAGGCCTAAGACTCATTGAGAATAGCCCAAACTCATTAAGAGAGACTTAGAACTGCTTAAGAGCAATCTATGATTGCTTAAAAAGCAATTAGGACTAGTTAAGGGAGAGAAGAACTAGTTAAGGGGGTGGAAAACTAGTTAAGGAAGCTTAGGACTAGCTAAGAGAGCCCTAAGACTCATTGAGAATAGCCCAGGCTCATTAAAAGAGAGTTAGAACTGCTTAATAGCAGCCTGTGATTGTTTATAAAGCAATTAGGACTAGTTAAGGGAGAGAAGAACTAGTTAAGGGAGAGGAGAACTAGTTAAGGAGGATTAGGACTAGTTAAGAGAGACCTAAGACTCATTGAGAATAGCCCAGGCTCATTAAAAGAGGCTCAGAACTGCTTAACAGCAGCCTGTGATTGCTTAAAAAGCAATTAGGACTAGTTAAAGGAGAGAAGAACTAGTTAAGGGAGTGGAAAACTAGTTAAGGAGGCTTAGGACTAGCTAAGAGAGAACTGAGACTCATGGAGAATAGCCCAGGCTCATTAGGAGAGACTTAGAACTGCTTAAGAGCAGCCTGTGATTGTTTATGAAGCAATAAAGGCTAGTTAAGATAGAGAAGAACTAGTTGAGGGAGAGGAGAACTAGTTAAGGAACAAGAGGACTAGTTAAAGGAGAGGAGAACTAGTTAAGGAGGCTTAGGACTAGCTAAGAGTCACCTAAGACTCATTGAGAATAGCCCAGGCTCATTAGGAGAGGCTTAGAACTGCTTAAGAGCAGCCTGCAATTGCTTGTGAAGGAATCAGGACTAGTTAAGGGAAAGAAAAACTGGGTGAAGAGCTCAGGGACTAGTTAGGAGAAAGCTAAAACTAACTAAGAGCAGCCTAAAACTGGGTGAGAAGAGTCAGGAGTACCTAAGGGAGGCCTAGGGCTACTCTAGAGGAGCCTAGAACTACCTACAAAGGAATTAGGACTAGTTAAGCAGACAGAGAACTAGTTAAGAAGATAAAAAAACTAAGTAATAAAGTCCAGGATTAGGTAAGAGTGATCTAAGACTAATTAAAAGAAACTAGTTAAGAGAGGACCAAGAGCACTTCAGAAGAGCTTAGAACTACCAATGTGGGACTTAGAACTAGTTAGGGGGGTGGAGAACTAGTGAAGAAGGTGGGAAATTGGTGAAGAAGGGCCTGAGGCTGATGAAGAGAAGCCTGAAACCAGTCCAGAAGGGTTAGGATTAGGTAAGAGGAGCCCAGGAGCAACCATGAAGCAGTTAAGACTAACGAATGGAAGTCAGGACTAGTGAAGATGAGCTTAGAACTAGTTGGAGAAAGTTAAGGCTGGTTAAGAGAGACCTTGGACTACTTAAGCAGAGCCCAGGGCTACTCATGAAGGAATGAGGACTACTTAAGGAGGTAGAAAACTAGCTAAGGAAGATCAAGATTACAGAAGGGAAGCCCAGGACTAGTTATGACAGAACTAACTGAAACTCACTAGGGAAAACAAGAACTAGTTAAGATGGACCTAAGACTAGTCAAAAAAAGCCTGAAACTAGTTAAGGGGAAGTTAAGATCAATGAAAGAGATTTAAGTAGAGCCTAGAACTAGTTAAGAAGATGTTAAGGCTAGTTAGGAGTGGCCTAGAACTAGCCAAGGGGATCTAGGACTAATTAAGAAGGGCCTAAGACTAATTAAGGGGAGCCTACAACTAGGTGAGACAAATTAGGACTAATTAAGAGAAACCTAAGACTAGTTAAGTGGACCCTAGAACTACTTATGAAAGAATCAGGACTAGTTAAAGAGGTGAGGCACTAGTTAAGGAGATCTAAGACTAGTTAAAAGAAGACTGAGACTAATGAAGGAAAGCTTAGAACTAGCTCAAAACAGTTAGGACTAAGACAAACCTAATTCAGAAGAGCTTACAAAGGAGTTAAGACTAGTTAAGAGGAATATGGACTAGTTAAGGGGATCAAGGACTAGTTAAGGGGATCTAGGACTAGTTAAAGGAGTGGAGAAGAAGTTAAGGTTGTGGGGGAGTTGATAAGGAGAAGGGGAACTGGACAAGGGCAAAGGGGAGTGGGTTAACAAGGGGAAACTAGGACTAGTTAAGAGAGAGCTAAGACTAGTTAAGGAGAGCCTAGAGACAGTCAGAAAGGAGCTAGGATTAGTTAAGAGAGATTAAGAGCAGTCAAGAGGGACACAGGCCCTGTTACAAGGAATTAGGCCTAGTTAAGAGAGGCCTAAGACCAATTAAGGAGCCCCTAGGACTGGGTAAGAAGAGTTAGAACCTAGAACCAGTTAACCACTTAGCAGGACCTAGAACCAGTTAGCAGGACCTAGAACCAGCCACAAAGGATGAGGATCAGCTCTGGGAGACCCAGGACCAACAGAACCTGAGACTAGTGAAGGAGAGCTGGGGCTAGCCCAGAGGAGCCCAGGCCTGGCTGCACTGCGCTCGCAGCGGCGCGGGCAGGGGGCTGTGGGCAGGGGGCTGCAGGGGCAGGTAGGGGGCAGGGGGCTGGGGGCAGGGCCAGGGGTGGGCAGGGGCTGTGGGCAGGGGGCCGTGGGCAGGGGGCTGCAGGGGGCTGCAGGGGGCAGGGTCTGCAGGGGGCAGGGGTCTGCAGGCAGGGGGCAGGGGTCTGCAGGCAGGGGGCAGGGGTCTGCAGGGGGCAGGGGTCTGCAGGCAGGGGGCAGGGGTCTCTGGGCAGGGGTCTGCAGGCAGGAGTCTGCAGGCAGGGGGCAGGGGTCTGCAGGCAGGGGGCAGGGGTCTCTGGGCAGGGGTCTGCAGGGGCAGGGGTCTGCAGGCAGGGGGCAGGGGTCTCTGGGCAGGGGTCTGCAGGCAGGAGTCTGCAGGGGTCTCTGGGCAGGGGTCTGCAGGGGCAGGGGTCTGCAGGCAGGGGGCAGGGGTCTGGCAGGGGGCAGGGGTCTGCAGGGGCAGGGGTCTGCAGGGGCAGGGGGCAGGGGTCTGCAAGCAGGGGGCAGGGGTCTGCAGGGGCAGGGGTCTGCAGGGGCAGGGGTCTGCAAGCAGGGGGCAGGGGTCTGCAGGGGCAGGGGTCTGCAGGGGCAGGGGTCTGCAAGCAGGGGGCAGGGGTCTGCAGGGGCAGGGGGCAGGGGTCTGCAGGGGCAGGGGTCTGCAGGGGCAGGGGTCTGCAAGCAGGGGGCAGGGGTCTGCAGGGGCAGGGGTCTGCAAGCAGGGGGGGGCAGGGGCAGGGGTCTGCAGGGGGCAGGGGTCTGCAGGGGCAGGGGTCTGCAGGCAGGGGGCAGGGGTCTGCAAGCAGGGGGCAGGGGGTCTGCAGGGGGCAGGGGTCTGCAGGCAGGGGGCAGGGGTCTGCAGGGGCAGGGGTCTGCAGGGGGCAGGGGGCTGCAGGGGCAGGGGCTGCAGGCAGGGGGCAGGGGTCCGCAGGGGGCAGGGGTCTGCAGGGGCAGGGGGCTGCAGGGGGCAGGGGCTGCAGGCAGGGGGCAGGGGTCTGCAGGGGGCAGGGGTCTGCAGGCAGGGGGCAGGGGTCTGCAGGGGGCAGGGGTCCCGGGCAGGGGTCTGCAGGGGGCAGGGGTCTGCGGGCAGGGGTCCCGGGCAGGGGTCTGCGGGCAGGGGTCTGTGGGCAGGGGTCTGCAGGGGTCTGCGGGCAGGGGTCCCGGGCAGGGGTCTGCGGGCAGGGGGCAGGGGTCTGTGGGCAGGGGTCTGCAGGGGTCTGCGGGCAGGGGTCTGCGGGCAGGGGTCTGCAGGGGTCTGTGGGCAGGGGTCTGCAGGGGTCTGTGGGCAGGGGTCTGTGGGCAGGGGTCTGCAGGGGTCTGTGGGCAGGGGTCTGCGGGCAGGGGTCTGCGGGCAGGGGTCTGCAGGGGTCTGCGGGCAGGGGTCTGCAGGGGTCTGTGGGCAGGGGTCTGCAGGGGTCTGTGGGCAGGGGTCTGCGGGCAGGGGTCTGCAGGGGTCTGCGGGCAGGGGTCTGCAGGGGTCTGCGGGCAGGGGTCCCGGGCAGGGGTCTGCGGGCAGGGGTCTGCGGGCAGGGGTCTGCAGGGGTCTGCGGGCAGGGGTCCCGGGCAGGGGTCTGCAGGCAGGGGGCAGGGGTCTGTGGGCAGGGGTCTGCGGGCAGGGGTCCCGGGCAGGGGTCCCGGGCAGGGGTCTGCGGGCAGGGGGCAGGGGTCTGCGAGCAGGGGTCGCGGGCAGGGGTCCCGGGCAGGGGTCTGCGGGCAGGGGTCCCGGGCAGGGGTCTGCAGGGGCAGGGGTCTGCAGGCAGGGGTCCCGGGCAGGGGTCTGCGGGCAGGGGTCGCGGGCAGGGGTCCCGGGCAGGGGTCTGCGGGCAGGGGTCGTGGGCAGGGGTCCCGGGCAGGGGTCTGCGGGCAGGGGTCGCGGGCAGGGGTCCCGGGCAGGGGTCTGCAGGGGTCTGCGGGCAGGGGTCGCGGGCAGGGGTCCCGGGCAGGGGTCTGCAGGGGTCTGCGGGCAGGGTCCCGGGCAGGGGTCTGCGGGCAGGGGGCAGGGTCTGTGGGCAGGGGTCTGCAGGGGTCTGCAGGGGTCTGCGGGCAGGGGTCCCGGGCAGGGGTCTGCGGGCAGGGGGCAGGGGTCTGTGGGCAGGGGTCTGCAGGGGTCGGCAGGGGTCTGCGGGCAGGGGTCCCGGGCAGGGGTCTGTGGGCAGGGGTCTGCGGGCAGGGGTCTGCAGGGGTCTGCAGGGGTCTGCGGGGGGCAGGGGTCCCGGGCAGCTGCCCCTCACCATAGTAGGCGATGGCGTTGCTCTCGAAGACGCAGAAGCCGTCGTCCCCCTCGAAGGCAGGCACCTGAGGGGGCGGGGCTTACAGACCCCCGCTGGGGACCCCAACCCTCCCCCACCCCCCGAGACCCCCAACCCCCCTCAGGGACCCCCCAAGATCGCTGGGAACCCCTAGACCCCAAAACCCCCTCCAGGAGCCCCTGGAGCCCCACTTAGGACTCTTCAGGACCCCCAACCCCTCCTTAGCACCCCCAAACCCCCCCCAGGACCCCCAACCCTTCCTTAGCACCCCCAAACCCCCCCCAGGACCCCCAACCCTTCCTTAGCACCCCCAAACCCCCCCCAGGACCCCCAACCCCTCCTTAGCACCCCCAAACCCCCCAGGACCCCCAACCCCCCAGCACCCCAACCCCCCTAGCACCCCCAAACCCCCCCCAAGACCTCCAACCCTCCTTAGCACCCCCAACCCCCAGCACCCCCAACCCCTCCTTAGCACCCCCAAACCCCCTCCTAAGACCCCCAACCCCCTCCTTAGCACCCCCAACCCCCCAGCACCCCCAACCCTTCCTTAGCACCCCCAACCCCTCCTAGACCCCCAACCCTTCCTTAGCACCCCCAACCCCCAGCACCCCCAACCCCCTCCTAGCACCCCCAACCCCCAGCACCTCCAACCCCTCCTTAGCACCCCCAAACCTCCTCCTAAGACCTCCAACCCCTCCTTAGCACCCCCAAACCCCTCCTAGGACCCCCAACCCCTCCTTAGCACCCCCAAACCTCCTCCTAAGACCCCCAACCCTTCCTTAGCACCCCCAACCCCCAGCACCCCCAAGCCCCTTCCTAGCACCCCCAACCCCCAGCACCCCAACCCCTTCCTAGCACCCCAAACTCCCTCCTAGGACCCCCAACCCCCTCCTTAGCACCCCAAACCCCCAGCACCCCCAACCCCCTCCCAGGACCTCCCCCCCCCCTAGAACCCCCAAACCCCCTCCTAAGACCTCCAACCCTTCCTTAGCACCCCCAACCCCCCAGCCCCCCAACCCTCCTAGCACCCCCAACCCCCCAGCACCCCAACCCCTCCTTAGCACCCCCAACCCCCTCCTAGGACCCCAAACCCCCTCCTAGGACCCCCAAACCCCCTCCTCAGGACCCCCAACCCTCCTTAGCACCCCCAACCCCCTCCCAGGACCCCAACCCCTCCTTAGCACCCCCAAACCCCTCCTAGGACCCAAAACCACTTCAGGACCCCTCCCCCAATGTTTTAGGGCCCCCAACCCCAAATCCCTCTCCAGGTCTCCTTTAGCCCCACTTGGACCCTCCCAGGTCCTGCTAAACCTCCCCTTAGCACCCCCAGAGCCCCTCCTAAAACCACTTCAGGACCCCAGATTATTTTGGGGACCCTCCCCCAAACCCCCAGACCCCAACTCCCCCAGACCCCTAACCCCCAGGACACCCCTTAAGGCCCCAGATCCCTTCTCAGCACCCCAAAACCACTTCAGGACCCCTCCTCACCCCCAGATTATTTTGGGGACCCTCCCCAATCCCCCAGACCCCTAACCCCAGGATTCCTTTAGCCACCTTAGAGCCCCCTAAACCCCCTTCAGATCCCTTCTCAGCACCCCAAAACCACTTCAGGAACCCCCGCCCCCCAGATTATTTTGGACACCCTCCCCAAACCTCCCCAGACCCCAAACCCCCAGACCCCCTAACCCCCAGGATTCCTTTAGCCACACTTAGCCCCTCCTAAGCCCCCTAAACCCCTCTTAAGTCCCCCAAATCCCTTCTCAGCACCCCAAAACCACTTCAGGACCCCAGATTATTTTGAGGACCCTCCCCAAACCCCCAGACCCCAACCCCCAGACCCCCTACCCCCAGGACACCTTTAGCCTCACTCAGACCCTCCTAAGCCCCCTAAACCCCCTTCAGGCCCCCAAATCCCTTCTCAGGACCCCAAAACCACTTCAGGACCCTGACCCCCAATTATTTTGGGGACCCTCCCCCAAACCTCCCTGGACCCCAAACCCCCAGACCCCTAACCCCCAGGACTCCTTTAGCCTCACTCAGACCCTCCTAAGCCCCCTAAACCCCCTTAAGGCCTCCAGATCCCTTCTCAGCACCCCAAAACCACTTCAGGAACCCCCGCCCCCCAGATTATTTTGGAGACCCTCCCCCAAACCCCAACTCCCCCAGACCCCCTAACCCCCAGGACACCTTTAGCCCCACTTAGCCCCTCCTAAGCCCCCTTAACCCCCTCTTCAGGCCCCCAGATCCCTTCTCAGGACCCCAAAACCACTTCAGGACCCTGACCCCCAATTATTTTGGGGACCCTCCCCCAAACCTCCCCAGACCCCAAACCCCCAGACCCCCTAACCCCCAGGACTCCTTTAGCCTCACTCAGACCCTCCTAAGCCCCCCTAAACCCCTCTTCAGGCCCCCAGATCCCTTCTCAGCACCCCAAAACCACTTCAGGAACCCCCCCCCGCCCCCCAGATTATTTTGGGGACCCTCCCCCCCCCCCGAACCTTTCCCAAGGGGAACTTCTTGAGGAACTCTGGGGTCTTGTTGGTGTGGCCAAACTGGAAGTGGGGGGGGGAGGAGAGGACCCTCAGCTTGGCGCCGCTGTACTGGGCTGCAATCAGGGCCTTGAACGCCCTCCAGTTCTCAGGGTAGGTGTAGAGGGTCTGGGGGGAGGCAAAAAGATGTGAGGGGGGGGCAGGGGGAGCCCTAAAATATCGATGGGGATCCCCAAAATATCGAGGAAGGGGCTTAAAAATCCAGGGGGGGGTCCTAAAAGGGAAGGGAAATAGAAAGGGGGGAAAAGAGGAAGAGGAAAGGGAAGAAGGGAAGGAAGGAAGCAGGGAAGGGGGAGGGGGAAAATATATTGGGGGGGTCCTAAAATATCGAGGGGGGGCCCCCAAAAATAGAAAGGAAGGGGTCTTGAGACCCCCCCAGGAATGATCTGGGGACAGCCAGGCCAGCCTGAGGTCCCCCCCAGGATGGTTTGGGGACCCCAGGGACCCCCAGGTCACTCTGAGCCCCCCCCAGGTCACTCTGAGCCCCCCCCCAGGAATGGTTTGGGGACCCCCAGGTCACTCTGAGCCCCCAGAATGGTTTGGGGACCCCCAGGTCAGCCCCCTCTGAGCCCCCAGGAACGGTTTGGGGACCCCAGGTCACCCTGAGCCCCCCAGGAATGGTTTGGGGACCCCAGGTCATCCTGAGCCCTCCAGGATGGTTTGGGGACCCCAGGTCACTGAGCCCCCATGGTTTGGGGTCATCCTGAGCCCCCAGGAATGGTTTGGGGATCCCCAGGTCACTGAGCCCACCCAGGTCATCATGAGCCCCCAGGAATGGTTTGGGGATCCCCAGGTCACTGAGCCCCCAGGTCATCCTGAGCCCCCAGGATGGTTTGGAGACCCCAGGTCATCCTGAGCCCCCCCAGGAATGGTTTGGGGACCCCCAGGTCACCCTGAGCCCCCAGGTCATCCTAAGCCCCCAGGATGGTTTGGGGACCCCAGGTCACCCTGAGCCCTCCAGGAATGATTTGGGACCCCAGGTCACCCTGAGCCCCCAGGAATGGTCCTTGTTTGGGGACCCCCAGGTCACTCTGAGCCCCCAGGAATGGTTTGGGGATCCCCAGGTCACTCTGAGCCCCCAGGTCACTCTGAGCCCCCAGGAATGGTTTGGGATCCCCAGGTCACCCTGAGCCCCCAGGAATGGTTTGGGGACCCCAGGTCACCCTGAGCCCCCCCAGGTCATCCTGAGCCTCCTCCAGGATGGTTTGGGGACCCCCAGGTCACTCTGGGGACCCCCAGGTCACTCTGAGCCCCCCCAGGTCACCCTGAGCCCCCAGGAATGGTTTGGGGACCCCCAGGTCACCCTGAGCCCCCCCAGGAACGGTTTGGGGACCCCCAGGTCATTGTGAGCCCCCCCCAGGAATGGTTCTGGCACCCCCAGGTCACCCTGAGCCCCCCCAGGCGGTGCCAGGGGAAGGATCTCGCGGGGGGGGGGAGGCACCATGGGGACAACCAAGGGCAGGGAAAGGACAGTGGCAGAAGGAGACCGCGACGAGAAGCTGCCACCGTGACATCGCCCCGGCCCGGTCCTTCCACCGCCGCCACAGGCCCCAGGCCCCCCCCAGGCCGCATCCCCCCCTACCCCGACCCCCAGCCGCCATTCCCGCTCCCTGAGCGCGGCCCTGGCGGCTCCATCCCCTCCATCCCGCTTCGTGGGGTCGCTAAGGAGCCTCCGGCGCTGGCAGCGAGGCCGGATGGCGGCGGATGGAGGCGGATGGCGGCGTGAGGGGAGGCCGCGGCACTCACCCCGGTCACGGCCATCTTGGCGGCGGAGAGAGAGAGAGAGAAGGGGGGGGGGGGGAAGGCGGTGTCGCAAAGCGCCGTAAAGCGGCGCGGCGCTGACGAACTCCGGGGGTCGTAAAGCGAGCGAAGCCGTAAAGCGAGAAGGGCTGAGCTGCGAAACGCCAGCAAGGCTCCGCCCCCCCCCCTCGGAGCCGTAAAGCGAGCCGCGCCGGAGCCGTAAAGCGGGCGCAAAGGCGGCCGTAAAGCGCCCGCTTAAAGCGGCGATGCCTCTTAAAGCGGCGATGTGGGGCCCACCAGCGCCGACTCTTCTCCCTCCCGCTCTTCCCGGTGACCCGGGACCCCCCCCCCGCCTCCCGCCGCCGCTCCTTCGAGACCCCCCCCCGCAGTGAAAGGCACCGAGACCACCGGGGAAACCTTTTTTTATTACAAAAGAAGCAGCGCTGGAGCGGAAAGGGCCAAAGCCCCCTCCCCAAATCGGGGGGGGGGGGACGACGACCCCCGGCTGGGGGCACAAACAGCAAGGGAAAGCGGGGGGGGGATGCCCCCAGCAGCTCAGCTGACCAGACCTGGGGGGGGGGAGGGGAGGAAAAGAGGAATGAGAAAGGAGAGACCCCCCCCCAGAACCCAACCACCCCCCAACCCGGCAGCCCCCCGGGACCCCCGCCCCGCCCCCTCCCCAAATCTCACCAAGGTAATCGTCCATGAGGGAGCCGATGGCAAACTGGAAGGGAGGGGAAAGGTGAAGACCCCCTCCCCCCAAAAAAAGGGGGACCCCCCCTCCCCCAGCCTGGGAGCCCCAGGGGAGCTAGGACCCCCACGACTGGGACCCCCAGAGATCTGGCGACCCCCCAAATTCTGGGGACCACTCCCTGAGATTTGGGGACCCTCCCCAAGCTGAATGGAGCTGGGGACCCCTCCCCCAGCCTCCCCCGATTTGGGGACCTCCCCTATGGAAGTGGGGATCCCCCAAAAGCTGAGCCCCTCCCCCATGGAGCTGGGGACCCTGCCCCAGGCTGAGACCCCCCCAAAACTTGGGGACCCCCCAATGGAGCTGCAGGACCTCCCCTGGAACTGGGGACCCCCCCCCTGGGTTTGGGGACCCCCCCACCCCCCCAAGCTGAGCCCCTCCCTCCTGGAGCTGAGGATCCCCACCAAGATTTAGGGAACTCCCCTCTGGAAGTGGGGACCCTCCCCCAACTCTGGGGACCCCCCTCGAGCTTTGGGGCCCCCCCCTCCCCCCAAACCCTGGGGGACCCCCAACCGACCTGGGACCTTCCCTCATGGAACTGCGACCTCCCTGCCCCCCCATTGGGTTTTTGGGGCCCCCCCGGGGGACTTTTCCACCCCCTCCCAATCTGGGGACCCCCTTCGACTTTTGGGGACCCCCCTCGACTTTTGGGGACCCCCCCCGAGCTCTGGGCCCCCCCCCAAACCCTGGGGCCCCCCAACCAACCTGGGACCTTCCCGCATGGAACTGCGACCTCCCTGCCCCCCCCAGTGGGTTTTGGGGCCCCCCCGGGGGACTTTTCGACCCCCCTCCCAATCTGGGGACCCTCCTCGAGCTCTGGGGACCCCCCTCGACTTTTGGGGACCCCCCCCCCCGGGCTCACAATGTCGTTTTTGTCCACCCTGGTCCCCACGATCTTCAGCCTGATCTCATCGTCCTGCTGGATCACGATGTCCTGGGGGGGGGGCAGGGATTGAGGGGGGGTCCTGCCAGCCCCCCCCTCAAATTGCAGCTCCTTGAGGACCCTCCCCCGGATCGGGGGGGGGCCCCCCTGAAACGCGGGGACCCCTCCCAGCCTCACCTCGTCCACGGTCTTGTAGCAGGGGGGGTTGGAGTTGGGGTCGAATTCCATCTCGGAGGGGATGGACTGGGGGGGAGGGGAGGGGAGGGGCTTAGAGGAGGGGGCTTAGGGGCTTAGGGGAGGGGCTTAAACCAGTAACCCTCCCAGTAAGCCCCGCCCAGCTCCAACAGTATCCTCCCAGTCTCTCCCAGTCCCCTCCCAGTGCCCTCCCAGTCCCTCCCAGTCCCCTCCCAGTCTCTCCCAGTCCTTCCCAGTCCCCTCCCAGTCCCCTCCCAGTCCCTCCCAGTCCCTCCCAGTCCCTCCCAGTCCCTCCCAGTCCCTCCCAGTCCCTCCCAGTCCCTCCCAGTCCCCTCCCAGTCCCTCCCAGTCCCCTCCCAGTCCCTCCCAGTCCCCTCCCAGTCCCCTCCCAGTCCCCTCCCAGTCCCTCCTCCCAGTCCCCTCCCCAGTCCCTCCCAGTCCCCTCCCAGTCCCTCCCAGTCCCCTCCCAGTCCCTCCCAGTCCCCTCCCAGTCCCCTCCCAGTCCCCTCCCAGTCCCTCCCAGTCCCCTCCCAGTCCCTCCCAGTCCCTCCCAGTCCCTCCCAGTGCCCTCCCAGTCCCTCCCAGTCCCCTCCCAGTCCCTCCCAGTCCCCTCCCAGTCCCCTCCCAGTCCCTCCCAGTCCCTCCCAGTCCCCTCCCAGTCCCTCCCAGTCCCCTCCCAGTGCCCTCCCAGTCCCTCCCAGTCCCTCCCAGTCCCCTCCCAGTCCCCTCCCAGTCCCCTCCCAGCCCCTCCCAGTCCCTCCCAGTCCCCTCCCAGTCCCTCCCAGTCCCCTCCCAGTCCCAGTCCCCTCCCAGTCCCCTCCCAGTCCCTCCCAGTCCCCTCCCAGCCCCTCCCAGTCCCCTCCCAGTCCCTCCCAGTCCCCTCCCAGTCCCCAGTCCTCCCAGTCCCTCCCAGTCCTCCCAGTCCCCCTCCCAGTCCCTCCCAGTCCCCTCCCAGTCCCAGTCCTCCCAGTCCCCCCTCCCAGTCCCCTCCCAGTCCCCTCCCCTCCCAGTCCCCTCCCAGTCCCTCCCAGTCCCCTCCCAGTCCCTCCCAGTCCCCTCCCAGTCCTCCCAGTCCCCTCCCAGTCCCTCCCAGTCCCCTCCCAGTCCCTCCCAGTCCCCTCCCAGTCCCCTCCCAGTCCCCTCCCAGTCCCCTCCCAGTCCTTCCCAGTCCCTCCCAGTCCTTCCCAGTCCCTCCCAGTCCCTCCCAGTCCCCTCCCAGTCCCTCCCAGTCTCCCTCCCAGTCCCTCCCAGTCCCTCCCAGTCCTCCCAGTCCCTCCCAGTCCCTCCCAGTCCCTCCCAGTCCCTCCCAGTCCCCTCCCAGTCCCTCCCAGTCCCCTCCCAGTCCCTCCCAGTCCCCTCCCAGTCCCTCCCAGTCCCTCCCAGTCCCCTCCCAGTCTCTCCCAGTCCCCTCCCAGTCCCTCCCAGTCCCTCCCAGTCCCCTCCCAGTCCCTCCCAGTCCCTCCCAGTCCCTCCCAGTCCCCTCCCAGTCCTCCCAGTCCCTCCCAGTCCTCCCAGTCCCTCCCAGTCCCCTCCCAGTCCCCTCCCAGTCCCTCCCAGTCCCTCCCAGTCCCCCCAGTCCTCCCAGTCCCTCCCAGTCCTCCCAGTCCTCCCAGTCCTCCCAGTCCCCTCCCAGTCCCTCCCAGTCCCTCCCAGTCCCTCCCAGTCCCTCCCAGTCCCCTCCCAGTCCCTCCCAGTGCCCTCCCAGTCCCCTCCCAGTCCCCTCCCAGTCCCCCCCAGTCCCTCCCAGTCCCCTCCCAGTGCCCTCCCAGTCCCTCTCCCCCCTCCCAGTCCCCTCCCAGTCTCTCCCAGTCCCTCCCAGTCCCCTCCCAGTCCCTCCCAGTCCCCCCAGTCCTTCCCAGTCCCCTCCCAGTCCCTCCCAGTCCCCTCCAGTCCTTCCCAGTCCCCTCCCAGTCTCTCCCAGTCCCTCCCAGTCCTTCCCAGTCCCTCCCAGTCCCTCCCAGTCCCCCCCAGTGCTCACATGTCGAGAGATGAAGCAGGACATTGGACCAATCTCCGTGAACAGCCCGACCTGGGGGGGGGGGGCAGCCAAAAGTGGGGGCCTGAGAGGGGGGCTGCACACCTGGGGAGGGCTCCAAAGCCTCCTGAGGGGCTCTAGGGGGTGAGGGGGATTGGAGGGGCTGGGGGGGAGAATTGGGGGCTGGGGAGGGGGGGCAATGGGGGCTCTGGGGGACTTTGAGGGGCGGCTGTGGGGCCTAAAGGGAGAGCTGGGGAGGTCTGGGGGCAGGAGGGGAGTTGAGGGGGCTGGGGGTCAAAGGGGATTTGGGGGTGTGAAGGGCTCAGAGGGGAAGTAAAGAGGAGGTTGGGAGGGTCTGGGGGCTGCAGGGGAAGTGAGGGGGCTGGGGGCTGCAGGGGAAGTGAGGGGGCTGGGGGAAGTGAGGGGGCTGGGGGTCTAGAGGGTCCTGGGGTCACCTGGAGGGGTCCAAAAGGGAGCTCAGGGGAGGCAATGAGAGAGCTCTGGGGAGGTCTGAAGGGTCCTGGGAGGGGTCAGGAAGTTTGGGGGTCTGGGGGGGGGACTGCAGGGGAAGCTGGAAAGGTCTGGAGAGATTTGGGGTGGGGGAGCCTGCAGAGTTTGTGGGGACCCCCGGGATCAGTAGCCTCCCAGTGCCCCCAATTCCCCCTCAGCCCCCCAGTGCCCCCAGGATCCCCACTCCCCTCCCAGTCCAACCTGTGCCCCCAGCCTCCTCCCAGCCCCCCAGTGCCCCCAGTGCCCCCAGCCCCTTCCCCCCCAGTGCCCCCAGCCTCCCCCAGCACCACCAGAGCCCCCAGGTCCCCCCTACCCCCACCAGAGCCCTCCCAGTGTCCCCAGTCCCCCAGCCCCACCAGTGCTCCCCTGGGGCCCCCAGTGCCCCTTCCAGTCCAACCAGTGCCCCCAGTGCCCCCAGTGTCCCCCAGCCCCTCCCAGTCCAACCAGTGCCCCCAGCCCCCCAGTGCCCCCTCCCAGCCCCACCAGTGCCCTCCCAGAGCTCCCAGTGCCCCCTCCCAGCCCCCAGTGCTCCCTTGGGGGCCCCAGTCCCCCATCCCAGTCCAACCAGTCCCCCCACCCCCCAGTCTCCCTTCCTAGTCCCCAGGCCCCCAGTGCCTCCCCAGTCCCTCCCCAGCCCCCCAGTCTCCCCTCCCAGCCCCCCAGTGTCCCCCAAACCACCCCCAGCCCCCCCAGCTCCACCAGTGCCCCCAGTCCCTCCCCAGCCCCCCAGTCTCCCCCGAGCCCCCAGTGCCCTCCCAGTGTCCTCAGTCCCCCTCCTCCCAGCCCCCCAGTGCCCCACCAGTCCCCCAGTCTCCCCTCCCAGCCCCACCAGTGCACCCCCTAGCCCCCCAGCCCACTCTCCCAGTCCAACCAGTGCCCCCAGCCCCCAGTGCCCTCCCAGTGTCCCCAGTCCCCCTCCTCCCAGCCCCCAGTGCCCCCAGCCCCCAGTGCCCTCCCAGTGCTCCCAGCCCCCTCTCCCAGTCCAATCAGTGCCCCTAGCCCCACCAGTGCCCCCAGTCCCCCAGTGCCCCCCAGTGCCCCCAGCCCCTCTCCCAGTCCAACCAGTGCCCCCAGCCCCCAGTGCCCTCCCAGTGTCCCCAGCCCCCTCCCAGCCCCCAGTGCCCCCAGTGCCCCCAGCCCCCAGTGCCCCCAGTGCCCCCAGCCCCTCTCCCAGTCCAACCAGTGCCCCCAGCCCCACCAGTGCCCCCAGTGTCTCCAGTCCCCCTCCTCCCAGCCCCCCAGTGCCCACCCAGCCCCCCAGTGCCCTCCCAGTGCCCCCAGCCCCCAGTGCCCTCCCAGCCCCCCAGCTCCACCAGTGCCCCCAGCCCCCCAGTGCCCTCCCAGTGTCCCCAGCCCCCCCTCCCAGCCCCCCAGTGCCCCCAGTGTCCCCAGTCCCCCTCCTCCCAGCCCCCAGTGCCCTCCCAGCCCCCAAGTGTCCCCCGACCCCCACCCCCAGCCCCCTCACCTTGTTGACCTGGGTGACCACGGCGTCCACCACCTCGCCCTTGAAGGGCCGGAAGACGATGGCCTTGTACTTGACCGGGTAGAGCACGAAGCCCCTGCCGGGCTGGATCACCCCCGCCCCGATGTTGTCGATGGTGGTGACGGCGATCACGAAGCCGTACCTGGCAACGGCACCGCCACCGCCGCTGCGCTCAGCCGCCGCCAGGGGGCGCCGCCGCACCCAGCCCGCCCTCCCGGCACAGCCATCGGCACCGCTGCTGCGCTCAGCTGCCACCAGGGGGCGCCGCCGCACCCAGCCCGCCCTCCCAGCACAGCCATTGGCACCGCGGCTGCGCTCAGCCGCCACCAGGGGGCGCTGCTCACACACACACCCACCCCACCCCCCGATACTGCCTCGATTGGGAGGGGGCTGGAGGGGTCTAAGGGGTTTAGGGGGGTCTGGAGGGCGGCTTGGAGTGGTCTAAGGGGGCGCTGGAGGGGGTTTGGGGGGGATTGGAGGCGTCTAAGGGGGACTTGGAGGCCACCACCAGGGGGCACTGCTCCCTCCCAGCACAGCCATTGGCACCGCGGCTGCGCTCAGCCGCCGCCAGGGGGCGCTGCTCACACACACACCACCACCACCCCCAATCCCGCCTTGACGGGGAGGGGGCTGGAGGGGTCTAAGGGGTTTGGGAGGGGCTGGAGGGCGGCTTGGAGTGGTCTAAGGGGGCGCTGGAGGGGTCTCAGGGGGGCTTGGAGGGGATTTGGGGGGCATTGGAGGGGTCTAAGGGGGGCTTGGAGGCCGCCGCCAGGGGGCGCTGCTCACACACACACACATCCCCTCTCCCGGCACCGCCATTGGCACCGCTGCCACGGCCGCCAGGGAGCGCTGCTGCACCCAGCCCGCCCTCCTGGCACAGCCATTGGCACCACTGCTGCACTCAGCCGCCGCCAGGGGGCGCTGCTCACACACACCCCACACACACCCCCAATACCGCCTTGACGGGGAGGGGGCTGGAGGGGTCTAAGGGGTTTGGGGGGGGCTGGAGGGCGGCTTGGAGTGGTCTAAGGGGGCTGGAGGGGTTTGGGGGATTGGAGGGGCGCTGGAGGGGTTTCAGGGGGCTTGGACTCCCTCCCAGCACAGATTTGGGGGCATTGGACCGCGGCTGCGCTCGGCCGCCGCCAGGGGGGGCAATACCGCCTTGACGGGGAAGGGGTCAAGGGGTTTGGGCTTGGAGGTCTCAGGGGGCGCCGCCAGGGGGTGCTGCTCACACACACACACATCCCCTCTCCCGGCACCGCCATTGGCACCGCTGCCACGGCCGCCAGGGAGCGCTGCTGCACCCAGCCCGCCCTCCTGGCACAGCCATTGGCACCGCGGCTGCGCTCAGCCGCCGGCAGGGGGCGCTGCTCACACACACACCACACCCCCCCAATCCCGCCTTGACGGGGAGGGGGCTGGAGGGGTCTAAGGGGGCGCTGGAGGGGGTTTGGGGGGGATTGGAGGGGTCTAAAGGGGGCTTGGAGGAGAGTGGAGGGGTCTAAGGGGGGCTTGGAGGCCGCCGCCAGGGGGCGCTGCTCACACACACACAAATCCCCTCTCCCGGCACAGCCATTGGCACCGCGGCTGCGCTCGGCCGCCGCCAGGGGGCGCCGCTGCACCCAGCCCGCCCTCCCAGCACAGCCATTGGCACCGCTGCTGCACTCAGCCGCCAGGGGGCGCCGCTGACACACACACACATCCACCCTCCCCCAAACCCCGCAGCTATACGGCCGTGGGGAGGGGGCTGGGAAGGGGCTGGGAGGGGTTTGGGGGGGCTGGAGGGGGGCTTAGAGTGGTCTAAGGGGGGACTGGAAGGGGTTTGGGGGTGATTGGATGGGGGACTGAGGAGGCTTGGTGGGGTCTAAGGCAGGGTTGGAGGAGGATTGGAGGAGTCTAAGGGGGCTTGCAGGACAGTGGAGGGTCAAGGGGGCTTGGGGGTCTAAGGGAGGCTTTGGGAGGGCTCCGGGGGTCTAAAAGTGTCCTGCAGAGAATCCAGGAGGAGTCTGGGGGTCTCAGGGGGCTTGGGGATCTTGGGGTGCTTGGGGTGAGGGGGCTGGGAGGTCTTGGGGGTCCCTGGGGGTCCCTGGGGGTCCCTGGGGGTCCTGGGGGTCCCTCGAGGGGGCATTCAAGGGGGGTGGAATCTTGGGGGTCCTGGAGCAGGGGGGTCCCTGGGGGTCCTCAAGGGGGGGTCCCCTCGAGGGGGCATTCAAGGGGGGTGGAATCTTGGGGGTCCTGGAGCAGGGGGGTCCCTGGGGGTCCTCGAGGGGGGGTCCCAAGCAGGATCCCGGGGAGGCCATTCCCGGGCTGGGAGCTGAGCGAGCGGGAGCGGGGGGGGGGGGGAGGGGGGATTTCCCTTCCCGGGGCGGGGTCTGGGGGTCCCCGGTTGGCGGAGGGGAGGGGCGGGGGTCCCGGTAGCCTTCCCCTTCCCTCCCGCCCCGACGCACTTGCCGGTGCAGGTCCCCTCGACCTCGGTGAAGAGCTTCTGCTTGACGGTGTTGAGGAGGTTGGGGCCGAAGTACCGGGGGTGGAGCAGGATCTCGTGCTCCAGGGAGATCTGCCGGGGGCACCGGGATGGTACCGAGAGCAACCGGGAGGCACCGGGAGGGACCAGAGATAAACAAGGAACAACCGGGAGTTACCGAGAAGCCTCGGGAAGGCGGCGGGAATAAAGAGAGGGATAGGGCAAGTGAGGAAGAAGGCACCGGGAAGGACCGGGGATAATCCGGGAGTTAACAGGATGGTACCGAGAGCGATCGCGGACAACCGGCAGGGACCGGGGATAAGCGGGAGCCAACCGGGAGTCACCGGGATGGTACCGAGAGCGACCGGGAGGGACCGGGAGCCAACCGGGAGTCACCGGGATGGTACCGAAAGCAACCGGGAGGGACCGGGTGCAACCCGGGAGACACCGGGATGGTACCGAGAGCAACCGGGAGGGACCGGGAGCAACCCGGGAGTCACCAGGATGGTACCGAGAGCAACCGGGAGACACCGGGAGCAACCCGGGAGACACCGGGATGGTACCGAGAGCAACCGGGAGGGACCGGGAGCAACCCGGGAGTCACCGGGATGGTACCGAGAGCAACCGGGAGGGACCGGGAGCAACCCGGGAGACACCGGGATGGTACCGAGAGCAACCGGGAGGGACCGGGAGCAACCCGGGAGACACCGGGATGGTACAGAAAGCAACCGGGAGGAACCGGGAGGGTACCGAGAGCAACCGGGAGGGACCGGGAGCAACCGGGGAGACACCGAGATGGTACCGAGAGCAACCGGGAAGGACCGGGAGCAACCGGGAATCACCGGCAGGGCACCAGGAACAAACGGGGAACAACTGAGAGCAAACAGGAGGGACCGGGAGCAACCGGGCACGAAGCGGGAGTCACCGGGAAGATAGCGGGAGTCACAGGGACCAAACCGGGAGCGAAGGCGGAACGTGGGGGGAATGCAGCGGGAGCAAACGGGGAGCACACCGGCAGTGTACCGGTAACCGCACGCCCCAGGGATCCACAGTCACAAGACACCGCCTGGGCGCAAGGGACTCCCCCGCGCCCGGCGGTTCCCGCCGCTCCGGCAGGTGACCGAGAACCCTTCCCGGTCACGGACAATGCCTCCCGGTAGCCCCCACGTGAACCCCACCGCCACTCACATGGTAAAACATTGTGGGGCCGCCGCCGGGGCCGCCGCCGCTGGACCGGAAGTGGCGCACCCAGGCCCCGCCGATCGCGCGCCCTCCCCTCAGCTCGGCTCTGATTGGTGGTTGCTCGAGCCAAAGGTCCCCCCCTCCCCGAGCAGCCAATGAGTGACGGAACTAACAGGAAGTGGAGAGGCGGGACCAGATGTAGGGGAGGGCAAACCTGGGAGCGACTGTGTCAATGACAGAGGAAAACAACCGGAAGCAGGGAGGCGGGACCGGAGGCCGCTTGGCCAATGAGTGAGGGAAGCAACCGGAAGTTGCTGGGAGCACCCGGAAGCGGCTCGCCGCGGGGCTGGCAGCGGCGGGGCCGAAGCCGAAAGCCGAGCCGAGATGCGGCGCTGGGCCCCGAGCTGGACGGAGGCGCTGAAGGCCCGGGCCGCCCGCTACGCCCTGGAGCGCTCCCTTGGGCCCTTCCTGGAGGAGCGGCTGCGGCTGGAGCAGCTCAGCCTGGACCTTCGAGGGGGCACCGGCACCCTCCGCGACCTCCGCTTGAGCGCCGCGGTGAGCACCGGGGGCGCTTGGGGATGGCACCGCCGGGGGTGGGGGGCTGGCGGGGGACACCGCTGAGCCCTCCCGGTGCTTTGTCCTTCCTTCCCTTCCTCCTCCGGTGCCAAGGCTGTCGATGAGGTGCTGGCCGAGGCCGGGGCCCCGCTGGAGCTGCGGGAGGGCTGCGTGGGCTCCGTTACCGTCACCGTACCCTGGGCGGCGCTGGGCACCGAACCCTGCGGCCTGCGGCTGACCCGGCTGCGGCTGGCGCTTGGGCCCCGTGAGTTACCGGCGGCACCTGGCACCTCCCCACCCCGGGGCTGGCCCCTCCCCTGCCCCCCTCCCCCCCAGGGGTCCCTTTGGCCCCTCCCGGGGCTGTCCCCTCCCCCCTAACCCAGGGGTCCCTTTGGCCCCTCCCGGGGCTGTCCCCTCCCCCCTAACCCAAGGGTCCCTTTGGCCCCTCCCGGGCTGTCCCCTCCCCCAACCCAGGGGTCCCTTTGGCCCCTTCCCGGGGCTGCCCCTCCCCCTCCCAGGGGTCCCTTTGGCCCCTCCCGGGGCTGCCCCCCCCCCCAGGGGTCCCTTTGGCCCCTCCCGGGGCTGCCCCCCCCCCAGGGGTCCCTTTGGCCCCTCCCGGGGCCCCCCCCTCCCCCAGGGGTCCCTTTGGGGCTGCCCTCCCCTCCCCCAGGGGTCCCTTTGGCCCCTCCCGGGGCTGCCCCCTCCCCCCTAACCCAGGGGTCCCTTTGGGACCTCCCGGGGCTGCCCCCTCCCCCCAGCCCCGGCGTCCCAGTGTCCCCCAGTGCCACCCTCCCAGTACCCTCTAGAGCCCCCCAGTGCTCCCAGTATCCCCCCAGTGTCTCCTACTGCCTCCCTCTTAGTGCTCCCCATGTCCCCCAGTCCCTCCCAGTTCCCCCCCCCGGTGCTCCCGGTGTCCCCCTGCTCTGGCTCCCAGTCCCTCCCAGTCTCCCCAGTCTCCCCCTGTGTGTGTGTGTCCCCCAGGGCCAAGGGGGGGGTTGGGGCCCTGCCCCCCCCACGAAGGGAAGCCCTCCCGAGCCCCCCACCCAGAGCCCCCCCTGGAGGGGTTGGAGGCGCTGGCCCTGACCATTGACACAGGTACTGGGAGGGGGCTGGGAGGGGACTGGGAGGGGACTGGGAGGCACCTAAAGTATGTTGGGGGGGTTACTGGTTTATACTGGTGGTCAGGGGCGTGCTCTGGGGGCTGCTGGTGTGGACTGGGGGCTGCTGGTGTGGACTGGGGGCTTGCTGGTGTGGACTGGGGGCATACTGGTGTGGACTGGGGGCTTACTGGTGTGGACTGGGGGCTTACTGGTGTGGACTGGGGGCTTGCTGGTGTGGACTGGGGGCTGCTGGTGTGGACTGGGGGCTTGCTGGTGTGGACTGGGGGCATACTGGTGTGGACTGGGGGCTTGCTGGTGTGGACTGGGGCTGCTGGACTGGGGGCTGCTGGTGTGGACTGGGGGCATACTGGTGTGGACTGGGGCTTACTGGTGTGGACTGGGGGCTTGCTGGGGTGTGGACTGGGGGCTGCTGGTGTGGACTGGGGGCTTACTGGTGTGGACTGGGACCATGCTGGTGTGGACTGGGGGCTTACTGGTGTGGACTGGGGGCTTACTGGTGTGGACTGGGGGCTTACTGGTGTGGACTGGGGGCTGCTGGTGTGGACTGGGGGCTGCTGGTGTGGACTGGGGCTTACTGGTGTGGACTGGGGGCTTACTGGTGTGGACTGGGACCATGCTGGTGTGGACTGGGGGCTTACTGGTGTGGACTGGGACCATGCTGGTGTGGACTGGGGGCTGCTGGTGTGGACTGGGGGCTTGCTGGTGTGGACTGGGGGCTTGCTGGTGTGGACTGGGACCATGCTGGTGTGGACTGGGACCATGCTGGTGTGGACTGGGACCATGCTGGTGTGGACTGGGACCATGCTGGTGTGGACTGGGACCATGCTGGTGTGGACTGGGGGCTTACTGGTGTGGACTGGGGGCTTACTGGTGTGGACTGGGGGCTGCTGGTGTGGACTGGGGGCTTACTGGTGTGGACTGGGGCTTGCTGGTGTGGACTGGGGGCTTGCTGGTGTGGACTGGGGGCTGCTGGTGTGGACTGGGGGCTTACTGGTGACTGGACTGGGGGCTTGCTGGTGTGGACTGGGGGCTTGCTGGTGTGGACTGGGGGCTGCTGGTGTGGACTGGGGCTTACTGGTGTGGACTGGGGGCTTACTGGTGTGGACTGGGGGCTTGCTGGTGTGGACTGGGGGCTGCTGGTGTGGACTGGACTGGGGGCTTACTGGTGTGGGCTGGGGGCTTACTGGTGTGGGCTGGGGGCTTGCTGGTGTGGACTGGGACCATACTGGTGTGGGCTGGGCTTACTGGTGTGGGCTGGGGGCTGCTGGTGGGCTGGGGCTTACTGGTGTGGACTGGGGGCTTACTGGTGTGGACTGGGGGCTTACTGGTGTGGACTGGGGCTTACTGGTGTGGACTGGGACCATGCTGGTGTGGGCTGGGGGCTGCTGGTGTGGACTGGGGGCTGCTGGTGTGGGCTGGGGGCTGCTGGTGTGGACTGGGGGCATACTGGTGTGGACTGGGGCTGCTGGTGTGGACTGGGGCTGCTGGTGTGGACTGGGGGCCTGCTGGTGTGGACTGGGGGCTGCTGGTGTGGACTGGGGGCATACTGGTGTGGACTGGGGGCTTACTGGTGTGGACTGGGACCATGCTGGTGTGGGCTGGGGGCTGCTGGTGTGGACTGGGGGCTGCTGGTGTGGACTGGGGGCCTGCTGGTGTGGACTGGGGGCTTACTGGTGTGGACTGGGGGCTTACTGGTGTGGACTGGGGGCTGCTGGTGTGGACTGGGGCTGCTGGTGTGGACTGGGGCTTACTGGTGTGGACTGGGGGCATACTGGTGTGGACTGGGGGCTTACTGGTGTGGACTGGGAGCTGCTGGTGTGGACTGGGACCATGCTGGTGTGGACTGGGGGCTTACTGGTGTGGACTGGGAGCTGCTGGTGTGGACTGGGGGCTTACTGGTGTGGACTGGGAGCTGCTGGTGTGGACTGGGGGCTGCTGGTGTGGACTGGGGGCATACTGGTGTGGACTGGGGCTTACTGGTGTGGACTGGGGGCTTACTGGTGTGGGCTGGGGGCTTACTGGTGTGGGCTGGGGCTGCTGGTGTGGACTGGGGGCTTACTGGTGTGGACTGGGGCTTACTGGTGTGGGCTGGGGGCTGCTGGTGTGGACTGGGGGCTTACTGGTGTGGACTGGGGGCTGCTGGTGTGGACTGGGGGCTTACTGGTGTGGACTGGGGGCTTACTGGTGTGGACTGGGGGCTGCTGGTGTGGACTGGGGGCTGCTGGTGTGGACTGGGACCATGCTGGTGTGGACTGGGGCTTACTGGTGTGGGCTGGGGCTGCTGGTGTGGACTGGGGCTGCTGGTGTGGACTGGGGGCTTACTGGTGTGGGCTGGGGGCTGCTGGTGTGGACTGGGGGCTGCTGGTGTGGACTGGGGGCTTGCTGGGAGGCCTATGGGTGTCTGAGGTGGCTGCTGGGAGGCACTCTGGTGTCTGAGGGAGCAACTGGGAGTTACTGGGAGGCAGCCAAGGGTCCTGGGCAGGGTTTGCTGGTCCATACTGGTCCGTACTGGTCCATACTGGTCCGTACTGGTCCATGCTGATCTGTACTGGTCCATCCTGGTCCATCCTGCTGTGCTCCCCAGTGCTGCGGCGCCTGCGAGTGGAGCTGGAGGACACAGAGCTGAGGTTGGAGCTGCCGCTGGGGGGCGCCCTGGAGCTGCAGCTGCCCTGGTGGGACCCGGGAGGGGGTGGCGGCTCCTAGTATGCACTGGGAGGGGACTGGGGGAGGGGGCGGTTAAAGGGGAAGAGAAATCCCCAGGGGATGGGGGGGACTGGGAGGGGAGTGGGAGGAGTGGGGTGGGAGGGGACTGGGGGGTGGGAGGGCACTGGGGGAGTGGGAGGGGACTGGGGTGGGAGGGGACTGGGGGAGTGGGAGGGCACTGGGGTGGGAGGGGACTGGGGGGTGGGAGGGGACTGGGGGTGGGAGGGGACTGGGAGGGAGTGGGAGGGCACTGGGGGAGTGGGAGGGCACTGGGGTGGGAGGGGACTGGGGGGGGTGGGAGGGGACTGGGGGGGAGTGGGAGGGGACTGGGGGGGAGTGGGAGGGCACTGGGGTGGGAGGGGACTGGGGGGGAGTGGGAGGGCACTGGGGTGGGAGGGGACTGGGGGAGTGGGGGAGTGGGAGGGCACTGGGGGGTGGGAGGGCACTGGGGTGGGAGGGGACTGGGGGGGTGGGAGGGGACTGGGGGAGTGGGAGGGGACTGGGGGAGTGGGAGGGCACTGGGGTGGGAGGGGACTGGGGGGGGACTGAGGGGGTTCTGGAGATTACACTGGGGATGGGTCCCCAAATACGGTCCCTTTGGGGGGGAGGTTGGCTTCCTTTGGGGGGGTCCCAAATTGGGTTGGGGGCTTGGGATCCCTTTTTTGGGGGGAGGTCCCCAAATTGGGGAGGGGTTAGAGTCCCTTTTTTGGAGGGGGTCCCCAACGTTCCCTGCCCCCCCCCCCCCAGGGTGCGGTACCAGGACGAGGGGGGAGGCAGCTTCGGGGGTCCCCCCCCCGCGGTGCTGCTGAAGAGCCTGAGCCTGAGGCAGCCTCAGCTGCTGCTCTGCCCCCCCCCTATGGTAACCAGTGCCCCCTCAGTGCCCCCCAGTTCCCTCCCAGGGCCCCCAGGGCCCCCCCAGTGCTCCCAGTAACCTCCCAGTGCCCTCCATGTGCCCTTCCTGTGACCCCCCAGTGCTCCCTGTGCCCCCCCAGTGCTCCCAGTAACCTCCCTGTGCCCTCCCAGTGGCCCCCAATAACCCCCCAGTGCCCCCCCAGTGCCCCCAGTGCCCTCCCAGTGGCCTCCAATAACCTCCCAGTGCCCCCCCAGTGCTCCCAGTGCCCCCCTAGTGCCCTCCCAGTGGCCCCCAATAACCCCCCAGTGCTCCCCCAGTGCCCCCAGTGGCCCTCCCAGTGGCCTCCAATAACCTCCCAGTGCCCTCCCAGTGCTCCCAGTGCCCCCTAGTGCCCTCCCAGTGGCCCCCAATAACCTCCCTGTGCCCCCAGTGCTCCCAGTGCCCCCAGTGCTCCCAGTGCCCCCAGTGCCCTCCCAGTGCCCTCCCTGTACCCTCCCAGTGCCCTCCCAGTAACCTCCCAGTGCCCTCCAACTCCTCCTACTGCCCTGTAACTTCCCAGTAACCTTCCAGTAGCCCCCCACTGTCTCCCAGTGCCCCCCACTGTCTCCCAGTGCCCCCAGTTCTCCCAATGCCCCCAGTGCCCTCCCAGTGCCCTCCCAGTGGCCCCCAATAACCTCCCTGTGCCCCCTCAGTGCTCCCAGTGCCCTCCCTGTGCCCCCCAGTGCCCTCCCTGTGCCCCCCAGTGCTCCCAGTAACCTCCCAGTGCCCTCCCAGTCACCTCCCAGTGCCCCTCCAACTCCTCCTACTGCCCCCAGTAACCTCCCAGTAGCCCCCACTGTCTCCCAGTGCCCCCAGTAACCTCCCAGTGTTCCCTTCCTGCTAACCAGCAGCTCCCAGTGCCCCCGACGCCCCCAGTGCTTTCCAGTGCTCCCCAGTGCCCTGCCCAGTGCCTCCCAGTAACCCCCCAGGTCTCACCCCCTCTCCCCACTATCACCTGCTGGCGCCCCCCAGTGCCCCTCTTTGCCTCCCCCCCCGTCCCTCCCAGTGCTCCCAGTATACCCCAGGATGCCTTTTGCCCCCCCAGGTGGGATCCCCTCCCCCCCTGCTGGTGGGGCTCAGCCCTGGGCCCTCCCAGTTCAGCCTCAGGCTGAAGCAGAACCAGGCCCTGCCCGGCCCCCTGGTGCGTACTGGGAGGGACTGGGAGGGACTGGCTCCATACTGGTCTGTACTGGTGCCGGTGGAGCTGGAGGGGCAGGTGGGGGCTGGTCCCTACTGGTCTGTACTGGCCTGTACTGGTCCATACTGGTCTGCACTGGTGCCGGTGGAGCTGGAGGGGCAGGTGGGGGCTAGTGCACACTGGTGCCGTGTTGGTCCGTACTGGATTGTACTGGTCTGTAATGGTCCCTACTGCTCCATAAGGGTTTGTACTGCTCTGGGTTGGCACGTACTGGTCCCTAATGGTTTGTACTGCTCTGTACTGGCCCATGTCCAATCTCAGGAATACTGAATAGTGAATGTTGGCCCGTACTGGCCCATACTGGCCCGTGCTGGCCTATATTGGCCCGTACTGGCCCATACTGACCCGTGCTGGCCTATATTGGCCCGTACTGGCCCATACTGGCCTGTGCTGGCCTATATTGGCCCGTACTGGTCTATATTGGCCCATACTGGCCCGTGCTGGCCTATATTGGCCCATACTAGCCCATGCTGGTCTATATTGGCCCGTACTGGCCCATACTGGCCTGTGCTGGCCTATATTGGCCCGTACTGGCCCATACTGGCCCGTGCTGGCCTATATTGGCCCGTACTGGTCTATATTGGCCCTTACTGGCCCATACTGGCCTATACTGGCCCATACTGGTCTATATTGGCCTATATTGGCCCATACTAGCCCATGCTGGCCCATACTGGCCTATACTGGCCCGTACTGGTCTATATTGGTCTATATTGGCCCATACTGGCCCATACTGGCCCATACTGGTCTACATTAGCGTGTACTGGTCTGTATTGGCCCGTACTGGCCTATATTGGCTCGTACTGGCCCATACTGGTCTACATTGGCCCATACTGGCCCGTGCTGGTCTATATTGGCCCGTACTGGCCTATATTGGCCTGTACTGGCCCGTACTGGTCTACGTTGGCCCATACTGGCCCATACTGGCCTATATTGGCCCGTACTGGCCCGTACTGGCCCATACTGGCCTATATTGGCCCGTACTGGTCTATATTGGCCTATACTGGCCCATACTGGTCTACATTGGCCTGTACTGGTTTGTATTGGCTCGTACTGGCCCGTACTGGCCTATATTGGCCCGTGCTGGTCTATATTGGCCCGTACTGGGCTATATTGGCCCGTACTAGCCCATACTGGTCTATATTGGCCCGTACTGGTCTATATTGGCCCATACTGGCCTGTACTGGTCAATATTGGCCCATACTGGCCCGTACTGGTCTATATTAGCCCATAGTGGTCCATACTGGCCCATACTGGCCCGTACTGGTCTGTATTGGCCCATACTGGTTTATATTGGCCTGTACTGGTCCATACTGGTCTATATTGGCCTGTATTGGCCTGTACTGGTCTCTCTTAGCCCATACTGCTCTCTCTTAGCCCGTATTGTTCTATATTGGCCCATACTGATCCATGCTGAGCTGTATTGGTCTATATTGGCCTGTACTGGTCTGGATTGGTCTGTTCTGGTCTGTACTGGTCTATATTGATCTGTACTGGTCCACACCGATCTATCCTGGTGCAAGTTGGTGTATACTGGTCTGTCGTGGTGCAGGTGGAGCTGGAGGGGCAGGTGGGGGCCCTGCACCTGCTGCTGCCCCCTCCCATGCTGGGGGCCCTCAGGGAGCTGTTGGGAGCCTGGGACCCCCCCGGTGAGTTTGGGGGGGCCTGGGTTGGGGCTTAAAATTGGGGCCTGTGGGAAGGCCTAAATTGGGGTCCTTATGGGGAGGGGATGCCCAAAATTGGGGTCTTGGGGGAGTGTGTCCTAAATAGGCAACTTGGGGGAGCCCAAAATTGGGATTCCATGGGGGATTGCATTTGGGGTCCTTTTGGGGGGGTTAAAATTAGGGTCCTGGGGAAGGATTAAAATTTGTGTCCTTTGGGGAAGGGGCCCAAAGTTGGGGTCCCTGGGGGGGTACCTTAATTGGGGTCATTTGACAGGGGGGGCCTAAAATTGGGGTTCCTTTGGGGGGGCAAAACTTGGGGTCTTGGGGGGGTGTCCTAAAATTGGCAGCTTGGGATGGGGCTGAAAATTGGGGGCCTTGGAGGGGGAAGCAAAATTTGGCCCTTGGGGGGGGGAGAATTGGGGTTGGGGTTTTGGAGGGGGAGGGGGGAAGGTCCGTGGGGGCCCTCCACTTAATTTTTGGGATGTCTGTCCCTCCCCCACCCCTCAGACCCAGAGCCACCCCCCCCAGGGCGCAGTCGCCCTCCAGCCCCCCAAGACTTGGCCTGGATTGAGAGGGAGCTGAGCCGCTGCCTGCAGGCAGGGGGCGCTGCTGAGCCCCCCGCAGAGCATGACCCTGAGGCTGGTGAGCACTGGGAGGTTCCCAGTATGGACTGGGAAGGGTCAATGGGGACTGGGAGGCTCCCAGTATGGACTGGGAAGGGTCAGTGGGGACTGGGAGGCTCCCAGTATGGACTGGGAAGGGTCAGTGGGGACTGGGAGGCTCCCAGTATGGACTGGGAAGGGTTCAATGGGGACTGGGAGGCTCCCAGTATGGACTGGGAAGGGTCAGTGGGGACTGGGAGGCTCCCAGTATGGACTGGGAAGGGTCAGTGGGGACTGGGAGGCTCCCAGTATGGACTGGGAAGGGTCAGTGGGCACTGGGAGGCTCCCAGTATGGACTGGGAAGGGTCAGTGGGGACTGGGAGGCTCCCAGTATGGACTGGGAAGGGTTCAATGGGGACTGGGAGGCTCCCAGTATGGACTGGGAAGGGTCAGTGGGCACTGGGAGGCTCCCAGTATGGACTGGGAAGGGTCAGTGGGGAGTGGGAGGCTCCCAGTATGGACTGGGAAGGATCAATGGGGAGTGAGAGGCTCCCAGTATGGACTGGGAAGGGTCAATGGGGAGTGGGAGGCTCCCAGTATGGACTGGGAAGGATCAATGGGGAGTGAGAGGCTCCCAGTATGGACTGGGAAGGATCAATAGGGACTGGGAGGCTCCCAGTATGGACTGGGAAGGGTCAGTGGGCACTGGGAGGCTCCCAGGATGGACTGGGAAGGATCAATAGGGACTGGGAGGCTCCCAGTATGGACTGGGAAGGGTCAGTGGGGACTGGGAGGCTCCCAGTATGGACTGGGAAGGATCAATAGGGACTGGGAGGCTCCCAGTATGGACTGGGAAGGGTCAATGGGGACTGGGAGGCTCCCAGTATGGACTGGGAAGGATCAATGGGGACTGGGAGGCTCCCAGTATGGACTGGGAAGGATCAATGGGGACTGGGAGGCTCCCAGTATGGACTGGGAAGGATCAATGGGGACTGGGAGGCTCCCAGTATGGACTGGGAAGGATCAATGGGGACTGGGAGGCTCCCAGTATGGACTGGGAAGGATCAATGGGGACTGGGAGGCTCCCAGTATGGACTGGGAAGGATCAATGGGGAGTGGGAGGCTCCCAGTATGGACTGGGAAGGGTCAATGGGGACTGGGAGGCTCCCAGTATGGACTGGGAAGGGTCAATGGGGACTGGGAGGCTCCCAGTATGGACTGGGAAGGGTCAGTGGGGAGTGGGAGGCTCCCAGTATGGACTGGGAAGGATCAATGGGGACTGGGAGGCTCCCAGTATGGACTGGGAAGGGTCAGTGGGCACTGGGAGGCTCCCAGTATGGACTGGGAAGGGTCAGTGGGGACTGGGAGGCTCCCAGTATGGACTGGGAAGGGCTCAAGGGGCACTGGGAGGCTCCCAGTATGGACTGGGAAGGGTCAGTGGGGAGTGGGAGGCTCCCAGGATGGACTGGGAAGGGTTGATGGTTCCTGGGGGGGTCCTCACTTGATCTCCCCTCCCCCCAGATCTCTTCTACTCCATGACTGGGTCTTTGGGTGGGGGGGAGGAGTCTTTGGGGACCCCCCCTGGGGACCCCTCCTCCAGGAGCCCCCCCAAGAGCCCCTCTCTGGTGAGTTGAGGGGGAGGGGCAGGAAGCTGGGGGGGTCCTGGGGGTGTGGGGGGCACTGATTCAGAGGAGTTGGGGGTGGGAGTGGGGGAGGAGTCGGGGGCTCTAAATGTTGGGGGAAATTGGAGGAGGGGTTTGGGGGAGACCACTAACCTGGGGGTGTCCTGAAGGGGCAACATTGAGGGGGGTTCTGAATTTGGGGGGGGGATTGGGAGGGGGATATTGGATGGAGGAGTCTTGGGGGGGGGTTGAATTTGAGGGGGAGGGGGTTTGGGGGGGGGTATTGGAAGGGGGAGTCTGGGGGGGCACTCTATGGGGGAGTTTGGGGGTCCCTGGAGGCCTTTTGAAGGGGGAGGGGCAGGAAATCACTACCCCCTTCCTTTACCCACTTTAGCCCCCCCCGATTTTAGGGCCCCCCACCCAGACAGCCCCCCCAGGACCCTCCCAGTGTTGCCTCAAGTGGTGAGTAGTGGGGAGGGGGCTTTGGGGGGGGGGTGTCCCTGTATTTAGGGGGAAGGGAGGCAGTGGGGAGGGGTCCCTGAAATTCTGGGGGCCCTGGTATCGTGGGGGGCAACTGAGGGGAGGGGTCTGGACCTGGATATTGGGGGTCCTGGCATTTTGGGGGAGGTCTTTGGACCATGGGGGCTGCTATTTAGGGGAAGAGGGGAAACTGGGGGAGGTGTCTCAGGCATTTTGGGGAGGGGTCCTTGGATATTGGGGAGGGGTCCCAGGTTTGTATGGGGGAGGGGAGGCAGTTGGAGTGGTCCCTGAAATTTGGGGGGGGGCTAGAATTCTGGGGGGTCCTTAGGGCTGGGTGGGGGTCCTCAGATGGGGGTAAGGGGGGGGTGTCCCTCCTTGCCTCCTCCCCCCTCCTCACAGTGCCCCCCTGCCCCCCCGCCAGCCTGGGGGGGTCCCTGGCGCCGGGGGGGCCTGCGGCTGCGGCTGACCCTGGGCACGGCCACGGCGACCCTGCCCTACGGGGGGGGGGGATGGCCCCCCCCAGGCTCCCCCCAGAGGCTTTGGGAGGGGGGGGGCAGCGACTTGCCCTTCCCCCACCTCAGGTGGGTGCCTGCACCACTTCCTGCCTCTCCTTTCCCCCCCCTTCCCCCTCTTTTCCCCCCCTTCCCTCCTCCTTCCTCCCTCCTGCCCCCCCCCAGTTCCCCCCTCCTCCCTCCTGCCCCCCAGTTCCCCCCCTCCCTCCTGCCCCCAGTTCTCCCCTCCTTCCTCCTGCCCCCTCCCCACTTCCCCCTTCTTCCCCTCTTCCCACCTTCCCCTCATTTCCTTCCCACTTCCCCCTTTTGCCCCCTCCTGCCCCCACTTCCCCCACTTCCTTGCCACTCCCCCCGCCCTCCCAGTTCCTTTCCTACTTCCTGGTCCCATTCCCAGTCTATTTCCCATCCCCATTTCAGCCAATCCCACACTTCCCACCCCCATTCCACTCCATTTCCAACTGCCACTCCCCCACTTCTGGTCCATTCCCCACTTCCTGTCCCTGTTCCTAGTCCATTCCTCACTTCCTGTCTCACTTCCTGTCCATTTCCCCCTTTCTGCTGCCCCACTTCCACCTGTGTTTCCTAGTTCTGGTTAACCACTTCTGCTTTATTTCCTGTTCCTCTCCCTCCTCCTTCCCCCCAGGCTCAGTGCTGGGGGTGCTGAGGCTGGGCTGGAGCTGGGCCTGGGGGAGTCCCCCCTGGGGCAGCTGTCCCTGGCCAGGCTGCAGATAGTGGAGAGACTGAGAGGGGACCCAGAGAGGCTGCAGGTGGGGCTGGGAAGGGCTGGGAGGGGCTGGAAAGGGCTGGGAGGGGCAGGGAAGGGACTGGGAGGGGCTGGGAAGGGACTGGGAGGGGCTGGGAAGGGATGGGTGGGGGCTGGGAGGGGCAGGGAAGGGACTGGGAGGGGCTGGGACTGGGAGGGGCTGGGAAGGGATGGGTGGGGGCTGGGAGGGGATTGGGAGAGAGCTGGGAGGGATTGGGAGGGACTGGGAGGGGGGTGGGAGGGGCCTGGGAGGGAGTGGGAAGGCCTTAGCCCCACCCCTGCTCTCCCATAGGTTCTTGGTTTCCCCGGGGCAGAGCCAGGCCCTCCCCAGCCAGTCCTGCGCCTGCGCTATGGCCCCGCCCCTGCCGGGCCCCGCCCCTCCGAGGTGAGTGGGGGAAGGGGGGGGGCAGAGACCCCCCCCAAAACGTCCCCCTCCCTCAGCCCCCTCCCCCAGGCCCCCCCATGTCACTTCCCCGCTCCCCTCCCAGTCCCCCCCACCCCCTGACCCCCCCTTTTCTGCTCCCCCCCTGCGATTCCAGCCTCCCCCCCCCGAGCTCTCCCTGTCCCTGGGGGCCCTGAGCAGTGACCTGGACCTGGGGCTGCTGGACAGGCTGGGCCCCACCCTGAGCGCCATTGGCTGCGGCCAGCCCGAGGGCGGCCAATGGCAGACGAGCGATGGAGAGGTGGGCGGGGCTTTGAGGGGGAGAGGTGGGAGGGGCTGGAGGGGATTGGGAGGCACCGGGAGAGGCTGGGTGAGCACTGGGAGGCACTGGGGTGGGGTTGGGGGGGACTGGGAGGGGAATGGGGGAGACTGGGAAGGAACTGGGGGAGACTGGGGGGGACCGGGAAGGAACTGGGGGAGAGTGAGGGGGACTAGGAAGGAACTAGGAGCGACTGCGGAGGGACTGGGAGGGACTGGGAAGGAACTGGGGGGGACTGGGAAGGAACTGGGGGGGACTGGGAAGGAACTGGGAGGGAACTGGGAAGGGACTGGGATGGAACTGGGAAGGAACTGGGAGGGACTGGGATGGAACTGGGGGGGACTGGGAAGGGACTGGGAGGGACTGAGATGGAACTGGGAAGGACTGGGAAGGAACTGGGAGGGACTGGGAAGGAACTGGGGGGGACTGGGAAGGAACTGGGAGGGACTGGAAAGGAACTGGGGGGGACTGGGAACTGAGAGGGACTGGGGTGGAACTGGGAAGGGACTGGGATGGAACTGGGAGGCATTGGGAGGGACTGGGAGGAACTGGGAGGGACTGGGAGGAACTGGGAGGGACTGGGAAAGGAACTGGGGGACTGGAAAGGAACTGGAGGGACTGGGATGGAACTGGGGGGGAAGGACTGGGAGGGACTGGGATGGAACTGGGGAGGAATTGGGAGGGACTGGGAAGGAACTGGGGGGACTGGGAAGGAACTGCGAGGGACTGGGAGGGACTGGAAGGAACTGGGAGGGACTGGAAAGGAACTGGGAGGAACTGGGAGGGACTGGGGAGGGACTGGGGTGGAACTGGGAGGGACTGGGAGGGACTGGGGTGGAACTGGGAAGGAACTGGGAGGGACTGGGATGGAACTGGGAGGGACTGGGAGGGACTGGGATGGAACTGGGAAGGAACTGGGAGGGACTGGGGTGGAACTGGGATGGCACTGAGATGGAACTGGGAGGCACTGGGAGGGACTGGGATGGAACTGGGAGGGGATTGGGAAGGGACTGGGATGCACTGGGAGGGTCTGGGACCTCCATCCCCCTCACCTCCCCCTCCTCCTGCAGGCCGGGTGGGCGTGGCCACGGCTGCGGTGGGCGGCGCCGGGGGCGGAGCTTCGCCTGTGGCTGCCTCGGGCTGACCTGCGACCACCCCCTGCCCGGGGCCCCTCCCCCAGGCTCCGCCCTGAGGCCTTCCGGATGGTGCTGGGGGGGCCCCGGGGCTGGGCAGGGCCAAGGGGTGCTGCGGGGGTGCAGTGTGACCACCTGATGGGTGAGGGGGGGATGGGAGGGAGTGGGGAGGGGATTGGGGGGACTGGGAGAGGATTGGGAGGAACTGGGAGGGGATTGGAGAGGGGACTGGGAGGGGATTGGAGAGGGAATGGGAGGGATTGGGGAGGGGAATGGGAGGGGATTGGGGAGGGACTGGGGAGGGGAATGGGAGGGGAATGGGGAGGGAATGGGAGGGGATTGGGGAGGGGAATGGGGAGGGAATGGGGAGGGAATGGGAGGGGATTGGGGAGGGAATGGGAGGGGAATGGGAGGGGAATGGGGAGGGACTGGGAGGGGAATGGGAGGGGACTGGGAGGGGATTGGGGAGGGAATGGGATTGGGGAGGGATTGGGGAGGGGACTGGGGAGGGGAATGGGAGGGGAATGGGAGGGGACTGGGGGATTGGGGAGGGGAATGGGAGGGGAATGGGAGGGGAATGGGGAGGGGACTGGGAGGGGAATGGGGAGGGGACTGGGAGGGGATTGGGGAGGGGAATGGGAGGGGATTGGGGAGGGGACTGGGAGGGGATTGGGGAGGGAATGGGAGGGGAATGGGAGAGGATTGGGAGGACTGGGAGGGGAATGGAGAGGGATTGGGGAGGGATTGGGGAGGATTGGGGAGAGGAATGGGAGGGGATTGGGGAGGGACTGGGAGGGACTGGGGAGGGGACTGGGAGGGGATTGGGGAGGGAATGGGAGGGGAATGGGAGAGGATTGGGAGGGACTGGGAGGGGAATGGAGAGGGGATTGGGGAGGGATTGGGGAGGAGACTGGGAGGGACTGGGGAGGGACTGGGAGGGGATTGGGGAGGGATTGGGAGGGGATTGGGGAGGGAATGGGAGGGGATGGAGAGGGGAATGGGAGGGGATTGGAGAGGGGACTGGGGAGGGATTGGGGAGGAGACTGGGGGACTGGGACTGGGAGGGGATTGGGGAGGGGAATGGGAGGGGATTGGGAGGAGACTGGGAGGGGATTGGGGAGGAGACTGGGAGGGATTGGGGAGGGGACTGGGAGGGGATTGGGGAGGGGACTGGGGGGATTGGGGAGGGAATGGGAGGGGATTGGAGAGGGGACTGGGGAGGGGATTGGGGAGGAGACTGGGAGGGGATTGGGGAGGGGAATGGGAGGGGATTGGGGAGGGGAATGGGAGGGATTGGGGAGGGAATGGGAGGGGACTGGGGAGGGGACTGGGAGGGGATTGGGGAGGGAATGGGGGGGATTGGGGAGGAATGGGAGGGGATTGGAGAGGGAATGGGAGGGGATTGGAGAGGGGAATGGGAGGGATTGGGAGGGGACTGGGAGGGATTGGGGAGGAGACTGGGAGGGACTGGGGAGGGACTGGGAGGGGATTGGGGAGGGAATGGGAGGGGATTGGGGAGGAGACTGGGAGGGGATTGGGGAGGGACTGGGAGGGGATTGGGGAGGGAATGGGAGGGGACTGGGGAGGGAATGGGAGGGGATTGGGGAGGGGAATGGGGGGGATTGGGGAGGGGAATGGGAGGGACTGGGGAGGGGACTGGGAGGGGATTGGGGGGGAATGGGAGGGGATTGGGGAGGAGACTGGGAGGGGATTGGGGAGGGACTGGGGGGGATTGGGGAGGGGAATGGGAGGGATTGGGGAGGGAATGGGAGGGGACTGGGGAGGGACTGGGAGAGGGGATTGGGGAGGGGAATGGGGGATTGGGGAGGGACTGGGAGGGATTGGGGAGGGGACTGGGGGGGATTGGGGAGGGAATGGGAGGGGAATGGGGAGGGGATGGGGAGGGAATGGGAGGGGACTGGGGAGGGACTGGGAGGGGATTGGGGAGGGGAATGGGAGGGGATTGGGGAGGGATGGGAGGGACTGGGGAGGGGACTGGGAGGGGATTGGGGAGGGATTGGGAGGGGATTGGGGGGAATGGGAGGGATTGGAGAGGGGAATGGGAGGGGGAGGGGACTGGGGAGGGATTGGGGAGGAGACTGGGAGGGACTGGGGAGGGACTGGGAGGGGATTGGGGAGGGAATGGGGAGGGGATTGGGGAGGAGACTGGGAGGGGATTGGGGAGGGACTGGGAGGGGATTGGGGAGGGAATGGGGGGACTGGGGAGGGGAATGGGAGGGGATTGGGGAGGGGAATGGGAGGGGATTGGGGAGGGAATGGGGAGGACTGGGGGGGACTGGGAGGGGATTGGGGAGGGGAATGGGAGGGGATTGGGGAGGAGACTGGGAGGGGATTGGGGAGGGGACTGGGAGGGGATTGGGGAGGGGAATGGGAGGGGATTGGGGAGGGGGGAGGGATGGGGAGGGACTGGGAGGGGATTGGGGAGGGGAATGGGATTGGGGAGGAGATGGGAGGGGATTGGGGGGGACTGGGAGGGGATTGGGGAGGGAATGGGAGGGGAATGGGAGGGGACTGGGGGGGAATGGGAGGGGACTGGGGAGGGAATGGGAGGGGACTGGGGAGGGGATGGGAGGGACTGGGGAGGAGACTGGGAGGGGATTGGGGAGGGGAATGGGAATGGGAGGGGGAAAGGGGCTGGGGAGGGGAATGGGAGGGGATTGGGGAGGGGAATGGGAGGGGCCTGGTGTGCACTGGTCTGTACTGGTCTGAACTGGTCTGAACTGGTCAGGTCTCTGTCTCCCCCTGCAGTGTTTTACGACTCTCCAGACCTGGGCTCTGTCCCTTGGCTGCGAGCAGAGCCTGGCCCCCGGGGGCAGCAGCATCCTGCCCACGTGAGGGGGCTGGGGGAGCCAGGAGATCAAATTTGAGGTCAGGGGAGCAAATTGGGGTCCCTGGGGGATTTTGGGTCTGGGGGGGAAAATTGGGGTCCCTGGGGAGATTTTGGGTCTGGGGGGTAAATTGGGGTCCCTGGGGGATTTGGGTCAGGGGGTTTGGGGTCCCTGGGGGATTTGGGTCGGGGGCAAATTGGGGTCCCTGGGGGATTTTGGGTCTGGAAGGGGCAAATTGGGGTCCCTGGGGGGGGATTTTGGGTCGGGGGCAAATTGGGGTCTCTTTTTTTTCAGGGGGAGTCTCCCAAACCTTCCCTCTCTTGCCCTAGGCTGGAAGTGACTCTCCAGGACCCCCCCCCAAAAACCAAGGCCCCCCCAGGGCCCCCCCCCACCCCCTTCACTGCTCGGCGAAGCCTCTATGAGAGCCATGAGGTGGGGAGGGGCACGGGGGGGGGCATTTGGGGTCGGGGGTCAAATATGGCTCCTTGGGGGCAGATCTTGGGGTCCATGGGGGGAGGATTTTGGGTCCTGGGGGGGTGGTTTTTGGGTCTGGGGGCAGATTAGGTTCCTTTGGGGGTCCTGGGGGAATTTGGGTCTGGGGGCAGATTAGGTTCCTTGGAGGTCTGGGGGAGGGATTTTGGGTCTGGGGGCAGATTAGGTTCCTTGGAGGTCTGGGGGGGAGGGATTTTGGTTCTGGGGGGGCAGATTAGGTTCCTTGGGGGTCCTGGGGGGGGGATTTTGGGTCTGGGGGGGCAGATTAGGTTCCTTGGGGGTCCTGGGGGGGATTTTGGGTCCGGGGGGGGGCAGATTGAGGTCCAGGGGGGGAGGGCACTTTTGGGGTCCCAAGGGTCAGGGTTGGTTTTTTTGGGGAGGGGTGTCCTTAATTGTGTCCTTTCCCCCCCTCCCCTTTTCCCCCCCTCAGCTGGTGCAGCCTGGGACCCCCGAGGAGCTGGAGGGGTTCGTGGGGGGGGCGCTGGGGGGGGCCTGCTGCAGCCTGAGGCTGAGCCTGCCCCGGGCACACCTCAGGCTCAGCCCCCCCCAGCTGGGCCAGAGGCTCTACAACAGGTATGGGGGCAGAAATTGGAAGTGGGGGGGGTGGAGGGGGGTTTAAATTGGGGGGTCTGAAAGAGGGGAGGGGGTGGGTTTAAATGGGGGTAAGATGGTGGGGGCTAAAGGGGGATTAATGTGGGGGTCTGAAAAGGGGTTGGGGGGTGGGGGGTTGAAATGGGGGTTGGGGGCTTGAAGGGGGTTAATGGGGGGCTTAAAGGGAGGGGTTGGGGTTAAAGGGGGTTGAAATGAGGGGGTTGGGGGCTGAAGGGGGGTTAATGTGGGGGTCTGAAAGGGAGGGGTTGGAGGGGGTTTAAATTGGGAGGGTAAGATGGGGAGTTTAAAATGGGGAGGGGCTGAAAGTGAGGTGGTACCAAGATTGGGGGTTGGGGGTCTGAAAGGGAGGGGCTGGAGGGGTTAAAGTGGGGGTTAAAAATGGAGGGGAGGTGGGGGCTTGAAATGGGGGTTCAAGTGGGGGTCTTAAAGGGGGCTCCAAGAGGAGGTTAAAGGGGAGGGGTTCTAGAGGGGTTGAAATAGGGGAGGGTAAATTGGGGGGCTGGGGGAGGGTCTTAAGTGGGAGGGGTCTGAGGGGGAGGTTAAAAGAGGGAGCTGGGGGCTTAAAATGGGGGAGGGCTTAATTGTGGGGGTGCTTGCTGGGGGCTTAGAGGGAAGGGAGTCCCCATTTGGGGGGTGGGAGGTCCCCCGAGGGGTCCCTGCTGCTGGGGGGCTGGGGGGGGCGCTGGAGGGGGAGGGTCCCCAAGTTCCAGCCCCCCTTCCCCCCCCGCCCCGGCGCCGTTGCCATTGCCAGGATCAACAACGACCTCCTGCTGTGGGAGCCCGGGAGTTCCGACCTCACCGGAAGCGCCGCCCCTCCCGCGGGGGAAGACCAATCAGCGCCCGGCGTGGCCGGAAGTCACGCCCTTCCTGGCGACGGTGGCCAATCGGGAAGCGCCTCCCTCAGTGGCGACAGCTTCAAGCCCTGCGGGGCCGCGCTGGGCAGCGGTGAGTCCGGACCGGCGCGGACCTGGTAGTCAGCAGTGTGGGCTCAGGACCCCCCAGTATGGGTCCAGTAACCCCCAGTGTGCAAGTTCCGCCTCCCAGTAACCCCCAGCTGTGCCTCTGCCTTAGACTCCGACTCGGAGGAGGAGGCCGAAGCCCCCTCGGTGCCTGCAGGTGGCCCTGGGCCTGGCCCCGGCCCTGGCGCCGCCCTGAGCAGCGTTGCCCTCTTGGTCACTGTCACCCGGGGACAGATCACAGCTGATTGTCAGTTCCCGGTGAGGCCACGTGGGGGCGCTACCTTCCACCCCCCCCCGAGTGTCCTTTCCTCTTGCCACCTCCCCTCTGTCCCCTCAGTGTCCCTTAGTGGGGGTCCCACTGTCCCCTGCCCCCCTCCCAGGTCACTTTTGGCCCCTTCAGTCTCACTTGAGGGGGGCCCGATGTTCCCTGCCCCTCCCCTCAATGTCCCCTTGCCCCCCACCAGGGTCCTTTTTGCCCCCCCAGTGTCCCCTGGGGTCCCAGGTCACTTTGGCCCCTTCAGTCTCCCCCAGGGGGCCCAATGTTCCCTGCCCCTCTTCAATGTCCCCTGCCCCCCCCAGGTCCTTTTGCCCCCCCAATGTCCCCTTGCCCCCCACCAGGGTCCTCTTGCCCCCCTTGCCCCCCAGGGTCCTTTTTGTCCCCCCAGTGTCCCCTGCCCCCATCTCAGGTCACTTTTTGCCCCTTCAGTCTCACTTGAAGGGGGTCCCAATGTCCTCTTGTCCCCCCACCCCCCACCCCCAGGGTCCTTTTGTCCCCCCAGTGTCCCCTTGCCCCCCCCCAGGTCCTTTTGGCCCCCAGTGTCCCCTGCTCCCTTCTCAGGTCACTTTTGCCCCTCCTCAGTGTCCTCTGAGGGCCCAGGGTGTTCCCTGTCCCCCCAATGTCCCCTTGCCCCCCCCCAGGGTCCTTTTTGTCCCCTCCCAATGTCCCCTTGCCCCCCTCCCAGGTCACTTTTGGCCCCTTCAGTCTCACTTGAGGGGGGTCCCAATGTCCTCTTGCCCCACCCCCACCCCCCAGGGTCCTTTTTGTCCCCTCCCAGTGTCCCCTGCCCCCCTACCAGCTCCTTTGGTGTCACTCTGGGGGGGTCCCAATGCCCTCTGCCCCCCTCCCAGGTCCCTTTTTGTCCCCTCAGTGTCACTTGGGGGGCAGTCCCAGTATCCCCTGCTCCTCCTCAGTGTCCCCTTTGTCCCCACCAGGTCTCTTTCTGTCCTCCCCACAATGTCCCCTGCCCCCACCAAGTGTCCCCCCCCCCCCTTCCCCTGCCTCTTGCCCTCCCCCCCTTCCCCTCCCCCCTACAGCAACCCCTCGGGGTGGAGTCGAGGGGGTGGGGGTGGGGGCTCCCCTTTGTCCCCAGCTCCTTTGGTGACATTGGGCTGTCCCCTCCCCCTTCCTCTCCCCCAACAGGAGGCCCCGGGGGGGTCACGGCTGGTGCTGGAGGTGGGGGAGGGGCGCAGCTGCCTCCTGGCTGGGGGGGGGCAGAGCAGAGCCATGGCTGAGCTGAGGTGGCTGAGGCTGCACCACGGTGAGGGGGCTGGGGGCCTGGGGGAGGGGGAGGGGAGTGGGAGGGACTGGGAGAGGATGGAGGGAAGGGCAAAATGGGGGTGGGAGGAGCCCCAAAAATGAGGGCTCCCAGTTTGGGGGGGTCCCAGTTTGAGGTTCCCCATTTGGGCTCCCAGTTTGAGGGGGGTCCCAGTTTGGGGGGTCCCAGTTTGGGGGGGTCCCAGTTTGAGGCTCCCCATTTGGGATCCCAGTTTGGGGGTCCCAGTTTGAGGGGGTCCCAGTTTGGGGGGGTCCCAGTTTGAGGCTCCCAGTTTGGGGGTCCCAGTTTGGGGAGTCCCAGTTTGAGGTTCCCCATTTGGGCTCCTAGTTTGGGGGGGTCCCAGTTTGAGGCTTCCAGTTTGGGGGGTCCCAGTTTGAGGCTCCCCATTTGGGGTCCCAGTTTGGGGGGTCCCAGTTTGGGGGGGTCCCAGTTTGAGGCTCCCCATTTGGGCTCCCAGTTTGGGGGGTCCCAGTTTGAGGCTCCCCATTTGGGATCCCAGTTTGGGGGGGTCCCAGTTTGGGGGGGTCCCAGTTTGAGGCTCCCCATTTGGGCTCCCAGTTTGGGGGTCCCAGTTTGAGGGTCCCCATTTGGGGTCCCAGTTTGGGGGGTCCCAGTTTGGGGGGTCCCAGTTTGAGGCTCCCAGTTTGGGGGGTCCCAGTTTGAGGCTTCCAGTTTGGGGGGGTCCCAGTTTGAGGTTCCCCATTTGGGATCCCAGTTTGAGGCTCCCTATTTGGGGTCCCAGTTTGGGGGGTCCCATTTTGGGGGGGTCCCAGTTTGAGGCTCCCAGTTTGAGGCTCCCCATTTGGGCTCCCAGTTTCAAGGGTCCCAGTTTGGGGGGGCCCCAGTTTGAGGCTCCCCATTTGGGCTCCCAGTTTGGGGGTTCCCAGTTTGGGGGTGTCCCAGTTTGGGGGGTCCCTATTTGGGCTCCCAGTTTGGAGGCTCCCAGCTGGGGGTAGTCCACCTTGGGGGGGGTCCCCCTAACGTGGTGGACTACTGGAGGAGTCCCCTCTATAATTTGAGGGGGGTCCCCCAATTTTGGGGGTGGGGTCCTCACCCCCCCTCCCCTTTTCTCCCCCTCCCCAGGTCCAATGCCAGAGGAGGAGGGGGAGGCACTGGAGGTGCCTGGGGAGGCTGAAGATTTGGGGGGGAGCTCCCAGTTTGGGGGTTCCCATCTTAAGGGAGCCCCCACTGACTCCCCCCACCCCCTGCACCCCGTTTTGGTGCCTTGGGAAGAGCCTGAGCCCCCCCCAGGGACCCCCAAAGTCAGCAGGATGCTGAGCCTGGCCCTGAGGAGTCAGCTGAACCCCCCTGGGGATGTCAAGGTGGGGACCAGGATGAGACTGGGAGGTAGTGGGAGGGGACTGGGAGAGGGTTGGGAGGGACTGGGAGGGGATTAGGGGAGACTGGGAGGGGTTTGGGAGGGACTGGGGGGGAATAGGGGAGACTGGGAGGGGTTTGGGAGGGACTGGGAAGGGATTAGGGGAGACTGGGAGGGAGTGGGGGACTGGGAAAGGATTGGGAGGGACTGGGAGAGGATTGGGAGGGACTGGGAAGGAGAGGGGACTGGGAAGGACTGGGAGGACTGGGAGAGGATTGGGAGGGACTGGGAGAGGGTTGGGAAGGACTGGGAGGGACTGGGAGAGGGTTGGGAAGGACTGGGAGGGACTGGGAGAGGGTTGGGAGGGACTGGGAGAGAGTTGGGAAGGACTGGGAGGGACTGGGAAGGCTTTGGGAGGGACTGGGGGGGATTAGGGGAGACTGGGAGGGAGTGAGAGATACTGGGAAAGGATTGGGAGTGGCTGGGAGGGGACTGGGAGAGGGTTGGGAGGGACTGGGAGAGAGTTGGGAAGGACTGGGAGGGACTGGGAGAGAGTTGGGAAGGACTGGGAGAGGGTTGGGAAGGACTGGGAGAGGGTTGGGAAGGACTGGGAGGGACTGGGAGAGGGTTGGGAAGGACTGGGAGGGACTGGGAGAAAGTTGGGAAGGACTGGGAGGGACTGGGAGAGAGTTGGGAGGGACTGGGGGGGATTAGGGGAGACTGGGAGGGAGTGAGAGATACTGGGAAAGGATTGGGAGTGGCTGGGAGGGGACTGGGAGAGGTTTGGGAAGGACTGAGAGAGGACTGGGAGGGAGGGAGACATTGGGAGGCACTGGCCATGGGGGGGACTGGGGGGTTATGGCCTGGGGGTACTGGTCCCTCCTGGTCCGTGCTGGTCCCCAGGAGCTGGTGGTCACAGTGGCACTGGAGGGGGTGGCCCTCAGGCACCGCCAGGAGCCCCCCGGCCTGGACTGGTTCAGTCAGGTACTGGATCCCACTCTGGGGCTCCCAGCTGGGCCCCACTTGCTCCCAGCTGATCCCAGCTCGTTCCCAGGCAGTTCCAGTAGCTCCCAGTGAGCTCCCAGTAGCTCCCAGGGGCTTCCCACTTTCCCAGGGGGGATTCCCAGTGGCTCCCACTCGTCCCCCAGTACACTCCCAGTGAGTTCCCAATTGATCCCAGTGAGTTCCCAATCAGTCCCAGTGAGTTCCCAATCAATCCCAGTTGCTCCCAGTGAGTTCCCAGTCACTTCCAGTGAGTTCCCAATCAATCCCAGTTGCTCCCAGTGAGTTCCCAGTCAATCCCAGTGAGTTCCCAATCAGTCCCAGTGAGTTCCCAATCAATCCCAGTGAGTTCCCAATCAGTCCCAGTGAGTTCCCAATCAATCCCAGTGAGTTCCCAATTGATCCCAGTGAGTTCCCAATCAATCCCAGTGAGTTCCCAATCAGTCCCAGTGAGTTCCCAGTCAATCCCAGTGAGTTCCCAATCAATCCCAGTTGCTCCCAGTGAGTTCCCAGTCACTTCCAGTGAGTTCCCAGTCAATCCAGTTGCTCCCAGTGAATTCCCAATCAATCCCAGTCACTTCCAGTGAGTTCCCAATCAATCCCAGTTGCTCCCAGTGAATTCCCAATCAACCCCAGTGAGTTCCCAATCAATCTCAGTTGCTCCCAGTGAGTTCCCAATCAATCCCAGTGAGTTCCAAATCAATCCCAGTTGCTCCCAGTGAGTTCCCAATCAATCCCAGTGAGTTCCAAATCAATCCCAGTCACTTCCAGTGAGTTCCAAATCAATCCCAGTTGCTCCCAGTGAGTTCCCAATCAATCCCAGTGAGTTGCCAATCAATCCCTGTCACTTTCAGTGAGTTCCCAATCAATCCCAGTTGCTCCCAGTAAGTTCCCAGTCAATCCCAGTGAGTTCCCAATCAATCCCAGTCGCTCCCAGTCAGTTCCCAATCAATCCCAGTGAGTTCCAAATCAATCAGTCCCAGTCATTCCCAATCCCAGTGGTCAGTTCCCAATCAATCCCAGTGAGTTCCAAATCAAGTTCCCCAGTTGCTCCCAGTCAGTTCCCAATCAATCCCAGTGAGTTCCAAATCAATCCCAGTTGCTCCCAGTCAATTCCCAATCAATCCTAGTGGCTCCCAGTGCATTCCCAATCAATCCCAGTGGCTCCCAGTGCGTTCCCAATCAATCCCAGTGCGTTCCCAATCAATCCCAGTGAGTTCCCAATCAATCCCAGTCTCTCCCTGTCAGTTCCCAATCAATCCCAGTGGCTCCCAGTGTGTTCCCAATCAATCCCAGTGATTTCCCAATCAGTCTCAGTCACTCCCAGTCAGTTCCCAGTCAGTTCCCAATCAATCCCAGTGTGTTCCCAATCAATCCCAGTGGCTCCCAGTCAATTCCCAATCAATCCCAGTGGCTCCCAGTGCGTTCCCAATCAATCCCAGTGATTTCCCAATCAGTCCCAGTCACTCCCAGTCAGTTCCCAATCAATCCCAGTGAGTTCCCAATCAATCCCAGTCTCTCCCTGTCAGTTCCCAATCAAAGTGGCTCCCAGTGAGTTCCCAATCAGTCCCAGTCACTCCCAGTCAGTTCCCAATCAATCCCAGTGAGTTCCAAATCAATCCCAGTCTCAGTCATTCCCAATCCCAGTGGCTCAGTTCCCAATCAATCCCAGTGGCTCCCAGTGCGTTCCCAATCAATCCCAGTGAGTTCCCAATCAGTCTCAGTCACTCCCAGTCAGTTCCCAATCAATCCCAGTGAGTTCCAAATCAATCCCAGTTGCTCCCAGTCAGTTCCCAATCAATCCCAGTTGCTCCTAGTGCGTTCCCAATCAATCCCAGTGAGTTCCCAATCAATCCCAGTCTCTCCCTGTCAGTTCCCAATCAATCCCAGTGAGTTCCCAATCAATCCCAGTCTCTCCCTGTCAGTTCCCAATCAATCCCAGTGAGTTCCCAATCAATCCCAGTCTCTCCCTGTCAGTTCCCAATCAATCCCAGTGAGTTCCAAATCAATCCCAGTTGCTCCCAGTCAGTTCCCAGTCAGTTCCCAATCAATCCCAGTGAGTTCCCAATCAGTCTCAGTCAATCCCAGTGTGTTCCCAATCAATCCCAGTGGCTCCCAGTCAGTTCCCAATCAATCCCAGTGGCTCCCAGTCAGTTCCCAGTCAATCCCAGTGTGTTCCCAATCAATCCCAGTGGCTCCCAGTCAGTTCCCAATCAATCCCAGTGAGTTCCCAATCAATCCCAGTGGCTCCCAGTCAGTTCCCAGTCAATCCCAGTGTGTTCCCAATCAATCCCAGTGGCTCCCAGTCAGTTCCCAATCAATCCCAGTGGCTCCCAGTCAGTTCCCAGTCAATCCCAGTGTGTTCCCAATCAATCCCAGTGGCTCCCAGATCCTTCCCAATCAATCCCAGTGTGTTCCCAATCAATCCCAGTGGCTCCCAGTCAGTTCCCAATCAATCCCAGTGGCTCCCAGTAGCTCCCAGATCCTTCCCACTTTCCCGGGGGGGGTTCCCCCTGGCTCCCAGTCACCTCCCAGTTACTTCCCAGTCAATCCCAGCTGCTCCCAGTTAGTCCCCAGTGGCTGCCCCCTTGCCCGGGGGTGGTCCCTGGGGGCTGCCAGTGGCTCCTGGTCACTCCCAGTGTCCCCCAGCTGGTGGCGCTGTTGGCGGTGGAGGAGGAGCCTGTCCCTGGCTACCAGGTCCCCACCCCCCTGACCCAGCTGCACCTCAGCCTCTGCCGCTGCTGCGCCCTCTATCGGTGCGGGGGGGAACAGCCAGGGGGGTGGGGGGGTCCCATGGGGCCGTGGGAGCACCCATGGGGGCTGGGGGATAGGGGCTGGGGGGGGATCCTAGGGGATGGGGGAGCACCCATGGGGGCTAGGAGGAGGTTTGTGGGGGCTGGGAGAGGGTCCTAGAGGGGTGGGGGAGCACCCATGGGGATTTGGGGGGTAGGGGATGGGGGGTAGGGGATGGGGGGTAGGGGATGGGGGCCCTATGGGGGTTAGAGGGGGTCCTGGGGTGGGAATGAGCACCCATGGGGGCTGGGGGCACCCATGTGGTCTGAAGGGAGTCCTAGGGGCTGGGGGCTGGTCCTAGGGGTGGGGGGCCACCCATGGGGCTGAGGGGGTCCTATAGAGGCTGGGAGGGGGTCCTTGAAGGGTGGGGGAGCACTGATGGGGGTGAGGGGGGGTCCCATAGGGGCTGCAGGGAGGTAAAGGGAGCACCCATGGGGGCTGGAGGGGTCCTGTGGGTACAGAGGGGGTCACCCATGGGTGGGGAGCACCCAGGGATCTAGACCCATAGGTTGGGGGTCACCCATGGCGGGGGGGGACAGAAAAAGGGCCTGTGGGGAGCACCCATGGGTGGGTGGGTGGGCACAGAGAGACCTGTGGGGTGTTGTGGAGCACCCATGGGTGCTCCCCACCCTCAATGCTTTTTGGGGGGCCTCCCCCCTGCCCTTCTAGGCCTCCCCCCCTGCCCCTGAGGGTGCTGCTGACGGCCGAGACCCTGGGGGTGACCTGCAGCCTGCGTGGGGACAGCTTCCAGCTGCGGTGGGTGGGGGGCACCCAGGGGTCCCCCAAGAACATACAGGGCTGCCAAGAACCTATAGGATGCCCCCAAGAACATATGGGACCCCTCCCAGTCCCCTCCCAGTCCCCTCCAGGTCTCCTCCCAGTCTCCTCCCAGTCCCTCCCAGTCCCCTCCAGGTCTCCTCCCAGTCTCCTCCCAGTCCCCTCCCAGGTCCCCTCCCAGTCTCCTCCCAGTCCCTCCCAGTCCCTCCCAGTCCCTCCCAGTCCCCTCCCAGTCCCCTCCAGGTCTCCTCCCCGTCCCTCCCAGTCTCCTCCCAGTCTCCTCCCAGTCCCCTCCAGGTCTCCTCCCAGTCCCTCCCAGTCTCCTCCCAGTCCCTCCCAGTCCCTCCCAGTCCCTCCCAGTCCCTCCCAGGTCTCCTCCCAGTCCCTCCCAGTCCCTCCCAGTCCCTCCCAGTCTCCTCCCCCTCCCAGTCTCCCTCCCAGTCCCTCCCAGTCCCCTCCAGGTCTTCTCCCAGTCTCCTCCCAGTCCCTCCCAGTCCCTCCCAGTCTCCTCCCAGTCCCTCCCAGTCCCCTCCAGGTCTCCTCCCAGTCCCTCCCAGTCCCCTCCCAGTCCCAGTCCCCTCCCAGTCCCCTCCAGGTCTCCTCCCAGTCCCTCCCAGTCCCTCCCAGTCCCTCCCAGTCTCTCCCAGTCCCCTCCCAGGTCCCCTCCCAGTCCCTCCCAGTCTCCCTCTGCAGTCTCCTCCAGGTCTCCTCCCAGTCCCTCCCAGTCCCCTCCCAGTCCCTCCCAGTCCCCTCCCAGGTCTCCCCTCTCCCAGTCCCTCCCAGTCCTCCCAGTCCCTCCCAGTCCCCTCCAGGTCTCCTCCCAGTCCCTCCCAGTCTCCTCGCAGTCTCCTCCAGGTCTCCTCCCAGTCCCTCCCAGTCTCCTCCCAGTCCCCTCCCAGTCCCCTCCCAGTCCTCCCAGTCCCCTCCCAGTCCCTCCTCCCAGTCTCTCCCAGTCCCCTCCCAGTCCTCTCCAGGTCTCCTCCCAGTCCCTCCCAGTCCCTCCCAGTCCCTCCCAGTCTCCTCCCAGTCCCCTCCCAGTCCCCTCCAGGTCTCCTCCCAGTCCCTCCCCGTCTCCTCCCAGTCCCTCCCAGTCCTCTCCAGGTCTCCTCCCAGTCCCTCCCAGTGCTTCCCAGTATAACCAGTACAGGCTCTGCCCTGTACACCAGTGTAAGCCGCTATAAACCACCGCAGAGGGGGTCCCAGGAGCTGGAGGGGGGGGAATCAGCCATGAGTGGGGGTCTGAGGGGGTGGCTGTAGTGGTTTGTACTGGGTTGTACTGGTTTATACTGGTTTATACTGGTCTGACCCTCTGCCCCCCCAGGCTGCTGGTGGATGACGGCGCCGTGGCCCTGAGCCAGCGCCAGGGCGAGAGGCTGCGGCTGCACACAGGTACCAGTATGGACCAGTATGGACTCCCTGTCCCTCCCAGTCCCCTCCCAGTCTCTCCCAGTCCCCTCCCAGTATCTCCCAGTCCCCTCCCAGTCTCTCCCAGTCCCCTCCCAGTATCTGGCACTCCCCTCCCAGTCCCCTCCCAGTCCCCTCCCAGTCTCTCCCAGTCCCCTCCCAGTATCTGACACTCCCCTCCCAGTCTCTCCCAGTCCCCTCCCAGTATCTGACACTCCCCTCCCAGTCTCTCCCAGTCCCCTCCCAGTATCTGACACTCCCCTCCCAGTCTCTCCCAGTCCCCTCCCAGTATCTGGCACTCCTCTCCCAGTCTCTCCCAGTCTCTCCCAGTCCCCTCCCAGTCTCTCCCAGTCCCCTCCCAGTATCTGGCACTCCCCTCCCAGTCTCTCCCAGTCCCCTCCCAGTATCTGGCACTCCCCTCCCAGTCTCTCCCAGTCCTCTCCCAGTCTCTCCCAGTCCCCTCCCAGTCCCTTCCCAGTATCTGGCACTCCCTCCCAGTCCTCTCCCAGTCTCTCCCAGTCCTCTCCCAGTATCTGGCACCCTCCCAGTCCTCCCAGTCCCAGTCTCCCAGTCCCCTCAGTCTCTCCCAGTCCCCTCCCAGTATCTGGCACTCCCCTCCCAGTCCCCTCCCAGTCCCCTCCCAGTCTCTCCCAGTCCCCTCCCAGTATCTGGCACTCCCCTCCCAGTCCCCTCCCAGTCCCCTCCCAGTCTCTCCCAGTCCCCTCCCAGTCTCTCCCAGTCCCCTCCCAGTATCTGGCACTCCCCTCCCAGTCTCTCCCAGTCCTCTCCCAGTATCTGACACTCTCCTCCCAGTCTCTCCCAGTCCCCTCCCAGTCCCCTCCCCCTCCCCTCCCAGTCCCCTCCCCATCCCTCCCAGTAGCTCCCAGTATCCCCCCAGATTTCGTCTGTGTGCTGGATGTGGATTTCCTGGAGCTGGCCCTGAGCAGCTGGAAGGGCACAGGGGGGGACCCGGTGAGTGGGGGGCAGCTGGGGGTGAGGGGGGCGCTAGGGGGCTCTGTAGCTCCCTATGGGGCTCTGTAGGTCCTTATGGGGGTCTATAGGTCCCTATGGGTTCCCATGGGGCTCTATGGGGCCCTATGGCTCCCTATGGGGCTCTATAGGTTCCTGTGGAGCTCTGGGGGTCCCTATGGGTCTCTATGGGACTCTGGGATTCCATATAGGGCTCTATGGGTCCCTATGAGCCTCAGTGGGTCCCTATGGGTCTCTATGGGTCCTTATGGGATGCTATTGCTCCTGATAGGGCTCTATGGAGTCCTATGGGTCTCAGTGGATCCCTGTGGGTCTCTATTGTACTCTATGGGTCTCTGTGGCTCCCTATGGGGCTGTATTGGCCCCTATGGGGCTCTATGTGTTTCTATGGCTCCCTGTGGGTCCCTATGGGTCAGAGGCCTCTGTCTGGGTGCCAGCCCTCCCCCAACCCCCTAGCCCTGCCCCACAGATGAGCTCTGGGTGGCTCCCTGTGGGTCTCCATGGGTCCCTATGAGTCTCTATGGGTCCCTGTGGGTCTCTATAGTTCCATATGGGGCTCTGTGGCTCCCTGTGGCTCTCTATGGGTCCCTATGAGTCTCTATGGGTCCCTGTGGGTCTCTATAGTTCCCTATGGAGCTCTGTGGATCCCTGTGGCTCTCTATGGGTCCCTATGAGGCTCTATGGGTCCCTGTAGGGCTCTATAGTTCCATATGGGGCTCTGTGGATCCCTGTGGCTCTCTATGGGTCCCTATGAGGCTCTATAGGTCTCTATGGGGCTCTATGGATTCCTATGGGGTTCTGTTGGGCTCTGTGGTTCCTTATGGGGCTCTGTAGGGCCCTATGGGTCTCTGTGGGTCCCAATGGATCCCTATGGGTCAGAGGCCTCTCTCTGGGTCCCAACCCTTCCTCTACCCCTCCAGCCCTGCCCCACAGATGAGCTCTGGGTGGCTCCCTATGGGTCCCTGTGGGTCTCTATGGGCCCCTGTGAGGCTCTATAGGTCTCTATGGGGTTCTGTTGGATTCTGTGGATCCCTATGGGGCTCTGTAGGGCCCTGTGGGGCTCTGTGGGTCCCAATGGATCCCTATGGGTCCCAACCCTTCCTCTACCCCTGCAGCCCTGCCCCACAGATGAGCTCCGGGTGGGTCCTGCTCGGCTCCGGGCCCGAACCTGCCCTGACTCCACTGCTGCCCTGGCTCGGCTCCTGCGGCTCCTGGGCACCCCCACCCCAGCACCCCCCCCAGCAGCCCCCCCAGGACCCACCCCAGGACCCACCACCTGCCCCACCCCAGGGACCCCCACGGCAGGACCCACCGCTGGCCCCACGGCGGCGTCCCGGGACAGCCAGGTAGGGCTGGGGGGCCCCAGAGCCACCCCCAAGTGGGTCCTGGGGGACCACAGTGACCCTTAAGTGGGTCTGGAGAGGGTTCAAGGGGCCCCCAAGTGGGTCTGGGGAGGCCACAGAGCCTCCCAAGTGGGTCTGGGGATGTGTCATGACCCCCAAGTGGGTCTGGGGGGGGTCAAAGGGACCTTTGTGCCCCATGGTGACCCCCAAGTGGGTCTGGTGGGGGCACTGTGAGCCCCAAGTGGGTCTGGGGGTCTGGTGGTGGGGTGAGCCCCCAAGGGGCAATGTGAGCCCCAAGTGGGTCTGGGGGAGGTCACAGGGACCTTTGTGCCCCATGGTGACCCCCAAGTGGGTCTGGTGGGGGCACTGTGAGCCCCAAGTGGGTCTGGGGGAGGTCACAGGGACCTTTGTGCCCCATGGTGACCCCCAAGTGGGTCTGGTGGGGGCAATGTGAGCTCCAAGTGGGTCTGGGGGAGGTCAAAGGACCCTTTGTGCCCTATGGTGACCCCCAAGTGGTTCTTGGGGGGTTGCTCGTGGCTCTGGGGGGTTACTTACAGGTCTGGGGGGGGATCTCTGCCCCATAAGTGACCTCCCTCTGCCCCACAGATCAACCAGCAGGATCTGACTGATGCCCTTCGGGACACTCCCTCAGTGCCCCCGGGTATGGAGGGGGAGGGGCACTTGTGGGTCTGGGGGGGGCACTTATGGAGCTGGGAAGGGCACTTGTGGGATTGGGGAACATACTTATGGGGCTGGGGAGGGCACTTATGAGTCTTGGGGAAGCACTTGTGGGTCTGAGGAGGGCACCTTTGAGGCTGGGGCCGGCACTTGTGGGGCCAGAGGGAGGCACTCGTGGGGCTGGTGGAGCACTTAGGGGGTCGGGGGGGTACTTAGGGGGTCGGGGGGGCACTTAGGGGGTCGGGGGGGCACAGAGGGGGGGGGGCAATTATGGGGCTGGGGAGGGCATTTATGGATCTGGGGGGGGCACTTAAGGGGCTGACTCCCCCTTTTGCCCCCACCCACCCCTCAGGTGCAGCCCCCCCGCCCCCCCCTCCCCCCCCAGTCTCTTTCTATTGGTTCCCAGGGGAAGGGGGTGGGGGAGGAGCCTCCCGGACACCCCCTGCCCCCTCCCCCCAACCCCGGGACCTCCCCCTCCAATCGGACCCCCCCGGAGCCCCCCCCACGGATCAGGATGGGTTTTGTATCCTGGAGGCTCCTCCCTCACCAGTGAGTGACTGGGAGGGGATGGGGAGGGGATGGGAGGGACTGGGAGGGACTGGGAGGGCACTGAGAAGGATTGGGAGGGATTGGGGAGGGGGACTGGGAGGGACTAGGAGAGGACTGGGAGAGGACTGGGAGGGACTGGGAGGGACTGGGAGGGACTGGGAAGGCACTGGGAGGGGCTAGGAGAGGACTGGGAGGCACTAGGAGGGACTGGGAGAGGCTGGGAGAGGACTGGGAGGGGACTGAGAGGGGACTGGGAGAGGCTGGGAGGGGACTGGGGGGCACTGGGAGGGATTGGGAAGGCACTGGGAGGGGCTAGGAGGGGACTGGGAGGGACTGGGAGGCACTAGGAGGGACTGGGAGAGGCTGGGAGAGGACTGGGAGGGGACTGGGAGAGGCTGGGAGGGGCTGGGAGGGCTCTGGGAGGGGCTGGGGGGCACTGGGAGGGGCTGGGAGGCACTGGGAGGGGCTGGGAGGGCTCTGGGAGGGGCTGGGAGGGACTGGTTTGGACTGGTTTGCACTGGGATGTGCAGTGCCTGACGGAGTCCTCCCGGCCGCCAGGGGTCGCTGCCCTCCCCCCGCATCCGCTGGCTGCAGCCTCCCCCCCTGCGGCTCCTCGAGGGCCACTTTGGGCCCCCCCTGGGGGGGGGCAGAGACCTCCTGAAGCCCCCCCCGGGGCTGCCCCCCCCCTGCCACCGCCTGCTGCTCAGCGACCTCACCTTTGATTGGCTGCTGCACGGGGGGAGGGACTTCGGGCCCGGCCCCGCCCACAGGTGGGTGGCCAATGGGGGAGAGGAAGGGGGCGGGGTTAAAGCTGAGGCCCCGCCCCCCACACACACGGGGGGAATGGAATGCAGGGGGAGGGGCTGGGGGAGGAGAGTGAGGGTTTGGGGGCGGGGCTGATTAAGAACACGCCCCTAAGGGGGGGGGGGGTTAATGTGAGGGGTGGGTTAAAGGAGGGGGCTGGGCCTTGATTGGGTGGATAAGAGGTGGGAGGGCTTCTGGGCAGGGTGGGGGGAGGGGTTTAGGCCTGGTCTAAGGACACGCCCCTCAGGGTGGGGCTGGAGGAAGGGGCGGGGTTAAAGCAGAGGGCTGGCCCCTGATTGAGTGCATTGGGAGATGGGGGTAGGATGGGGCGTTTGGGGGTGGGTCTAATGAAGGAAACGCCCCTAAGGGGGTGGGGCTACAGAGCAGGGCAGGGTCAACACAGTTGCCCAGGCCCTGATTGGGTGGATTTGGTGGGTGGGGCCCTTTGGGAGGGGGAGGGGTTCAGGGACATTTGGGGCAGGGCCAAGGGGTGGGGTGGTGCTAAAGGGGGTGGGGATGCAGTGGGTGGGGTTTCACCTGACCCCGCCCCGTGTCTCATAGGACCCGCCCCCGAGGCCGCGCCCACACCGGCCCCGCCCCTTGGCGTAGCCGAGGAGGCCCTGGGAGGAGCCAGGAACTGGTGATGGAGCTGCACCTGGGGAAGGTACTGGGAGGGACTGGGAAGGACTGGGAGGGGACTGGGAAGGAGTGGGAGGGACTGGGAGGGGACTGGGAGAGACTGGGAAGGACTGGGAGTGGACTGGGAGGGACTGGGAGGGGACTGGGAGGGAATGGGAGTGGACTGGGAGGGACTGGGAGGGGACTGGGAAGGAGTGGGAGAGACGGGGAGTGGACTGGGAGTGGACTAGGAGGGACTGGGAGGGGACTGGGAGGGGACTGGGAGGGACTGGGAGGGGACTGGGAGGGACTGGGAAGGACTGGGAGTGGACTGGGAGGGACTGGGAGTGGACTGGGAGGGAATGGGAGTGGACTGGGAGGGACTGGGAGGGGACTGGGAAGGAGTGGGAGAGACGGGGAGTGGACTGGGAGGGGACTGGGAGGGACTGGGAGGGACTGGGAGGGATTGGGAGGGACTGGGGGGGGACTGGGAGGGACTGGGAAGGACTGGGAGGGGACTGGGAGGGACTGGGAAGGACTGGGAGGGACTGGGAGGGGACTGGGAGGGGACTGGGAAGGACTGGGAAGGACTGGGAGGGGACTGGGAGGGACTGGGAGGGGACTGGGAGGGGACTGGGAGGGACTGGGAAGGACTGGGAGGGGACTGGGAGGGACTGGGAGGGGACTGGGAGGGACTGGGAGGGACAGGGAGGGACTGGGAGGGGACAGGGAGGGACTGGGAGGGGACTGGGAGGGACTGGGAGGGACTGGGAGGGGACTGGGAGGGACTGGGAGGGGACTGGGAGGGACTGGGAGGGGACTGGGAGGGGACTGGGAAGGACTGGGAGGGACTGGGAGGGGACTGGGAGGGACTGGGAGGGACTGGGAGGGACTGGGAGGGGACTGGGAAGGACTGGGAGGGACTGGGAGGACTGGGAGGGACTGGGAAGGACTGGGAGGGGACTGGGAGGGACTGGGAGGGGACTGGGAGGGACTGGGAGTCACTGGGGGGGGTTTTGTCTTTCTCCCCTCCTCCCCCCCGTTCAGGTCAGCCTCCAGCACGAGACCTACGCCCCCCCTCCTCCCCCTCCTCCTTCCTCTCCTCCTCCTCCTCCTCCTGCTGCCTCTCCTCCCCCTCCCTCCCAGCCCCCCGGGGGTCCCTGGGGAGCTCCCCACTTCCAGACTGGTGCTACTGGTGCAGGACCTGGAGCTGAGAGACCGCCTGGGGGGGGGCAACTCCCACGCCCCCCCCTTCCTCTGCAGGCACCCCCGGGGGGGGGGACCCCCCCCTCAGCCCCCCACGGTAAGACTCTGAGGACCCCCCCCCAACCCCACCTTATGGAACCCCCTTGGGGACCCCCTCCCTTTGGACACCCCTCCCCCATTTTTAACAGCCTCTCCCCCTGACCCCCTCTTTTAACCCCCTTTTAACCTCCCCTTTTAACCCCCTTTAAGCCCCCTTTTAACCTCCCTTTTATCCTCCCCTTTTTAACCCCCATTTTAACCCCTCTTTAACCCCCTTTTACCCCCTTTAAACCCCCTTTAACCTGCCCCCTTTTAACCTCCCCTTTACCCCCTTTTAAGCTCCCCTTTAACCCCCTTTTACCCCCTTTAACCCCCTTTTTAACACCCCTTTTAAGCCCCCTTTAACCTCCCCTTTTAACCTCTTTTTAAGCCCCCTTTAACCCCCTTTTAACCCCACCTTTTTACCCCCTTTTAACCCCCATTCACCCCCTTTTTAGCCCCTCCCCTTTTTAGCCCCCCCCCCCCCTCATAACCCTCCCTTTGACACCCCTCTCCTTTTGCCCCTCCCCTTAACCCCTCCCTTTGGGGACCCCACTTTGAGCCCCCTGCTTTTATCCCCCTTTGAACCCCCAACTTTTAACCCCCTCAACTTTGAACCCCTCTTGGGATCCTCTCATCCCCTTCAGTGCCCCCCCACCTTTGACCCCCCCCCATTTTAACCACCCTCCCCCACCTTTGACCCCCTCCCCATCCTTTTGACCCCTCCCCCGATTGCCCCTCCCCATAATTTGGACACCCCCTATAATTTTCCTGCCTCCCCAAATTATTTTGGACCCCCAATACCTTTCCTGCCCCCAATTATTTTGTCCCCCTCCAATTACTTTGGACCCCCCAATAATTTTCCTCCCCCTTAATTTCCTTCCCTTTCATTAATTTTGGGCCCCCAATTAATTTTTATCCCTCCCCCAAATTAATCTTGGGCCCCCCTCCCCTAATTAATTTTGTGCCACCCCCAGCTCTGCCTGAAGGCTCTCAGGGTCTTGCCCCAGCCGCCCCCGGGGGTCCCTGAGTGCTGCCTGAGGGTCACCCTGAGCCCCTGAGGCTTCACATCGACCAGGTGGAGGGGGACAAACGGGGGCAAGGGAGGAGAGTTGAGGAGGGGGAACAGAAAGGGACTAGAAATGGGGGCAAAACATCGGGGGTCAGAAAAAAGGGGGACAGGGGAAAGGGGGGAACAATGTGGGGACACCAAATTGGGGGAGGGAAGGAATAATGGGGGCACCAAATGGGGGGCATGGAAAGGGGGGCAGGAAAATGGGAAGGGAATAATAGGGGGAGGAAAGAGAGGGGACAATAAGGGGGGGCCTGGGGGAGTGTCCTTGGGGGTGTCCTGCAGAGGGGGTCCTCGGGGGGCGGGTCTGGGGGTGTTAGAGTGGTCCTGGGGTGGCCTAGGGAGGGTCCTGCAGAAGGGGGTTCTGGGGGCAGTGCCTTTGGGGGGGGTCTGCAGTGGGGGGGCCCTGAGGGGGGCTCTTGGGGAGTCTCCAAGGGAGGGATTTTGGGGGGGTCCTGAAGGGGGGTCTTAGGAAGGTCCTGATGGGGATCCTGCAGGGTAGCTTGGGGGGGGGGGGGAGGAGGGGGTCTTAAGGATCCAGGGGGGGTCGTGGGGTTCCTGTGGGCCCCCCATGACTCATTGCCCCTCCTCTTCCCCCTTCTTCCCCCCACCCAGGATGCCCTCCTCTTCCTCAGGGATTTTGTCAGCAGCTTCATACAGCACATGGGGAACCCCCCCCGGGGTACTGGGAGGGATTGGGAGGGGCCTGGGAGGGGCTGGGGGGGCCTGGGAGGGGATTGGGAGGGACTGGGGGGGACTGGGAGGGGATTGGGAGGGACTGGGGGGGACTGGGAGGGGACTGGGAGGGATTGGGAGGGGACTGGGGGGGACTGGGAGGGGATTGGGGAGGGATGGGGAGGGACTGGGAGGGATTGGGAGGGGACTGGAGGGGGGTCCCTTCAACCCCTCCCCTTCCCATCCCAGACTTCCCAGTTCCTGGGGACCCTCCTGGACTGGAGCCACTGGCTGGGGAGGAGCCTGACAGTGACCCCCCGGTGTACTTCCGGTATGGGCACTGGGAGGCACTGGGAGGCACTGGGAGGACTGGGAGGCACTGGAGCCTACCCTGGAGCCACCTTGGTTCTACCAGGGCAGCCCTGGGGCCTCCTTGGGATCACTGGGGACAGCCTGGGGACACTGGAGGCCACCCTGGGGCCACCTTGGGGCCAATTCTGGGTTGGGCACACTCAAGATAGGGACCCTGAGGTCACCTTGAGGCCACTGAGGCCACCCTGGGGCCACCTTGGGGACACTGGGGACAGCTTGGGGCCGCTGAGGCTCCCCTGGGGCCACCTTGGGGACACTTTGGGGACACTGAGGCCACCCTGGGGACACCTTGGGGACACTGGGGACAGCTTGGGTCTGCTGAGGCCACCCTGGGGCCACCTTGGGGACATTGGGGACAGCCTGGGGCCGCTGAGGTCACCCTGGGGCCATCTCTGGGGGCAGAGGTGCCAGAGCTGTCCCCAGTGTCCCCTTCCCCCCAGGCAGGTTCGGTTCACGGCTGAGGTCCCCTTGTGGCTGGACTACCGAGGGACTCGTGTCACCATGGAGCAGGTGACACCCTGGGGACCCTGGGGACAGCCAGGGGGGCAGGGAGGGGACAGGCAGGAGTGGGGAGGGGACAATCAGAAGCTGGAAGGGACAATCAGGGTCCCAGGAGGGGACAGTGGGGACCTGGAGGGGCCAGGTGGCATCAGGAAGTGACAATGTCCCTTGTCCCCTCTGTCCCTTGTCCCCTCTGTCCCCTCAGGGGGCCCTGGCAGGGATCCTGATCGGCCTGGGGAGGCTGAACTGCTGCCAGCTGAGGCTGAGGAGGCTGAGCCACAGACAGGGGTGACTGAGAGGGACTGGGAGGAACTGGGAGGAACTGGGAGGGACTGGGATGAACTGTGAGGGGACTGGAAGGGGACTGGGATGAACTGGGAGGGGACTGGGAGGGACTGGGATGAACTGGGAGGGACTGGGATGAACTAGGAGGGGGACTGGGAGGGACTGGGATGAACTGTGAGGGGACTGGGAGGGGACTGGGAGGGGACTGGGATGAACTAGGAGGGGGACTGGGAGGGACTGGGATGAACTGTGAGGGGACTGGAAGGGGACTGGGATGAACTGGGAGGGGACTGGGAGGGACTAGGATGAACTGGGAGGGGACTGGGATGAACTGGGAAGGGACTGGAAGGGGACTGGGATGAACTGGGAGGGGACTGGGATGAACTGTGAGGGGACTGGGAGGGACTGGGATGAACTGGGAGGGACTGGGATGAACTAGGAGGGGGACTGGGAGGGACTGGGATGAACTGTGAGGGGACTGGGATGAACTGGGAGGGGACTGGGAGGGGACTGGGATGAACTGGGAGGGGACTGGGAGGGACTGGGATGAACTGGGAGGGGACTGGGAGGGACTAGGATGAACTGGGAGGGGACTGGGAGGGACTGGGATGAATTGGGAGGGACTGGGATGAACTGAGAGGGGACTGGGAGGGACTAGGATGAACTGGGAGGGGACTGAGAGGGGACTGGAACTGGGAGGGGACTGGGAGGGGACTGGGAGGGGACTGGGAGGGACTGGGGATGAGGGGACTAGGACTGGGGACTGGGAGAACTGAGAGGGGACTGGGAGGGGATGAACTGGGAGGGGGAGGGGGACTGGGAGGGACTGGGAGGGATGAACTGGGAGGGGACTGGGATGAACTGGGAGGGGACTGGGAGGGACTAGGATGAACTGGGAGGGGACTGGGAGGGACTGGGATGAACTGGGAGGGGACTGGGAGGGGACTGGAACTGGGAGGGGACTGGGAGAGGACTGGGAGGGGACTGGGATGAACTGGGAGGGGGACTGGGAGGGCCTGGGGTGTGCCCAATGTCTACTGCTGTCCCCTGCAGGCTGCTGGGGCTGGGGAAGGTCCTGAGCTGGGCAGTGGCCGAGTGGCTCCGGGACATTCGGTGTCACCAACTGCCAGCGCTGCTGGGGGGGGTGGCCCCGGTCCAGGCCGTCCTCAGCCTCTGTGAGTTGTCCCCACAGGGTCCCCAGAGTGGCTTTGTCCCCCAAAGGGATCTTGGATTGGCATCAAGGTGGCCTCAGCTGGCCCCAAAGTGGCCTAGGGTGGTCCTGGGTGGGGGTGGCAGTGGTGGCTTTGTCCCCAGGGTGGCCACAGGTGGCCCCAAAGTGGTCTAGGGTGGCATTAGGTGAGGGTGGCAGTGGTGGCTTTGTCCCCAAGGTGTCCCCTTGGGGTGGTGGCACCAAAGTGGCCTCAGGGGTCTCCAATGTCCATAAGCTGTCCCCAACCTGTCCCAAAGCCACCTCTGTGGTGTCCCCTTGGGGTGGTGGCACCAAGGTGGCCTCAGGGGTCCCCAATGTCCATCAGGTGTCCCCATGCTGTCCCCAAAGCCACCTCTGTGGTGCCCCCTTGGGGTGGTGGCACCCAGGGGACCCCAATGTCCCCAAGCTGTCCCCAAAACCACCCCTGAGGTGCCCCCTTTGGGGTGGTGTCCCCAAGGTGGCCTCAGGGGTCCCCAATGTCCCCAAGCTGTCCCCAAAGCCACCCCTGCGGTGCCCCCTTGGGGTGGTGGCACCACAGGGTCCCCGCGCTGTGGGCTGCGGCCGCCGGGGGCGGTGCCTCTGACGCTGCTGTTCTGTCTCCGGCCTAGGGAGGGCGCTGCGGGACCTGCTGGCACTGCCGCTGCTGCCGCTGCTGCCGGTGGGGAGCAGCGCCGGGGGCGTCACCCGCGGGGTGGCGCGGGGTGGCGGCCCTGGGGTTGGCCTCGGCCAGCGCTGCCCTGGGGCTGGGCAGCCGCCTGCGGAGGGCGCTGCAGGTGAGGACCCTCCCCCCCTCCTCCCCCTCTGGACCCACCTCTGACCCCCCCAGACCCAACCCAGACCCCTCCCTGCTGACCCAACACAGACCCCTCCCCTCCCAGACCCAACCCAGACCCCTCCCCCCTGACCCAACCCAGACCGTTTCCGCCCTGACCCAACCCAGACCCCTTCCGCCCTGAACCCACCTCAGACCCCTCCTGGGAACCCATATCAGAACCCCCCTGTCCCCCCTGAACCCCACCCAGACCCCTCCACCCCAAAGCTCCCCAGAACTTCCTCCAGATCCCTCCTGAACCAACCCCCAGACCCACCCCAAAACCCTAAGAGTCACCCAGGACCCTCCCCAAAATTTCCCCATGGCTACAAGACCCCTCAGGACCCCCCAGGCGCCCTTAGGACCCGCAACACCTCCCCAGACTCCTCCAAGTCTCCAGGATCCTCCTAGACCTCATCCAGGGAACCCCCCTCAAGGGACCCTGCCCAAACCCTAGGTCCCACTCAGGACACCCCTAAGTCCCCAGGACCCCAAAAGGGGCCCTAGGACCCCTCCACCCCCAGACTCCCCCCCCCACCCCAGAGACCACCCAAAAGGCCCCAGACCCTCATCCCCCCAAGATCCCCCAAGAACCCCCTGAGACACTCCCCCAATCCCCAACCCCCCCCCCGAGACCTCTCCAGGACTGCCCCCCCAAAATTCTTCCTGGGACCCACCCAAGACCTCCCAGGACCCCAAGCCCCCCAGCACCCCCACCCCAGGACTCCCCTAGAGCCCCAACTCCAGAGGTTGCTGGGGGGGTCCCCATGGATGTCCCCCATCCATGGTGAGGGAGGGTCAGGATTTGGGGGTAAATGACCCCCCTGACCCCTTCCCTCCCCAGGCTCTGGCTGAGGCTCTGTACGAACTGGTGGCCCCACAAGGACCCCCGAGGCCATTGGAGGCCCCCCCAGACCCTCAGCAGGTACAGACCAGTATAGACCCATATAGACTAGTATGGACCAGTCTAAACCAGTGTGGACCAGTATAGACCAGTATAAAGCAGTATGGCCCAGTATAAACCAATATAGACCAGTATGGCCTGCATAGAGCAGTATGGACCATTTTGGACGCATATAGATTGGTATGGACAAGTACAGACCAGTATAGCCCAGCATAGACCAGTATGGACAAGTATGAACCCATATAGACCACTCTGGACCAGTATGGACCAGTATGGACAATTACGGAGCAGTATGGACCAATATAGACCAGTATGGACTAGTACGGATCAGTACAGAAGCATACGGACTGATACGGACCGATACGGACCAGTACGGATCGATACGGACCAGTACGGACTGATAGGGACCGATACGGACCAGTACGGACCGATAGGGACCAGTATGGACCGATAGTGACCAATAGGGACCAGTATGGACCAATAGGGACCAGTACGGACCGATAGGGACCGATACGGGCCAGTACGGACTGATACGGACCAGTATGGACCGATACAGACCGATACGGACCAGTACGGACTGATACGGACCAGTATGGACCGATACGGACCAGTATGGACTGATACGGACCGATACGGACCAGTATGGACCAATAGGGACTGATACAGACCAGTACGGACCGGTACAGACCAGTACGGACCAATAGGGACTGATACAGACCAGTACGGACCGAGACGGACCAGTACGGACCAATAGGCACTGATACAGACCAGTACGGACCGATACGGACCAGTATGGACCGATAGGGACTGATACGGACCAGTACGGACCGATACGGACCAGTATGGACCGATAGGGACTGATACGGACCAGTACGGACCGATACGGACCAGTATGGACCGATAGGGACTGATACGGACCAGTACGGACCGATACAGACCAGTATGGACCGATATGGACCGATAGGGACCAGTGCAGACCAATAGGGACCAGTACGGACCGATAGGGACCAGTATGGACCAATAGGGACCGATACGGACCAGTACGGACCGATACGGACCAGTATGGACCGATACAGACCGATACGGACCAGTACGGACCGATACGGACCAGTAGGGACCGATAGGGACCAGTAGGGACCGATACGGACCAGTACGGACTGATACGGACCAGTATGGACCGATATGGACCAGTATGGGCTGAACCGGACGAGTACGGACCGATAGGAACCAGTATGGACCGATAGGGACAGATAGGGACCAGTACGGACTGATACAGACCGATACGGACCAGTACGGACTGATACGGACCGATACGGACCAGTACGGACTGATACGGACCAGTAAGGACCGATAGGGACCAGTAGGGACCGATAGGGACCAGTATGGACCGACACGGACCAGTACAGACCAATACGGACCAGTAAGGACCGATAGGGATCGATACGGACCAATACAGACCGATACGGACCAGTAAGGACCGATAGGGACTGATATGGACTAGTAAGGACCGATACGGACCAGTACAGACCGATATGGGCTGATGCGGACCAGTACGGACCGATATGGGCTGATACGGACCAGTACGGACCGATACGGACCAGTATGGACCGATATGGGCTGATACGGACCAGTACGGACCGATACGGACCAGTACGGACCGATAGGGATCGATACGGACCAGTACGGACCGATACGGACCAGTACGGACCGATAGGGACCGATATGGACCAGTACGGACTGATACGGACCAGTATGGACCGATATGGACCAGTACGGACTGATACGGACCAGAATGGACCGATATGGACCAGTATGGGCTGATACGGACGAGTACGGACCGATAGGGACCAGTATGGACCGATAGGGACAGATAGGGACCAGTACGGACTGATACGGACCGATACGGACCAGTACGGACTGATACGGACCAGTAAGGACCGATAGGGACCAGTAGGGACCGATAGGGACCGATACGGACCAGTACGGTTCGATACAGACCAGTACGGACCTATAGGGACTGATACGGACCAGTACGGACCGATAGGGACCGATACGGACCAGTAAGGACCAATAGGGATCGATACGGACCAGTACGGACCAGTATGAACCGATAGGGACCGATACGGACCAGTACGGACCGATACGGACCGATACGGACGAGTACGGACTGATACGGACCAGTAAGGACCGATAGGGATCGATACGGACCAGTATGGACCGATATGGACCGATACAGACCAGTACGGACTGATACGGACCGATACGGACGAGTACGGACCAATACGGACCAGTAAGGACCGATAGGGACCAGTATGGACCAATACGGACTGATACGGACCGATACGGACCAGTACGGACTGATACGGACAAGTAAGGACCGATAGGGACCAGTATGGACCAATACGGACCAGTACGGACTGATACGGACAAGTAAGGACCAATAGGGACCAGTAAGGACCGATACGGACCAGTACGGTTCGATACAGACCAGTATGGACCGATAGGGATCGATACGGACCAGTAAGGACCGATAGGGACCGATACGGAGCAGTACGGTTCGATACAGACCAGTATGGACCAATAGGGACCGATAGGGACCAGTAAGGACCGATACGGACCAGTAAGGACCGATAGGGATCGATACGGACCAGTACGGACCGATAGGGACCAGTATGGACCAATAGGGACCGATAGGGACCAGTAAGGACCGATAGGGACCAGTAAGGACCGATAGGGACCGATACGGACCAGTAAGGACCGATAGGGACCAGTATGGACCGACACGGACCAGTACAGACCAATACGGACCAGTAAGGACCGATAGGGATCGATACGGACCAATACGGACCGATACGGACCAGTAAGGACCGATAGGGACTGATATGGACTAGTAAGGACCGATACGGACCAGTACAGACCGATATGGGCTGATGCGGACCAGTACGGACCGATATGGGCTGATACGGACCAGTACGGACCGATACGGACCAGTACGGACCGATAGGGAACGATACGGACCAGTACGGACTGATACGGACCAGTACGGACCGATATGGGCTGATACGGACCAGTACGGACCGATACGGACCAGTACGGACCGATAGGGAACGATACGGACCAGTACGGACTGATACGGACCAGTACGGACCGATAGGGATCGATACGGACCAGTACGGACCGATACGGACCAGTACGGACCGATAGGGATCGATACGGACCAGTACGGACCGATACGGACCAGTACGGACCGATAGGGATCGATACGGACCAGTACGGACTGATACGGACCGATACGGACCAGTATGGACCGATACAGACCGATATGGACCAGTACGGACTGATACGGACCAGTAAGGACCGATAGGGACCAGTAGGGACCGATAGGGACTGATACGGACCAGTACGGTTTGATACAGACCAGTACGGACCGATAGGGACCGATACGGACCAGTAAGGACCGAAAGGGACTGATACGGACCAGTACGGACCAGTATGAACCGATAGGGACTGATACGGACCAGTACGGACCGATACGGACCAGTACGGACCGATACGGACCGATACGGACCAGTACGGACTGATACGGACCAGTACGGACCGATACGGACCAGTACAGACCGATATGGACCAATACAGACCAGTACGGACTGATACGGACCGATACGGACGAGTACGGACCAATACGGACCAGTAAGGACCGATAGGGATCGATACGGACCAGTACGGACCGATTAGGACCAGTATGGACCGATACGGACCAGTACGGACTGATATGGACAAGTAAGGACCGATAGGGACCAGTATGGACCGATACGGACCAGTACGGACTGATACGGACAAGTAAGGACCGATAGGGACCAGTAAGGACCGATACGGACCAGTACGGTTCGATACAGACCAGTATGGACCGATAGGGATCGATACGGACCAGTAAGGACCGATAGGGATCGATACGGACCAGTACGGACCGATAGGGACCAGTACGGACCGATAGGGACCAGTATGGATCGATAGGGAACGATACGGACCAGTAAGGACCGATAGGGACCAGTATGGACCGATAGGGACCGATACGGACCAGTAAGGACCGATATGGGCTGATACGGACCAGTACGGACCGATACGGACCAGTACAGACCGATATGGGCTGATGCGGACCAGTACGGACCGATACGGACCAGTACAGACCGATATGGGCTGATACGGACCAGTACGGACCGATACGGACCAGTATGGACCGATACAGACCGATATGGACCAGTACGGACTGATACGGACCAGTAAGGACCGATAGGGATCGATACAGACCAGTACGGACTGATACGGACCAGTATGGACCGATACAGACCGATATGGACCAGTACGGACTGATACGGACCAGTAAGGACCGATAGGGACCAGTAGGGACCGATAGGGACCGATACGGACCAGTACGGTTCGATACAGACCAGTACGGACCGATAGGGACCGATACGGACCAGTAAGGACCGATAGGGATCGATACGGACCAGTACGGACCAGTATGAACCGATAGGGACCGATACGGACCAGTACGGACCGATAGGGACCAGTAAGGACCGATACGGACCAGTACGGACCGATACGGGCCAGTACGGACCAATACGGAGCAGTAAGGACCGATATGGACCAGTAGGACCGATACGGACCAGTACGGACCGATATGGGCTGATACAGACCAGTACGAACCGATATGGACCGATACGGACCAGTACAGACCGATATGGGCTGATACGGACCAGTATGGACCGATATGGACCAATATGGACCAGTATGGACCAATATGGACCAGTACGGACCGATACGGACCAATATGGACCAGTACGGACTGATACAGTCCGATACAGACCAGTATGGACCGATACGGACCGATATGGACCAGTAAGTACCGATACGGTCCAGTATGTACCGATAGGGACCGATACGGACCAGTAAGGACCGATACGGACCAGTACAGACCGATACGGACCAGTATGGACCGATACGGACTGATACAGAGCAGTACAGACCAATATGGACCGACCAGTACAGACCGATACGGACCAGTATGGACCGATACGGACTGATACAGAGCAGTACAGACCAATATGGACCAGTACAGACCGATATGGACTGATACGGACCAGTACAGACCGATACGGACCAGTACGGACCGATATGGACTGATACAGAGCAGTACAGACCAATATGGACCAGTACAGACCGATATGGACTGATACGGACCAGTACAGACCGATACGGACCAGTATGGACCGATACAGACTGATACAGACCAGTATGGACTGATACAGACCAATACGGTCCAGTACAGACCGATATGGACTGATACGGACCAGTACAGACCGATACGGACCAGTATGGACCGATACAGACCGATACGGACCAGTACAGACCAGTACGGAGTGATATGGACCAGTGCGGACTAGTACGAACCAGTACGGATAAATACAGACCGATATGGACTGATATGGACTGATACAGAGCAGTACAGACCGATACGGACCGCTACGGACCAGTACAGACTGATACAGACCGATACGGAGCGATATGGTCCAGTATGGACCGATGCGGACTGATCCGGACCAGTACAGACCAGTATGAACTGATCCGGACCAGTACAGACTGATCTGGAGAGATACAGACCAGTATGGACCAATACAGACCAGTACGGAGCCATACAGACACGTACGGACCAGTAGGGGCCAGTGTGGGGTCGGGGGCTGGGGGTGGTGGTTGTGCTGCTGCCGCCCTCCCAGTAACCCTTCCCCCCCTCCCCCTTCCCCCTTCTGTCTCCCGCAGACCCCTCCCGGAGGCTCCAGCAGGAGAGGTCCCAGGCGGCAGCCGCAATAAACTGCTTGGTACTGGGAGCGCTGGGACCCAGCGGCTCGTGCGGGGCAGCGGAAGGGGCTGGGGGGGGAGGGGGGGGCAGCGGAAGTGTGGCAGCTGAGACAGGAAGTAGCCCTCCCGAGTCCGGAAGGCTCTGTGCCCAGCCTGGGACTCAGTGCACCGCGGCCGGAAGTGGCTCCAGAGGCCACTGGGATCCTGCCCCCGGGCACCCCCTTACTGCTGGCGCCGAGGCCTGGACCGGAAATAGCAGCGTCGTGACCGGAAGTGGCCCTAACAAGGCCGGAAGTTGGCAACAGATGGGGCCGGGGTTGGTGTTGTCATCCTCCTGACCCCGGCCCAGGCTGGGAGGCAGTGGGGGTGGGTCCCGGGAGCACCCCCGGGGGGTAGGGGGCGGCACAGGCCGGGAGGCCCTCTCCAAACACCACTTTATTGCGAAGCGCCACACTCGGGGGGGCAGGACCGGAAGTCGCCGCAGCACAGCAGGGCCCCGCGGCGCGGCGGCCGGAAGTGACGCCGCCGACACCGGAAGTGGCTCTGCCCGGCCACCACAACCGAGCGGCCGGACCGGAAGTCGTCGCAGCCAGACCGGAAGTGGGCTCCTCAGTGCCCCACCCGCACGTGGGGGTTGTTGAGCAGCTCCAGCGCGGGGTCCGGCCCCGCCCCCCGGCCCAGCGCCCCCAGCAGCAGCAGCAGCAGCGCCAGCAGCAGGACCCCGCCCAGCGCCAGCACCAGCGGCGGGGGGGGGCGGGGGGGGCCCCGGGCGTGGCAGCTGGGGGGGGAGGGGGAGGGGGAGGAGGAGGGGGGGGGGGGAGAGAGGGAGGGATCAGACCCCACCCAGGCCGCCCAACACACCCCAGGAACCTTCTCTGCTTCCCAGCCCCAGCACCTCCCAAGCCCCTCCCAGTCCCTTCCCACTCCCCCCCCAGCCCCTCCAGCCCCTCCCCCTCCTTCCCAATCCCCTCCCAGTCCCCTCCTCATCCTCTCTCTTATCCCCTCCCAGTCCCTTCCCAGCCCCTCCCCTCCTTCCCACTCAAGCCCCCCCAGCCCCTCCCAGTCCCTCCCCCTCCCAGTCTCCTCCCAGTCCCTCCCTCCCAAGCCCCTCCCCCAGTCCCTCCCAACCCCTCCCAGCCCCCTCCCAATCCCCTCCCCCTCCTTCCCACTCCCCCCCCAGCCCCTCCCAAGCCCCTCCCAGTCTCCTCCCAGCCCCTCCCAGCCCCCCCAGTACCGCAGCCCCGGGGGCAGCCAGCTCAGTGCTGTTCTCCTCCTGTATTTGTCTTCCTCCCTGTCGGGAGGGCTCCGCCCCCAGCGCCCCCCCAGGGCCTTCCGGGGACCTGCAGTGGAGGAGGGGGAGGGCAGAGCAGGGAGGACCTTCCCAGAGCCCCTCTGGGAGCTCCTAAGAGCACAGCAAAGGTTCCCAGCTGCGGCCTGCTGCCCCCCAGCCCCTCCCAGCTCCATCCTGGGCTCCTGGCTCCGTACCTGGCTGTGGGGGCGGGGCCTCGGCGGTCACGTGCAGGGTCACGTGCTCGGGGGCGGGGCTTGGGGCGGGCTCCGGGGGGGGCGCTGGGGCTGTTGGGGGGAGGTCCCAGTTCATCCCAGTTCACTCCCAGGCCCCTCCCAGCCCCTCCCCAGCCTCTCACCATTAAACTCCCCCCAGGGCTCCTCCTTTCCTTCTGTCTCTGGCTCCAGGTCCTCAATCTGGGGGGGAGGGGAGGGAAGGGGGTCAAATCCTGGGGGCAGTGGGAGCACTGGGGGCACTGGAGGGGGTGGGGCTAGGGGGTTGGGGGAGGGTGGTGGTCAGTTTGGGGGCCGGGGGTGGTCCTATAAACTTTTGGGGTGCTGGGGGTCAGGTGGGGGGGTCCAGGAAGGGGCTGGGGAGGTCGATTTGGAGGGGGCCAGGAGGGAGGGGGAGTCAGGTTGGGGGGCGCCCAGGAGAGGCTGGGGGGCTCAGCCTGGGAGGGCAGGAGGGGGCTGGGGGGCAGCAGTTTGGGTCAGGGTCTATAAACCTCTGGGGTGTTGTGGGGGGAGGGGCAGAAAGTTTGGGGGGGGTCCAGGAAGGTCTGGGATGGAGTCTAAATGTTTGGGGGTCTTGGGGGGAACTCACCAGGGGCAGCCCCAGGCCTGGCCGTGCCCAGGGAGCTGTCTCCAGCCTGGCCCTGAGGGCAGTGGCCACAGGACCCTCCAGGTTGGGGGGGGGGAAGACAGGACCCCCACACTTGGGGCAGCGGTGCCCGGCCGGGGGCCGTGCGGGGGGCAGGGCCCGAGCCCTGGCTGCCAGGCAGGCCCAGTGCAGGACATCTGGGGGGGGGGAGGAGAGGGGGCACAGGAAGGTCAATGGCAGAGCCCCGCTCCCACCCCCCAAAAATGCCTTTGAGGGCCCCAGAAAGAGTTTTGAGGCCTCCTCCCCCCCCCAAAAAAGGGCAATTTTGAGCCCTCCCCCCCCACATGGCTCCCTCAAGGGAGCATCTCCCCACCCCCCCTGAACCCAACCCTGGAACCCCCCCCCCCCAAACCGACCCCACCCCCACAGCTCCACCCCCCCTCTTTCTGCCCAGCCTCTCCAAGCACCCCCAGGACCCCAAAATAAAGGGGGCACCCCCAGCCCCCAAAACCGACCCCCCTTCCTGCTCAGCCTCTCCAAGCACCTCTAGGACCCCAAAATAAAGGGGGGGCACCCCCAGCCCCCAAAACAACCCCCCTCTTCCTGCTCAGCCTCTCCAAGCACCCCCAGGACCCCAAAATAAAGGGGGGGCACCCCCAGCCCCTGCCAAAGCGACCCCACCCCCTCTAAAACTGACCCCCCTTTTCCTGCTCAGCCTCTCCAAGCGCCTCTAGGACCCCAAAATAAAGGGGGGGACACCCCCAGCCCCCCAAAATCCACCCCCCCTTCCCAAAACCGACCCCCCCCTTCCTGCTCAGCCTCTCCAGGCGCCTCTAGGATCTCAAAAGAAAGGGGGGGACACCCCCAGCCCCCCAAAACCGACCCCCAGCCCCCCAAAACAGACCCCCCCCTTCCTGCTCAGCCTCTCCAAGCACCCCCAGGACCCCAAAATAAAGGGGGGGACACCCCCAGCCCCACAAACCGACCCCCCTTCTCAAACCCCACCCCACTCTTTCTGCCCAGCCCCTCCAGGCACCTCTAGGATCCCAACATAAACGGGGGGACACCCCCAGCCCCCCAAACCGACCCCCCCTTCCCAAACCTGACCCCTCCCTTTCTGCCCAGCCCCTCCAAGCCCCTCTAGCACCCCAAAATAAAGGGGATCCCCCCCACTTTTAAGCCCCCCCTCCCCTTTCACCGTAGCAAACCAGGCGCACGGTCTCCCGCTCGGCCAAGGGGGTGGCACAGAGGGGGCAGTCGGAGCTGTAGTCACTGTCCTGGAGCCACTGCAGGTAGGATTGGACAATACACTAATGGGGGTTAGGGGGTCCCTAAAAAGCCGTTGGAGCCCCCCCCCCCCAAGCAAAGGCAACCTTCTGGTGGTTGGTGACCAGGCAGCTCTCGCAGACGTTGACTCTGTGCTCGAAGCAGAAGAGGTTGGTGACCTTCCTCTTGGGGCACTTGCAGAGGCCCATCCCGGGGGCGGGGGCGCTGCTGAGGGGTGGGGAACGAAGTGGGGGTCTTGAGAAGCTGAAGGGGGCGTTAAAATTAGCGGGGGGGCCCGAAGGATTTGAGGGGGAGGCAGGGAGGGGTCCCTGGGGGTCAAGGTTGGAGGTAGGAGGTGGAGGTCGGGGGAGAGGTTCAGGAGGGGGGAAGAGGATTAAGTGAGCCTGGAGGGCTGCAAAGTAAAGGGGGCAGAGAAGCTGGGGGCACTAAAACTGGGGGAGGGCAGAAGGGTTTGAGGGAGGGGCGCGGGGTGGCGGGGGGGGGTCCCGGGGGCAGGAGGTGGTGGAGGAGGGAGGAAGGGTCAGAACTGGGGGAGGGCAGGGGGTGGGGGGCAGAGGTTGGGGGGGTTCAGAGAGTCTCGGGGGTGGGGGCAGGGGGGCGCTCAGGACTCCCTCATTGCTCCCTCCTGCCCCGCAGAGCCCTCCCGGGGCCGCCCCAGCTGCTCTCCCAGAGGCCCTCCCTAGGCCCCGCCGCCAGCCCCATGGAACACACAACCCCCCCCACCTCCAGGGGTCCCCCGGTTGCCCCCTGGCCCCCCCCCGGGCCGCACTCACCGGTTCCTATAGCGACGCCCGGCCCGGCCCTGCCCCGCTGGCGGCGCCGCTTCCGGGTCGGTCGCGCTCGCCATGACGTCACGCAGCCCCCTCGGGGCTGTCCCGCGCCACTCCCAAGATGGCGGCCGCGACCTCACCGGAAGTGAGGCCTCGGCGCCCGGCCCCGCTGCCTCGCCGGAAGTGCTGGCCCCGGGGGGCGCGCGGGGAGGCCTCGAGCCGGCGGCGTCACTTCCGCCGCGTTCGAACGGCGATGGCGGGAGGCGGCGGCGGGCGGCGGCGCTCGGCCGAGGAGAGCCCCAGGGGTTCGTGGGGGCCTTTGGGGAGGCTGCCGGCGCCGGTGTGGGGCGGCCTGGGGGATTATGGGGGTGCGGGGGCTAGGGGGGGGGCATTGTGAGGGGGGAGGTAGAGGGCTATGGGGCAGCTCTGGGGGAATGGAGCCGGGGGAGGCAGCATTGTGGAGCCATGGGGCAGCTATGGGGAGGGTATAGATAGAGCCTGGGGGCATTGGGGGGCTATGCATTGGGGGCATGGGGCAGCATTGGGGGCATTGGGGGCCAGGGCAGCATTGGGGGCTATGGGGCAGCATTGGGGGCTATGGGGCAGCATTGGGGGCTAGCAGCATTGGGGGCAGCATTGGGGGCTATGGGGCATTGGGGGCTATGGGGCAGCATTGGGGGCTATTGGGGCAGCATTGGGGGCTATGGGGGCTATTGGGGCATGGGGCAGCATTGGGGGCTATGGGGCAGCATTGGGGGGCTATGGGGCAGCATTGGGGGGGGCATTGGGGGGGGGCAGCATTGGGGGGGCTATGGGGCAGCTTTGCATGGAGCCTGTGGGGGCTATAGGGCAGCTTTGCAGGGGGCTATGGGGCAGCTCTGGGGGTCATGAGGAAGCCATGGGGCACTCTGGGGTGGTTATGGGGGGGCTATGGGGTGGATATGGGGGGCTATGGGGGCGTGTGGGGCAGCACTCTGCTATGGGGCACTTCCAGGGGGCTCCATGGTGGCTCTGGGGTCTATATGGAGACCTATGGGGCAGTTATGGGGGCTGGGAGGAAGTTGGGGGGCAGTTATGGGGTGCTGGGGGCAGTTATGGAGGGGCGGGGGCTGTTATGGGGTGCTTGGGGGCAACTTGGGGTCCAAAGGAGAGCACCTGTGGGGCCGGGGGAGGGTACTTAGGGGTCGGGGGCACTTAGGGGTCCAGGGGAGGGCAGTTAGGGGTCGGGGGCAGTTAGGAGTCCGGGGGGTACTTAGGGGTCGGGGGCACTTAGGGGTCCAGGGAGGGCAGTTAGGGGTCGGGGGCAGTTAGGGGTCTGGGAAGGGCAGTTAGGGCTCAGGGGCACTTAGGGGTCGGGGGCAGTTAGGGGTCCGGGGGGCAGTTAGGGGTCCGGGGGCAGTTAGGGGTCCGGGGGCAGTTAGGGGTCGGGGGGCAGTTAGGGGTCGGGGGGCACTTAGGGGTCAGGGGGGCAGTTAGGGGTCCGGGGGGGGGCACTTAGGGGTCCGGGGAGGGCAGTTAGGGGTCCGGGGGGGGGCACTTAGGGGTCCAGGGAGGGCAGTTAGGGGTCGGGGGGGGGCACTTAGGGTCTCTCCACCTCCCCTCCAGGTCCCCTCCGTAGCTCTCCGCGATTGGTTGCTTCGGCCCCCCAGGGGGCCCCCCCTTGGCCAATGGGGAGCGGTGGGCGTGGCTCAGAGACAAGGGGCGGAGCAAACAAGAAGGCCTTGACACCATTGGCTGGCTCCAGCCCTCCCTCTTCAGCCAATCGGAGGAGCTCCAGGGTGAGCTTTGAGGGTGGGGCTAAAGCGGTGGAAAGAGCCAATGAGGGCCAGAGGGGGTGGGGCTAAGGGTTGGAAACAGCCACTGGGAGCAGAGGGTGGGGTTAATGTTTGGCAATGGCCAATAGGGGGAAGAGGGTGGGGCTAAGGGGCTGGAAGTGGCCAATAGGATGACAGGGTGGAGTTAAAGGCTTAGTGTAGCCAATGAGGATCAAGAGGGAGGGGCTGGAACCCACCAATGGGGGTCAAGGGGTGAGGCTAAGGGCTGGAAACAGCCAATGGGGATGAGGGGGTGGGGCTAGAAGGCAGGGCTTGGCCAATGGGGGACAAGGGGACCGGGCTGATGGGCCAGGAGTGGCCAATGGGGATCAGGGGGAGGAGCCAAGGGGCTGGGACTGTCCCCCAGGGAGGGGAGCTGCAACCAATGGGAGCACAGGGGGCGTGGCCAGGGACTGGGATGGTTATGGGGGTCTCCAAGGGGTCAAAGGTCAGTTGGGGGGGGGGGGTCAGGGTTGTCCCCAAGGGCCATGGAGGGTCCCTGGGGGTCAGAGGTGTCCCTGGGGGGGCTCAGGAGTGTCCCCCGGGGGGGGAGGGGAGGGGTTGGTGACATCTCTGTGCCCCTCCCCCACCCCCCACTGATTTCCTTCTCCCTCCCCCAGCTCCAGGCCCAGAAGGAGAACTTGGACCCTAGCCCCGCCCCCTCTGACCCCCAGGCCCCTCCCCCTGCCCCTCTGGCCCCTCCCTCTGACCCCCTGGCCCCTCCCTCCCCCCCTCCCTGTCCCCCTCCCTCCCCCCCTCCCCCCCCCGTGCCCCCCCGCGTTCGCCGCTCCTATGGGCGCCTGGAGGGGTTGGGGGGCAGCCCCAGGTGGGCCCCTGGGGGGGTCCCCCCTCTGTCCCCAATTGCCCCCTGCCCCAACCTGCCCCTCCCCCCCCCGGGAGAGCCTCTCCGAGGCCCCTCCCCCCTGCCTGGCATCGCCCTGGGGCCGGAGAAGAGGAAGAAGAGGAAGGTGACGCCGATAGACGTGAGTGGGGCCCCCCCGGGACCCCCAGCCCCAGCTCCCCCAGTGTCCCCAGGACCCCTCCAGGACCCCCAGTGTCCCCAGGACCCCTCCAAGACCCCCAATGTCCTCCAGGTCCCCCTAGTGTCCCCAGGACCCCTCCAGGTCCCCCCAGTGTCCCCAGGACCCCCAGTGTCCCCAAGTGTCCCCCTCCAGGACCCCCAGTGTCCTTAGGACCCCTTCAGGACCCCCAGTGTCCCCAGGACCTCCTCCAGGACCCCCAGTGTCCCCAGGACCCCTCCAAGACCCCCAATGTCCTCCAGGTCCCCCAGTGTCCCCAGGACCCCTCCAGGACCCCCCCAGTGTCCCCAGGACCCCTCCAGGACCCCCCCAGTGTCCTTAGGACCCCTTCAGGACCCCCCCAGTGTCCCCAGGACCTCCTCCAGGTCCCCCAGTGTCCCCAGGACCCCCAGTATCCCCAAGACCCCTTCAGGACCCCCAGTGTCCCCAGGACCCCAATGTCCTTAGGACCCCCAGTGTCCCCAAGACCTCCTCCAGGACCCCCAGTGTCCCCACAAACCCCCAGGGCCACCCCGATGTCCCCAGCCCCCTCCCCCTAGCCCCTAACCCCCGGGGTGCCCCTAACCCCCTCCCCCTCTCGCAGTTGCAGGCTCTGGAGGCCTGGGCCAGCAGCATGAACGCTCAGTTCGAGGAGGCAGAGCGCCACCCCTGGTCATCGAGTGAAGCTCCCCTCCCCACATTGCCCTCTGGACACCCCCCCCCTTCATTAATTAATTAAATCCCCTCCCTAATTAATTAGACTCCTCCCCCTCATTAATTATCCCCTCCCCAGGCCTTCCCAGTGACCCTTTCTGGGCTTCCTTGTTAGGAGACCCCCTCCCCACTTTGGAACTCTTGCCCCCCTCCCCAGATTGGGTCCCCCTGATTAATTAACTCCCCTAATTATTAGAGGCCCCCAATTAATCAGGACCCAGCCCAGTCCCTCCCAGTCTACCCTAAGCTCCCAGTCCCCCAGCAACCCCTTCAGGAGCTCCACTCAATTTGGGACCCCCACCCAAAATGGGACACCCCCCACCCACCCCTGATTATTAAGGACACTCCCCCCCCCCCCATTAATTAGCTCCTCCCTAAGTATTAGAGCCCCTCCCACATTAATTAGGACTCTTCTCAGTCCCTCCCAGTAACTCCTTCAGGACTTCCCCCCTTGGTCATTTCCCCTCCCCCCCTTTTCAGGACCCCTTCCCTGTGGTCCCCTCCCCCCCCACATTTAGGGACCTGGAACTGGCCAACCCCCCTCCCCCCCCCCCCCATTTCCTGTTCATTAAACGATGTGATTGGCTGCAGCCCTGATGATGTCACCTCTGGTGTCACTGGGAGGGGTCAGTGGGGGGCACTGGGGTGAAATGGGAGGGAGGGGAGGGGGTAACTGGGAGGTTACTGGTGTGAACTGGGAGCTACTGGGACCCCCCCCGACCCCCCCAGGGCACCTTCTCTATGATCTCTCTGTGGGCTCTGGCCTGGGACCCTCCAGGACCCTCCCCCAGGCCTGACCTGGGAGCCTGAGGGTGGGGGAAGGGACTGGGAGCACTGGGAATGGGGGAGAGGGAGGGAAGTGAAGGGAGCTGGGGGTAGGGGAGACTGGGAGGGACTGGGAGGCAACTGGGGGAGACTGGGAGGCAACTGGGGGAGACTGGGAGGCACTGGGAGGCAACTGGGGGAGACTGGGAGGCAGACTGGGAGGCAACTGGGGGAGACTGGGAGGCACTGGGGGACTGGGAGGCAACTGGGAAGCTGGGGGAGACTGGGAGGCATTGGGGGGACTGGGAGGCACTGGGGGGCACTGGGAGGGGAACCCAGAATGAGTGAGCTGAAGGCACTGGAGACCAGGAGCCTTTATTGGCTGCATCCTCGTTATGTCGCTTTGACGTCACCACGCTGACGTCACACGCGTGTCCCCGCCCCCTTCCCACCGTCTTTAAGCGGCGCCGCGGCCGCCCCGAAGCGCCTCAGCCAATCAGCGTCGCGCCGGGCGGGCACGAACCAATGGGGCGCGCGGGAGGGGGCGGAGCCGAGCTGGGACCCTTCCGAAGCCTTCTCCGAACCCCTCCCGGCCTCACCCCCAGCCCTCCAGCGCCCCCCCTCGGACCCGCCCTAGCTCCCATCGCGGTCCCCCCCCCCGCAGGCACTGCGCCGCCCCCCGGGGGGGCTCCCACCGCAGCCCCCTCCCGGCAGCGCTGCGTGGCTTAGGGACCGGGAGGCACTGGGGGACCGGGAGGCACTGGGGGCGGGAATGGGGGCACCGAGAGGAACGGGGCGGCGCTGGTAGGGACTGGGAGGAAGATTTAGGTCTCCCTCCCTGCCCCCAGAGCCTTCCCGGTGTGCCCACAGCTACCGGGAGGCTGGAACCGGCAGCGCCCCCCGGGGCGCCGGAGCCACGCCGCCGGCTGCCGACGGCTACCGGTCCCGGTGGTCCTCACTCCAGCTCCTCCACCAGCCTCTTCCCTTCCCTCTTCCCCCTCCCCAGCGGCGACCTCCTCCCCTCCCGCTCCAGCTCCAGTCCCTCCCAGTGCCCTCCCAGCGCCTCCCCCTCCCCCCCTTCCGAACCCCTTCCCCTCCCCTCCCACGCCCCCTCCAGTGCTCTCAGCGCCACCAGTTCCTCCCAGACCCTCCTGGCCTCCCTCCCCAGCTCCTCCAGCACCCCCTGCGCCTCCTCTTCCCTGCTCCAAGCCCCCAGGAAGCGACACTTCCTGCGGGCGCTGTCGAACCTCTTCCTCTCTTCCTCCTCCTCCTCCGCCGCCAGCCGCCGCTTCCCTTTCCTCAGCAGCTCCTCCAGGTGGCCCAAGGCGACGGTGGCGTCGCGACAGGGCTCGCCAGGGCCTCTGTCGCGACCTTCCAGCAGCTCCGCCACGGCCAGAACGGTGCCGGAGTCTCCCAAGGGGCACTGAGGGTAGCCGGCGGCCAGGGCGTCCCGGCGGGCGGCGTGGAGAGCTTGGGAGGTGGAGGCGAAGGGGCGCCGGGATCGCAGCGAGGCCGAAACGGCGACGGCGGCGGCGGGGAGCTCCGGGAGCAGCCTCTCGTCGCCGGCGTGAAGGGAGAGGGCGAAGGCGTAGCCGTAAAGGACGTTGGGGAGGTGGAAAGGGAGGAGCGGAGAGACCGGAGAGGAGCGGAGGGCGCGGAGGGGTGGGGTGGAAGCAGGGAGAGGAGGCGGCGGGGGGATGGCGGCCGGACCTTCCTCCTCGTCCACTTCTTCCTCCTCCTCCTCGCCCTCCTTCCCCAGCTCCACCACCAAGCGCTTAGACCTCCGCCGCCGCCGCCACCACCACGGCCGCCACGGGGGGAGCAAGTCGGCAGCTTCCCCGCTCCTGAGCAGCCGCCAGAACTCGGCTCGCTCGGCGGCGTCCAGCAGGCTCCATAAGTCGCGGCCCGCAGGCGCCTCCGGCTCCTCGGCCTGGCCGGAGAGATGCAGCCGGCGGAAGGCGGCGGCCAGGCGGTCGCCGCCGGCGGGCAGCTGCCGCTCGGCCTCCAGCGCTTGCAGGACCTGCTCGCGGTAGAAGGCCTCGGCGCAGGCTCCGTGGCTCCGGTAGCAGCCGAGGGAGCAGAGGCGCAGGTTGCAGCGCGGGCAGGTGTAAGGGGCGGCGGCGGCTCCGCACCGGCCGCACGGAAGCCCCGCACCGGGTGCCGCCATCTTGGGGAGTCTGCCCCGTCCCGACCCAGGGGAACCACATCCGGTCACGCGGACCGCAGCTTCCGGTCGCCCTCCGGCTGCCGCTCCCGAGGGGGTTCAGCGCCGCTTCGGCAGCCGCTGGGTCCCGGCGCCGCTCCCGAGCGCCTCTGCCGCTCCCGGCGCCGCTCCCGAGCACCTGTGCCGCTCCCGGCGCCCCTCCCGAGCGCCTCTGCCGCTCCCGGCGCCCCTCCCGAGCGCCTCTGCCGCTCCCGGCGCCGCTCCCGAGCGCCTCTGCCGCTCCCGGCGCCCCTCCCGAGCGCCTCTGCCGCTCCCGGCGCCGCTCCCGAGCAGCTTTACCGCTCCCGGCGCCCCTCCCGAGCAACTTTACCGCTCCCGGCGCCCCTCCCGAGCGCCTCTGCCGCTCCCGGTGCCGCTCCCGAGCACCTCTGCCGCTCCCGCTGCCACTCCCGAGCAGCTTTACCGCTCCCGGTGCCGCTCCCGCTGCCACTCCCGAGCAGCTTTACCGCTCCCGGCGCCCCTCCCGAGCAGCTTTACCGCTCCCGGTGCCGCTCCCGAGCCGCTCCCGAGCATCTCTGACGCTCCCAGTGCCCCTCCCGAGCACCTCTGCCGCTCCCGGTGTCACTCCCGAGGAAATTTACCGCTCCCGGTGCCCTTCCCGAGCAGCTTTAGCCGTCTCCAGGCTGTACCTGGCTGCCGCTTGGCTCTTGCCATTTCTTCTCCTTTCCCCTCGGCTCTCTCCGGCCGCCCCTCGGCTCTCTCCGGCCGCCCCTCGGCTCTCTCCGGCCGCCCCTCGGCTCTCTCCGGCCGCCCCTCGGCTCTCTCCGGCCGCCCCTCGGCTCTCTCCGGCCGCCCCTCGGCTCTCTCCGGCCGCCCCTCGGCTCTCTCCGGCCGCCCCTCGGCTCTCTCCGGCCGCCCCTCGGCTCTCTCCGGCCGCCCCTCGGCTCTCTCCGGCCGCCCCTCGGCTCTCTCCGCTCCGTTGCCAGGACAGCGTCGCGACGCTGTCGGAACCGGAAGCGCTCCGTGACGTCACTTCCGCCCGCTTGTCGCCGTGGCAACGCGATGGCGGCGCCTGAGCCGAGGTTTGGGGGAGGAAGAGGGGGAGAAAGGTTTTGGGGGCGGCTTTGGGAGGATTTTATGAGTCTGGGGGCGACCGAAGCGGCTCGGAGGGGTTGGGGGGAGTCTGGAGACCCTCCCCTCCCGTTCATTTGAGCCCTCCCCCCCCCAGTAGCTCTTCGCTGTGGCTGGAGGCGCACGAGGACCCCTGGGCCGGGCTGCGGAGCTGCCCTGGCTGCATGGGTGAGGGGGGGAAGGGGTTTGGGGAGGGGGCTCAGGGGGATTGCGGGGGCGGGGGGGAGTGGGGGTGTCCTCGTTTGGCGGGAGGGGGTCCCCAGTTTGAGCTGTGTCACACAGTGGGGGCGTACGGGGGGGTTCCATCTGGGGAGGGCTTAGAGCTGGGGAGGGGTCTCTAAGGGCAGATCCCAGTTTGGGAGGTCCCAGTCTTGGGGGGGGTGTCCCAGTCTGGGGGGACCCAGACTGGGGGGCGAAGGGGGGGTCCCAGACTTGAGGGGTTCCCATTTTGAGGGGTTCCCAGTTTGGGGGTTCCCAGTTGGGGTTCCCAGTGTGGGGAGGGGTGTCCCAGTAACCACCTCCCCTCTCTCCCAGTCCTCGCAGATGTGCATGGAGATGGAGATCATAAGGTGACTGGGAGGCACTGGGAGACACTGGGTGGCACTAGGGGGGCACTGGGAGGCACTGGGAGACACTGGGGGGACACGGGGAGACACTGGGAGGCACTGGGGGGCACTGGGGGGCACTGGGGGCACTAGGGGGGGGAGGCACTGGGAGGCACTAGGGGGCACTGGGAGGCACTGGGAGGCACTGGGGGGCACTGGGAGACACTGGGAGGCACTAGGGGGGCACTGGGAGGCACTGGGAGGCACTGGGAGGCACTAGGGGGGCACTGGGAGGGCACTGGGGGGGGCACTGGGAGGCACTGGGGGCACTGGGGGCACTGGGAGACACTGGGAGGCACTGGGGGCACTAGGGGGCACTGGGAGACACTGGGAGGCACTGGGAGGGCACTGGGAGGCACTGGGAGGCACTAGGGGGCACTGGGAGGCACTGGGGGCACTGGGAGGCACTAGGGGGCACTGGGAGGCACTGGGAGGCACTGGGGGGCACTGGGAGGCACTGGGATAGGGGGCACTGAGACTGGGAGGCACTGGGGTGACTGGGAGGCACTGGGGACTGGGAGGCACTGGGAGGCACTGGGAGGCACTGGGTGGGCACTAGGGGGCACTGGGAGGGCACTGGGAGGGCACTGGAGTGACTGGGAGGGCACTGGGAGGCACTGGGTGGCACTGGGGGGCACTGGGAGGGCAGTGGGAGGGCACTGGAGTGACTGGGAGGCACTGGGAGGGCCTGGGATGGCTACTGGGAGGCACTGGGAGGGGATTGAGCTACTGGGGGGGGTGGTCGCTGCCTGTTATTCCTCGGCCTCCCTCTAGAGGGCGCAGCCGAGCGCTAGGCTCTCCCTAAGCGCTTTGAACCGGGCTGCACCTGGGCTCCAATTGGTTCTAACTGGTTCTAACTGGTGTGTTCCCCCCCTCAGCTGGTCGTGGGGGTCCCCCTGGGGCCCCCTCCCCCCCGCCTGGCCGTGGTGCGGGGCGCGGGGGTCCTCAGCAGCCTGCCCTTACCGGACCCCCCCTGCGGGCTGGGAGTCTTCCTCGGCGCTTCCCAGGCGGAGCTGGGAGGCTCCGGGGGAGGGGCTGGGGGAGGGGGGGGGGGAGGGGCTCCCTTGCTGGTGGTGGCCGCGGGCCCCTCCCTCTACGTCTACCGCAACCTGAGACCCTTCTACAAGTACTCCCTGCCCCCCCGGGACCCTCCCCAGGCCCTGGAGAAAGAGCTGTGGGCACAGGCTGGGCAGGTGGGGGGGGAGGGAGGGGAGGGGAGGGGGGAGGAGGGGAGGGGAGGGGGCTGGGGGGAAAAAGGGAGGGGATGGGAGGGAGTGGGAAGGGAGTGGGAGAGACTGAGAGGGGATGGGAGGGCACTGGGAGAGGGCTGGGGGGACTGGGAGGGCACTGGGAAGGGATTGGGAGGGGACTGGAAGGTATGGGAAGGAATTGGGAGGGACTGGGAGAGGACTTGGGGGACTGGGAGACACTGGGAAGGGATTGAGAGGGACTAGGGGGAGACTGGAGAGCACTGGGTGGGACTGGGATGCAATGGGAGGTGGGCTGGGATGGGACTGGGAGGTACTGGGAATGCATTGAGAGGGACTGGGAGGGGTCTGGGAGGCACTAGGAGAGCATTGGGAGGGACTGGGATGTAAAGGGAGGAGGACTCAAGGAACTGGGAGGGACTGGAAGGCAGTGGGAGGGCTTTGGGAGGCACTGGGAGGGCATTGGGAGGGGACTGGGAGGCAATAGGAGGCAGGAGTGGGACTGGGATGAGCTGGGAGGCACTGGAAGGGGTACTGGTGGTTACTGGGAGGCACTGGTCTGACACCCTGCCCCCCTCAGCACTCCTCCCAGTGCCTCCCAGTGCCTCCCAGTCCTCTCTCTCACTTCTTGTTCTGTGCCCTAGGACCAAATCGATCCTCTGATGCTGAAGGAGATGCTGGAGGACCTCAGGTGGGGACTGGGAGGGACTGGGATGAGACCTGGGGGGACTGGGAGGGACTGGGGGGAGACTGAGAGGAGGACTGGGGAGGCCAGGAGGGTACTGGGAGGGACTGGGATGGGTGCTGGGGAGGCATCCATGGGTATTGGAGGAACTGGGAGGGACTGGGAGAGGACTGGGGTGACTGGGAGGGGTCTTGGGGGTTACTGGGAGAGACTGGGAAGGGCTCTGGGGGTATTGGGAGGGCAGCCATGAGGACTGGGAGGCACTGGGAAGGGACTGGGAGGGGAATGCAGTGGGGCAGCCATGGATTGGGGGTGGACTGGGAGGGAACTGGGAGGCACTGGGAGCCCCTCCAATGACTGCTTTGGGGACAGGGACAAGGCCCAGGTGCCACTGACAGCCAGGTCCCTGCGGTGAGTGAGCAACTGGGAGCACTGGGAGGGAACTGGGAGGGACTGGGAGGGAACTGGGAGGGACTGGGAGGGGACTGGGAAGGACTGGGAGGGGACTGGGAAGGACTGGGAGGGACTGGGATTGGGAGGGAACTGGGAGGGACTGGGAAGGACTGGGAGGGACTGGGAAGGACTGGGAGGGAATGGGGAAGGACTGGGAGGGAATGGGGAGGGACTGGGAAGGACTGGGAGGGGATTGGGAGGGCACTGGGATGGATTGGGAGGGGGCTGGGAGGGGGATTATGAGGGAACTGGTCTGAACTGGTTTAAACTGGGACCCCCAAAAGGCTCCTGTCACTGCCCCCCCCTGAGCTGGGGCCCTTTGTGGAGCAGCACAAGGGCAGAGCCCTGCAGCACCAGGTGGGGACTGGGAGAGACTGGGAGGGACTGGGAGAGACTGGGTGGGGATTGGGAGGGACTGGGAGCAACTGGGAGGGCGCTGGGAGGAATTGGGAGGGCACTGGGAGGGGCCTGGGAGGGACTGGGAGGGGCCTGGGAGGAATTGGGAGGGACTGGGAGGGCGCTGGGAGGGACTGGGAGGGGCCTGGGGGGTTACTGGGAGGCACTGGGATGTACCGGGAGGGATATATTTGGCTTCCTGGGGGTTACTGGGAGGGGGGTTGGGGGGTGCCTGGTGCTTACTGGTTCTTACTGGTTGTTACTGGGAGCAGCCTGTGATCACCTGCCTGGGGTCCCTGCCCCGGGGGGGGCTGGAGGGGACCCCCCAGTGCCCTATCCTGGGAACGGAGGATGGGGACCTGCTGGTGCTGGACCCTGAGGCTTTCACCCTCCTCTGCCAGGTGGGGACCCCCCCCCAGTGCCTCCCAGTTCATCCCAGTACCCTCCCAGTCCCCTCAGACCCCCCCTTTCCACCAGCCCAAGCTCCTCTCAGTGCCTCCCAGTCCCCTCCCAGTGCACCCAACAGCCATTGCACCCTCCCAGTCCCTCCCAATCCCCTCCTAGTCTCTCCAGCACCCATGGGACCCACTTCCTCCCAAAAGGTGCTGACCTCCCCCTCTTTTTTCCCCCCTTAGGGCTGGGTCCCCTCCCCCCCTGCCTTCGTCACCCCTCGCGGGGCTGGGGATGGTCGCTGGCGGCTGGCAGCAGCCTGCAGGGATGGGAACCTCTACGGACTGCACCGGTACTGGGAGGGACTGGGAGGGGGTGGGAGAGAGCTCTGGGTCTATACTGGCAGCGCCCCACTCGCAGTAGCTCCCTCCCGGCTCCACCTCTCTCCCTAAGCCACGCCTTCAATGGGCGGAGCCTTCCCGCGCCGGGTTCTCATTGGCTCGCGGCTTGACCTCACCCCTCCCCATCCCCCAAGCCCTGCCCCGTGCCCCGCGCGCGGCTCTTATTGGCTGCCGCCTGGCTCGAACTCCGCCCCCTCCGCAGGACACGCCCCCGGGGGCGGTGCTTGGCCTCGCTGGGCTCCGCCCCGCTGGGGCTGCTGGCGCTGGACTGGGGGCTGCTGGCGGCCACCGCGGGAGCCCTGCGCGGCTTCAGCCACCAGGTGACGGCCGGGACCCCCCCCGGGACCCCCCCAAACACCACCGTGAGACCCCTCCCGGAACCATGGAAACCTGCCTGAGTCCATGGCATAGGACCCCCCCCCAAATCAATGGGACCCTCCAAAACACCCCCAAAAACACCTTGGGACCCCCTCAGAACCATGAGACCCCCCTCAAATCCAGGGGACCTCCCCCCACATCCAGGGGACTCCCCCAAAATGTCTGAGACCCCTCCCCCCCCCAGCCATGGGGACCCCTGAATCCATGGGACCCCACCAAAAAGTCTGGGACACCCCCCAACCCCACCCTGGGACCCCCTCAGATCTATGGGACCCCCCCCAAAATGTCTGGGACCCCCCACAGGAATCCCCCCAAACCCACCCTGGGCCTCTCCCAGAACCATGGGGAGCCTCTGAATCCATTGGGACCCCCGAAATATCTGGGACCCCCAGGATCCCTCAAAACCCAGCCCCCAGCCACTCTAACCCCCAGGATCCCTTTTCCCCCAGTTTTCATTCCCCCAAATTTTTTTGCCCCTCCTAAGTTTTTCTGCCCCCTTCCCCCATCCCCTTTAAACCCCTCCAGGACCCTTCCAAAATCCCCCAGGACCCCTTTAACACTCCCCCAATTTTTCCTTCTGCCCCCAATTATTTTATCCCCCTCATTTTTTCTGCCCCTCCAGCCCCTTTATCCCCCAGCACCACCCCAGGGCCTTCCTCCCTTTCCAAATCCCTCCTGACCCCCAATTTCTGTTGCCCCCTCCTCCTCCTCCCCCAGGGTCGTCGCCTTTGGGTCCTTCCCCTTCCCGGGGCGGTCACAGCTCTGGCTGGGGGGGTCCTGCCCGGCCAGGGGGTGGGGGCTGCCCTGGTGGCTCTGGACGCCCCCAGCCCCCAGATCCGCCTCTACCAGGGCCGCTCCCTGCTCTGCGTCATCAACACCCAGGTGAGGACCCCCTCCCCCCCCTTGCCCCCTCCCCCATTATCAGGACCACTCCCCCCTTCATTATTAAGACCCTCCCCTTACTTATTAGGATCCCCTATTAACCACACCCCCAACAGCCTAAAATAGCTTTAGGACTGCCCCCCCTCCAAATTATTAAGACTCCCCTCAAATTATTAAGAGATTGAGATCCCCCAAATTATTAAGACCCCCAAATTATTAAGACTCCCCAAATTATTGATACTCTCCCAAATTATTAAGACCCCCCTCAAATTATTAAGATCCCCCTCAAATTAAGACCCCCTCAAATTAAGACCCCCTCAAATTATTAAGCTCCCCCCAAATTATTAAGCTCCCCCCAAATTATTAAGACCCCCCTCAAATTATTAAGACCCGCCCTCAAAGTAAGACCCCCCAAATTATTAAGATACTCTCCCAAATTATTAAGACCCCCAAAATATTAAGACCCCAATTATTAAGACCCCAAATTATTAAGATACCCCCAAATTATTAAGACCCCCAAATTATTAAGCTCCCCCAAATTATTAAGACCCCCAAATTATTAAGATCCCCCAAATTATTAAGACCCCCAAAGTATTAAGATCCCCCAAATTGTTAAGACCCCCAAATTATTAAGACCCCAAATTATTAAGACCCCCAAATTATTAAGATCCCCCAAATTATTAAGACCCCCAAAGTATTAAGACCCCCAAAGTATTAAGACCCCCAAATTATTAAGACCCCCAAATTATTAAGACCCCCAAAGTATTAAGACCCCAAAGTATTAAGACCCCCAAATTATTAAGACCCCCAAATTATTAAGATCCCCCAAATTATTAAGACCCCAAAGTATTAAGATCCCCCAAATTATTAAGACCCCCAAATTATTAAGACCCCTCAAAGTATTAAGATCCTCCCCCAAATTATTAAAAGCCCCCTCAGATTATGAAGACACACCCCCTTAATTATTAGGAGTCCCCCTCATTAATTACCCTCCCCAACACCCCCTGATGTAGCCCCAAATACCCCAAAATAGCGCCCCCAAGACCCCTCCCCAAATTATTAAGACACCCCCACGATTATTAGGACACTTCCACTTCTTAAGATCTCTCCCCCTTAATTATTAGGACTCTCCCCCAATTATTAAGACTCCCTAATGATTAGGCTCTCCCCAATTACTAGGACCCCCAGTTATTAGTATGCCCCCAGTTATTAAGACTCCCTAATGATTAGGCTCTCCCCAATTATTAGGACACCCCCAGTTATTAGGATGCCCCCCAGTTATTAAGACTCCCTAATGAGTAGGGTCTCCCCAATTATTAGGACCCCCAAATTATTAGAATGCCCCCCAGTTATTAAGACTCCCTAATGATTAGGGTCACCCCAATTATTAGGAACCCCCCCAATTATTAACACTCTGTAATGATTAGGGTCTCCCCAATTATTAGGGCCCCCCTCCCCCAATTATTAATACTCCCTGATGATTAGGGTCTCCCCAATTATTAGGACACCCCCAATTATTAATACTCCCTCCCGAATGATTAGGGTCTCCCCAAGTATTAGCACCCCCCCCAATTATTAGAGCTCCCTCCCTAATGATTAGGGTCACCCCAATTATTAGGGCCCCCTCCCCCAATTATTAAGACTCCCTCCCTAATGATTAGGTCTGATTAGGGACTCCCTCCCTAATGAGTAGGGTCTCCCCAATTATTAGGACCCCCAATTATTAAGACTCCTCCCTAATGATTAGGGTCTCCCCAATTATTAGGACACCCCCAATTATTAAGACTCCCTCCTAATGATTAGGTCTCCCAAGTATTAGGACCCCCAATTATTAAGACTCCTCCCTAATGATTAGGGTCTCCCCCATTAGGACCCCCCCCAATTATTAAGACTCCCTCCCTAATGAGTAGGGTCTCCCCAATTATTAGGACCCCCAATTATTAAGACTCCCTCCCTAATGATTAGGGTCTCCCCAATTATTAGGACCCCCCCCAATTATTAAGACTCCCTCCCTAATGATTAGGGTCTCCCCAGTTATTAGGAACCCCCCCCAATTATTAAGACTCCCTCCCTAATGATTAGGGTCTCCCCAAGTATTAGGACCCCCCCCCCCAAATTATTAGGACCCCCTCCGGACCACCCCCCCACCCCCCCCTGCTCCATGCTGTGGGGATTGGGAGGGACTGGGAGGGGACTTGGAAGGGGCCTGGGGGGTGCTGGGGTGGACTGGGCTGTATTGATCTGTATTGATCTGTTATTGGCCTCTACTAGTCTGTATGGATCTGTATTGGTCTCTTCTGCCCTGTATTGATCCGCACTGGTCTCTACGGGTCTGTATTGATCTGTACTGGTCTGTGTTGATCTGTTTTGGTCTGTACCGGTCTGTATTGATCCGTACTGGTCTGTATTGATCTGTTTTGGTCTCTACCGGTCTGTATTGATCCGTACTGGTCTGTATTGATCCGTACTGGTCTCTACCGGTCTGTATTGATCCGTGCTGGTCTGTATTGATCCGTACTGGTCTCTACCGGTCTGTATTGATCTGTACTGGTCTGTGTTGATCTGTTTTGGTCTCTACCAGTCTGTATTGATCCGTACTGCCCTGTATTGATCCGCACTGGTCTCTACCGGTCTGTATTGATCCGTACTGGTCTGTGTTGATCTGTTTTGGTCTCTACCGGTCTGTATTGATCCGTACTGGTCTGTATTGATCCGTATTGGTCTCTACCGGTCTGTATTGATCCGTACTGGTCTGTATTGATCCGCACTGGTCTCTACCGGTCTGTATTGATCCGTACTGGTCTGTGTTGATCTGTTTTGGTCTCTACCGGTCTGTATTGATCCGTACTGGTCTGTATTGATCCGTATTGGTCTCTACCGGTCTGTATTGATCCGTACTGGTCTGTATTGATCCGTACTGGTCTCTACCGGTCTGTATTGATCCGTACTGGTCTGTATTGATCCGTACTGGTCTCTACCGGTCTGTATTGATCCGTACCGGTCTGTATTGATCCGTACTGGTCTCTACCGGTCTGTATTGATCCGTACCGGTCTGTATTGATCCGTACTGGTCTGTATTGATCCGTACTGGTCTCTACCGGTCTGTATTGATCCGTACTGGTCTGTATTGATCCGTACTGGTCTCTACCGGTCTGTATTGATCCGTACTGGTCTCTACCGGTCTGTATTGATCCGTACTGGTCTGTATTGATCTGTTTTAGTCTCTACCGGTCTGTATTGGTGCGTACTGGTCTCTACTGGTCTGTTATTGACCTGTACTGGTTTCTACTGGTCTGTTATTGGTCTCTACTGGTCTCTATTGATCTGTTATTGGTCTCTACGGGTCTGTATTGATTTGCACTGGTCTCTACCAGTTTGTATTGATCCGTACTGGTCTCTACTGGTCTGTGTTGATCTGTACTGGTCTCTACTGGTCTGTATTGATCTGTACTGGTCTCCACTGGTCTGTATTGGTCTGCACTGGTCTCTACTGGTCTGTATTGATCTGTACTGGTCTCTACTGGTCTGTATTGATCCGTACTGGTCTCTACTGGTCTGTATTGATCTGTACTGGTCTCTACTGGTCTGTATTGGTCTGCACTGGTCTCCACTGGTCTGTATTGGTGCGTACTGGTCTTTACCGGTCTGTTATTGATCCGTACTGGTCTCTACTGGTCTGTATTGATCCGTACTGGTCTCTACTGGTCTGTTATTGGTCTCTACTGGTCTATGTTGATCCATACTGGTCTCTACTGGTCTGTATTGATCTGCACTGGTCCCTACTGCTCTGTATTGCTCTGTTACGGGTCTCTACTGGTCTGTATTGATCTGTATTGGTCTCCACTGGTCTGTATTGCTCTGTTATGGGTCTCTACTGGTCTGTATTGATCTGCACTGGTCCCTACTGGTCTGTATTGATCTGCACTGGTCTCTACTGGTCTGGCAGGAGGTGGTCACTGGTCTCTGCTTCGGACGCTACGGGAGGGAGGACAACACCCTGCTGGCCACCACCCGTGGTGGGTACTGGGAGCACTGGGAGGGGACTGGGAGGCACTGGGAGAGATTGAGAGGGACTGGGAGGGGAGCTGGGGCAGGCTCTGGGTGCCTGCGTTGATGCCTTCCTGCCGCCAGGGGGAGCTCTCTCGATCCGGATGCTGCGGCGCAAGGCAGAGCTGGGGGGGAGCTGCCCCTCCCCCAGCCTCGCCCCCCCCCACTCGAAGGGGTCCCGCCTGCCCCTCCCCCCCCGAACCAGGCTCTTCGTGGATGGGGCCCTGAGAGAGAGGGAGGCAGCAACTGGTGAGGCACTGGGAGGGGACTGGGAGGGACCTGGGAGGGATTGGGAAGGGATTGGGAGGGACTGGGAGGGGATTGGGAGGGACTGGGAGGGACTGGGATGGGTACTGGTGGTTACTGGTCTGAACTGGTTTTACCTGGGCCCTCCCCAGCCATGCATGGGAGGTTCCAGCAGGACCTGGAGGGGCTCCGGCTCAGTGCCGCCCGGGGCCTGGCCAAGGCCCTGATGGGAGGGGGGGCAGCAGAGACCACCCCTGGGGCAGGGACAGCAGCCATCAGCCTGACAGCAACGGTGAGTGGGATGGGGGTGAGTGGGATGGGGGGACTGGGGGGGGGTGGGAGGGAGGGGGAGGGACTGGGAGGGTGTGGGAGGGGAGGGAGTGGGAGAGGACTGGGAGGGAGTGGGAAGGGACTGGGAGGGGACTGAGAGGGAGTGGGAGAGGACTGGGAGGGAGTGGGACTGGGAGGGGGAAGGGACTGGGAGGGGACTGAGAGGGAGTGGGAGAGGACTGGGAGGGAGTGGGAGAGGACTGGGAGGGAGTGGGAGGGGACTGGGAGGGGACTGAGAGGGAGTGGGAGGGGAGTGGACTGGGAGGGAGTGGGAAGGGACTGGGAGGGGACTGAGAGGGAGTGGGAGAGGACTGGGAGGGAGTGGGAGGGCTCCTGGGGGTTACTGGGAGGCTCCTGCTGCTTACTGGTCTGGACTGGTGTGCACTGGGCACAGGTGCAGGGCCTGGGCCCCCTCCTGCGGCTGTCCCTCCGCCTGCTGCTGCCGGGGGGGTCCCCCCCAGCCCCCCACCTGCTGCTGCTGCTGCGGTGCAGACCCCCCCCCCGCCGCCTGCATCCCCCCTGCATCAAGGTACCCCCAAAAAAGATGGGGACCCCCCCCAGATCCCTCCCCAGTCCCTCCCAGTGCATTCCAGTCCCCTCCCAATCCCTCCCAATCCCCTCCCAGTCCCTCCCAGTCCATTCCAATCCCCTCCCACTCCCTCCCACTCCCTCCCAGTGCCTCCCAGTGACCTGCATTCCCCCCCAGGTGCCGCTGCTGCTGCCGGGGCTCAGCTATGAGGTTGGGACCTGGCTGGAGCCTGGGGAGGGACCCCAGGGGCTGCTGCAGGTGGGTGCCAGTAGCTCCCAGTAAGGACCAGTAACAACCAGTATGGGCTGGGTACCTGCCCCAGTGCTCCCAGCATGGAATGGGATCCAATCTCAGTCCCTCCCAGTGCTCCCAGTATGGACTGGGAACTGCTCCCAGTGCTCCCAGTACGGACTGGAACCACTCCCAGTGCTCCCAGTATGGACTGGAATCCCCTCCCAGTGCTCCCAGTATGGACTGGGAACTGCTCCCAGTGCTCCCAGTACGGACTGGAACCACTCCCAGTGCTCCCAGTATGGACTGGAATCCCCTCCCAGTGCTCCCAGTATGGACTGGGAACCACTCCCAGTGCTCCCAGTGTGGACTGGGAACCACTCCCAGTGCTCCCAGTATGGACTGGGAACCGCTCCCAGTGCTCCCAGTATGGACTGGAACCAGTCCCAGTGCTCCCAGTATGGACTGGAACCGCTCCCAGTGCTCCCAGTATGGACTGGAACCAGTCCCAGTGCTCCCAGTATGGACTGGAACCGCTCCCAGTGCTCCCAGTATGGACTGGAACCAGTCCCAGTGCTCCCAGTATGGACTGGAACCGCTCCCAGTGCTCCCAGTATGGACTGGAACCGCTCCCAGTGCTCCCAGTACGGACTGGAATCCCCTCCCAGTGCTCCCAGTATGGACTGGAACCACTCCCAGTGCTCCCAGTATGGACTGGGAACTGCTCCCAGTGCTCCCAGTATGGACTGGAACCAGCTCCCAGTGCTCCCAGTACGGTCTGATCAGAGCCTCCCAGTAACTCCCAGTCCCCCCCCAGGTGCTGCTGCTGCGCCAGGGCCTGGAGGCTCCGCTGCTGGCAGCTCGGATCCGGCTGGGCACCGGCTGAGGAGCTGGGAGGCACTGGGAGCGCTGGTTGGCACTGGGGGCACCTCTGCCCCCCACACAGTGCCCCCCAGTGCGTCCCAGTACCGGCCAGTATCACCCATTATAAAGCAGTGTTAGACCAGTATAACCAAGTGTGGTCTCAGTATCACCCAGTATCATCCCCAGTATCACCCCAGTATCACCCCAGTATCACCCAGTATCATCCCAGTATCATCCCCAGTATCACCCAGTATCACCCCAGTATCACCCAGTATCATCCCAGTATCATCCCAGTATCATCCCCAGTATCACCCAGTATCACCCCAGTATCACCCAGTATCATCCCAGTATCATCCCCAGTATCACCCAGTATCACCCCAGTATCACCCAGTATCATCCCAGTATCATCCCAGTATCATCCCCAGTATCACCCAGTATCACCCCAGTATCACCCAGTATCATCCCCAGTATCACCCAGTATCACCCCAGTATCATCCCAGTATCATCCCCAGTATCACCCAGTATCACCCCAGTATCACCCAGTATCATCCCAGTATCATCCCCAGTATCACCCAGTATCACCCAGTATCACCCAGTATCATCCCAGTATCATCCCAGCATCACCCAGTATCACCCCAGTATCACCCAGTATCACCCAGTATCATCCCAGCATCACCCAGTATCACCCAGTATCACCCCAGTATCACCCAGTATCATCCCAGTATCATCCCAGTATCATCCCAGTATCACCCAGTATCATCCCAGTATCATCCCAGTATCACCCAGTATCATCCCAGTATCACCCAGTATCACCCAGTATCATCCCAGTATCATCCCAGTATCATCCCAGTATCATCCCAGTATCATCCCAGTATCATCCCAGTATCACCCAGTATCATCCCAGCATCATCCCAGTATCACCCAGTATCACCCAGTATCACCCCAGTATCATCCCAGTATCATCCCAGTATCATCCCCAGTATCATCCCAGTATCACCCCAGTATCACCCAGTATCATCCCAGTATCATCCCAGTATCACCCAGTATCATCCCAGCATCACCCAGTATCACCCAGTATCACCCCAGTATCATCCCAGTATCACCCAGTATCATCCCAGTATCACCCAGTATCATCCCAGTATCATCTCAGTATCACCCCAGTATCATCCCAGTATCACCCAGTATCACCCAGTATCACCCCAGTATCACCCAGTATCATCCCAGTATCATCCCAGCATCACCCAGTATCACCCAGTATCACCCCAGTATCACCCAGTATCATCCCAGTATCATCCCAGTATCACCCCAGTATCATCCCAGTATCATCCCAGTATCATCCCAGTATCACCCCAGCATCATCCCAGTATCATCCCAGTATCATCCCAGTATCACCCAGTATCACCCCAGTATCACCCCAGTATCACCCAGTATCATCCCAGTATCATCCCAGTATCACCCAGTATCACCCCAGTATCATCCCAGTATCACCCCAGTATCATCCCAGTATTACCCAGTATCACCCCAGTATCATCTCAGTATCATCCCAGTATCACCCCAGTATCACCCCAGTATCATCCCAGTATCATCCCCCAGTATAGTATCATCCCAGTATCATCCCCCAGTATCACCCCAGTATCATCCCCCAGTATCATCCCAGTATCATCCCAGTATCACCCCAGTATCATCCCAGTATCACCCCAGTATCATCCCAGTATCATCCCAGTATCATCCCAGTATCACCCAGTATCATCCCAGTATCACCCCAGTATCATCCCAGTATCATCAGTATCATCCCAGTATCATCCCAGTATCATCCCAGTATCACCCCAGTATCACCCCAGTATCATCCCAGTATCACCCCAGTATCATCCCAGTATTACCCAGTATCACCCCAGTATCATCCCAGTATCATCCCAGTATCATCCCAGTATCACCCAGTATCACCCCAGTATCATCCCAGTATCATCCCAGTATCATCTCAGTATCACCCAGTATCATCCCAGTATCACCCAGTATCATCTCAGTATCACCCAGTATCATCTCAGTATCACCCAGTATCATCCCAGTATCATCCCAGTATCACCCAGTATCATCCCAGTATCATCCCAGTATCATCTCAGTATCACCCAGTATCATCCCAGTATCACCCCAGTATCATCCCAGTATCATCTCAGTATCACCCAGTATCATCCCAGTATCACCCAGTATCACCCCAGTATCATCCCAGTATCATCCCAGTATCACCCAGTATCATCCCAGTATCATCCCAGTATCATCCCAGTATCACCCAGTATCATCCCAGTATCACATCCCAGTATCATCCCAGTATCATCCCAGTATCACCCCAGTATCATCCCAGTATCATCCCAGTATCATCCCAGTATCACCCAGTATCACCCCAGTATCACCCCAGTATCACCCAGTATCATCCCAGTATCATCCCAGTATCATCCCAGTATCACCCCAGTATCATCCCAGTATCACCCCAGTATCATCCCAGTATCACCCAGTATCACCCCAGTATCATCCCAGTATCATCCCAGTATCATCCCAGTATCACCCCGTATCACCCCAGTATCACCCCAGTATCACCCAGTATCATCTCAGTATCATCCCAGTATCACCCCAGTATCACCCCAGTATCATCCCAGTATCACCCAGTATCACCCCAGTATCATCCCAGTATCACCCCAGTATCATCCCAGTATCATCCCAGTATCACCCCAGTATCATCCCAGTATCATCCCAGTATCATCCCAGTATCACCCAGTATCACCCCAGTATCACCCCAGTATCATCCCAGTATCACCCCAGTATCATCCCAGTATCATCCCATCCCAGTCATCATCTCAGTATCATCCCAGTATATCAGTATCATCCCAGTATCAGTATCTCAGTATCACCCAGTATCCCCAGTATCATCCCAGTATCATCCCAGTATCATCCCAGTATCACCCAGTATCATCAGTATCAGTATCATCCCAGTATCAGTATCCCAGTATCACCCCAGTATCATCCCAGTATCATCCCAGTATCACCCCAGTATCATCCCAGTATCACCCAGTATCACCCAGTATCAGCCCAGTATCACCCAGTGTCCCAGTATCATCCCAGTATCATCCCAGTATCATCCCAGTATCACCCAGTATCATCCCAGTATCATCCCAGTATCACCCCAGTATCATCCCAGTATCACCCAGTATCAGTATCATCCCAGTATCATCCCAGTATCATCCCAGTATCACCCAGTATCATCCCAGTATCATCCCAGTATCATCCCAGTATCATCCCAGTATCATCCCAGTATCACCCCAGTATCATCCAGTATCATCCCAGTATCATCCCAGTATCATCCCAGTATCATCCCAGTATCCCAGTATCATCCCAGTATCATCCCAGTATCACCCAGTATCATCCCAGTATCATCCCAGTATCATCCCAGTATCATCCCAGTATCACCCAGTATCATCCCAGTATCACCCAGTATCATCCCAGTATCATCCCAGTATCATCCCAGTATCATCCCAGTATATCAGTATCATCAGTATCTCAGTATCACCCAGTATCATCCCAGTATCACCCAGTATCATCCCAGTATCATCCCAGTATCATCCCAGTATCATCCCAGTATCATCCCAGTATCACCCAGTATCATCCCAGTATCATCCCAGTATCATCCCAGTATCATCCCAGTATCATCCCAGTATCACCCAGTATCACCCCAGTATCATCCCAGTATCATCCCAGTATCATCCCAGTATCATCCCAGTATCATCCCAGTATCACCCAGTATCATCCCAGTATCATCCCAGTATCATCCCAGTATCATCCCAGTATCATCCCAGTATCACCCCAGTATCATCCCAGTATCATCCCAGTATATATCATCACCCAGTATCATCCCAGTATCATCCCAGTATCATCCCAGTATCATCAGTATCACCCAGTATCATCCCAGTATCATCCCAGTATCATCCCAGTATCACCCAGTATCATCCCAGTATCATCCCAGTATCATCCCAGTATCATCCCAGTATCATCTCAGTATCATCCCAGTATCATCCCAGTATCACCCCAGTATCATCCCAGTATCACCCCAGTATCACCCAGTATCATCTCAGTATCACCCAGTATCACCCAGTATCATCCCAGTATCATCCCAGTATCATCCCAGTATCATCCCAGTATCATCCCAGTATCATCCCAGTATCATCCCAGTATCATCCCAGTATCATCCCAGTATCATCCCAGTATCATCCCAGTATCATCCCAGTATCATCTCAGTATCATCCCAGTATCATCCCAGTATCACCCCAGTATCATCCCAGTATCACCCCAGTATCACCCAGTATCATCCCAGTATCATCCCAGTATCACCCAGTATCATCCCAGTATCATCCCAGTATCACCCCAGTATCATCCCAGTATCATCTCAGTATCATCCCAGTATCATCCCAGTATCATCCCAGTATCATCCCAGTATCATCCCAGTATCATCCCAGTATCATCCCAGTATCATCCCAGTATCATCCCAGTATCACCCAGTATCATCCCAGTATCATCCCAGTATCATCCCAGTATCATCCCAGTATCACCCAGTATCACCCAGTATCATCATCATCCCAGTATCATCCCAGTATCATCCCAGTATCATCCCAGTATCATCCCAGTATCATCCCAGTATCATCCAGTATCATCCCAGTATCATCCCAGTATATCAGTATCATCCCAGTATCACCCCAGTATCCAGTATCATCCCAGTATCATCAGTATCACCCAGTATCATCCCAGTATCATCAGTATCCCAGTATCATCCCAGTATCATCCCAGTATCATCCCAGTATCATCCCAGTATCATCTCAGTATCACCCAGTATCATCCCAGTATCATCCCAGTATCACCCAGTATCATCCCAGTATCATCTCAGTATCCCAGTATCATCCCAGTATCATCCCAGTATCATCCCAGTATCATCCCAGTATCATCAGTATCACCCAGTATCACCCAGTATCATCCCAGTATCACCCAGTATCATCCCAGTATCACCCCAGTATCATCCCAGTATCATCCCAGTATCACCCAGTATCATCCCAGTATCATCCCAGTATCATCCCAGTATCATCCCAGTATCATCCCAGTATCACCCAGTATCATCCCAGTATCATCCCAGTATCATCCCAGTATCAGTATCCCAGTATCATCCCAGTATCACCCAGTATCAGTATCATCCCAGTATCATCCCAGTATCATCAGTATCAGTATCCCAGTATCATCCCAGTATCACCCAGTATCATCCCAGTATCATCCCAGTATCACCCCAGTATCAGTATCATCCAGTATCCAGTATCATCCAGTATCATCCCAGTATCAGTATCATCCCAGTATCATCCCAGTATCACCCAGTCATCATCCCCAGTACCCATCAGTATCCAGTATCACCCAGTATCAGTATCCCCAGTATCATCCCAGTATCATCCCAGTATCACCCAGTATCACCCAGTATCACCCAGTATCAGTATCAGTATCCCAGTATCACCCAGTATCATCCCAGTATCATCCAGTATCCCAGTATCATCCCAGTATCATCCCAGTATCATCCCAGTATCACCCAGTATCATCAGTATCCCAGTATCATCCCAGTATCATCCCAGTATCAGTATCCCCAGTATCAGTATCACCCAGTATCATCCCCAGTATCAGTATCATCCCAGTATCAGTATCATCCCAGTATCACCCAGTATCATCCCAGTATCATCCCAGTATCATCCCAGTATCATCCCAGTATCATCCCAGTATCCCAGTATCACCCCAGTATCATCCCAGTATCATCTCAGTATCATCCCAGTATCAGTATCACCCAGTATCATCCCAGTATCACCCAGTATCATCCCAGTATCATCCCCCAGTATCACCCAGTATCATCCCAGTATCAGTATATCCAGTATCACCCAGTATCATCCCAGTATCAGTATCACCCAGTATCAGTATCAGTATCCAGTATCAGTATCATCCCAGTATCATCCCAGTATCATCCCAGTATCATCCCAGTATCCCCAGTATCATCCCAGTATCATCCCAGTATCATCCAGTATCATCCCAGTATCAGTATCATCCCAGTATCATCCCAGTATCATCCCAGTATCACCCAGTATCATCCCAGTATCATCAGTATCCCAGTATCATCCCCAGTATCATCCCCCAGTATCACCCAGTATCATCCCAGTATCATCAGTATCCCAGTATCATCCCAGTATCATCCCAGTATCATCCCAGTATCATCCCAGTATCATCCCAGTATCATCCCAGTATCACCCCAGTAGTATCATCCCAGTATCATCCCAGTATCATCCCAGTATCATCCCAGTATCACCCCAGTATCACCAGTTTCAGTCTCATCTCCCTCCCATTAAAGCTATTGGTGATGACCGAACAGCTCCCATTGCTCCCAGTATGGACTGGAACTGCTCCCAGTGCTCCCAGTATGGACTGGGACTGCTCCCAGTGCTCCCAGTATGGACTGGAACTGCTCCCAGTGCTCCCAGTATGGACTGGAACTGCTCCCAGTGCTCCCAGTGTGGACTGGGACTGCTCCCATTGCTCCCAGTATGGACTGGAACTGCTCCCAGTGCTCCCAGTATGGACTGGAACCAGTCCCAGTGCTCCCAGTATGGACTGGAACTGCTCCCAGTGCTCCCAGTATGGACTGGAACCAGTCCCAGACTGTATGGACTGGAAACTCCCAGTCCCATGGACTGGAACCAGTCCCAGTGTATGGACTGGAACTGCTCCCAGTATGGACTGAACCAGTCCCAGTATGGACTGGGAACCACTCCCAGTGCTCCCAGTATGGACTGGAACCAGCTCCCAGTGCTCCCAGTATGGACTGGAACAGTCCCAGTGCTCCCAGTATGGACTGGGAACTGCTCCCAGTGCTCCCAGTATGGACTGAAATGTCTCCCAGTTCCTCCCAGTGCCTCCCTGGTGCTGTTGTCTTTATTGAGCCTCCGCAGGGCCTCAGGCAGCAGCTGGAGCCTGGGGCCAGGCTGGGGCCAGGCTGGGAGCTGCCTCCAGGCCCCCTCCCTCCTCCCAGTACCTCCCAGTGCTCCCAGTCCCCCACCCCGCTCCCCAGGCTGGGGTCATAGCAGGGCCGGCCTGGGGCCCAGTGCCTCCCAGTGCCTCCCAGTATCAACTGGGACAGCGATTCCAGCGCTCCCAGTGCCTCCCAGACGCTCCCAGCTGCTCCCAGTTGGGTCAGAAGCTCACCAGCGTGTAGACCATACTGGGGAGGGAGAGAAGGGGCTCCCAGTGCCGCCCAGTGCGGACCAGTTCAGCCCAGCTCCCCTCCCAGTGCTCCCAGTTCAGTCCCAGTTCTATCCCAGTCCCTCCCAAACCCCTTTCAGTGCCTCCCATTGGCCCTTAGCCTTATCCCAGTCATTCCCAGTGCCCCCAGTGTCCCCCAGTGCCCCCCACTCCCCTCCCAGTCCCTCCCACTCCCCTCCCACTCCCCTCCCAGTCCCTCCCAGTCCCCTCCCAGTCCCCTCCCACTCCCTCCCAGTCCCTCCCAGTCCCCTCCCAGTCCCTCCCAGTCCCCTCCCAGTCCCTCCCAGTCCCCTCCCACTCCCCTCCCAGTCCCTCCCAGTCCCTCCCAGTCTCCTCCCATTCCCTCCCAGTCCCCTCCCAGTCGCCTCCCAGTCCCTCCCAGTCCCCTCCCAGTCACTCCCAGTCCCCTCCCAGTCACTCCCAGTCCCTCCCACTCCCCTCCCAGTCCCTCCCAGTCCCCTCCCAGTCACTCCCAGTCCCTCCCACTCCCCTCCCAGTCCCTCCCAGTCACTCCCAGTCCCCTCCCAGTCTCCTTTTAGTGCCTCCCATTGGCCCTTAGCCTTACCCCTGTCACTCCCAGTGCCTCCCAGTCCCTCCCCCCAGTGCCCCCCAGCGGCCGGGGCTGACCTGTACAGGTAGTAGAAGAAGGAGAGGAGGTAGAAGGCCAGCTTGCACCAGGCCTCCTTCTGGCAGTAGCCCAGGATGTCGGCGTCCATGATGGAGACTGCGTCGAAGAGCCCCTCGGAGCCATCTGCCGGGCGGTGGAAGTACCTGCGGCAGCCCCGGTAAGCATCGGCACCCACCGGCACCCAGCGGCACCATTAGCACCCACTGACACCCATTGACACCCATCAGCACCCACTGACACCCACCGGTACCACCAGCACCCACTGACACCCATTGACACCCATCAGCACCCACTGACACCCACCGGTACCACCAGCACCCACTGACACCCATTGACACCCACCAGCACCCACTGACACCCACCGGTACCACCAGCACCCACTGACACCCATTGACACCCACCAGCACCCACTGACACCCACCGGTACCACCAGCACCCACTGATACCCACCAGTACCACCAGTACCCATTGGCACCCACCAGTACCACCGGCACCCACTGACACCCACTGGCACCCACCAGCACCCACTGGCACCCACCAGCACCCACCGGCACCACCAGTACCACCAGCACCCACTGACACCCACCAGCACCCACTGACACCCACTGGCACCCACCAGCACCCACTGGCACCAACCAGCACCACTAGTACCACCAGCACCCACCGGCACCACCAGTACCACCAGCACCCACTGACACCCACCAGCACCCACCGGCACCACCAGTACCACCAGCACCCACTGACACCCACTGGCACCCACCAGCACCCACTGGCACCCACCAGCACCCACCGGCACCACCAGTACCACCAGCACCCACTGACACCCACCAGCACCCACTGACACCCACTGGCACCCACCAGCACCCACTGGCACCAACCAGCACCACTAGTACCACCAGCACCCACCGGCACCACCAGTACCACCAGCACCCACCGACACCCACTGGCACCCACCAGCACCACCAGTACCACCAGCACCCACTGACACCCACCAGCACCCACCAGCACCACCAGCACCCACCGGCACCACCAGCACCCACCAGCACCACCAGCACCCACTGGCATCCACCAGCACCCACCAGCACCACCAGCACCCACCAGCACCACCAGCACCACCAGTACCACCAGCACCCACCAGCACCACCAGTACCACCAGCACCCACTGGCATCCACCAGCACCCACCAGCACCACCAGCACCCACCAGCACCACCAGTACCACCAGCACCCACTGGCACCCACCAGCATCACCAGTACCACCAGCACCCACTGACACCCACCAGCACCCACTGGCACCCACCAGCATCACCAGTACCACCAGCACCCACTGACACCCACCAGCACCCACTGGCACCCACTGACACCCACCAGCACCACCAGCACCCACCGGTACCTCTGGTACCACCGGCACCCAGCAGGGTGGGCTGGGGACCAAACCCAGGGCTCCCAGCATGGCATAGGAACCACTCCCACTGCCTCCCACTGCCTCCCAGTGCCTCCCACTGCCTCCCAGTGCCTCCCAGTGCCTCCCACTGCCTCCCAGTGCCTCCCAGTGCCTCCCACTGCCTCCCACTGCCTCCCAGTGCCTCCCACTGCCTCCCAGTGCCTCCCAGTGCCTCCCACTGGCTCCCAGTGCCTCCCAGTGCCTCCCACTGCCTCCCACTGGCTCCCACTGCCTCCCAGTGCCTCCCACTGCCTCCCACTGGCTCCCAGTGCCTCCCAGTGCCTCCCACTGCCTCCCAGTGCCTCCCAGTGCCTCCCACTGCCTCCCAGTGCCTCCCACTGCCTCCCACTGGCTCCCAGTGCCTCCCAGTGCCTCCCACTGCCTCCCAGTGCCTCCCAGTGCCTCCCACTGCCTCCCAGTGCCTCCCACTGGCTCCCACTGCCTCCCACTGCCTCCCACTGCCTCCCACTGGCTCCCACTGCCTCCCACTGGCTCCCACTGGCTCCCACTGCCTCCCACTGGCTCCCACTGGCTCCCACTGCCTCCCACTGCCTCCCACTGCCTCCCACTGCCTCCCAGTGCCTCCCAGTGCCTCCCACTGCCTCCCAGTGCCTCCCAGTGCCTCCCAGTGCCTCCCACTGGCTCCCACTGCCTCCCAATGGCTCCCACTGGCTCCCAATGGCTCCCACTGGCTCCCACTGGCTCCCAATGGCTCCCACTGGCTCCCAGTGCCTCCCAATGGCTCCCAGTGCCTCCCAATGGCTCCCAATGGCTCCCAGTGCCTCCCACTGGCTCCCAATGGCTCTCAATGGCTCCCAGTGCCTCCCACTGGCTCCCAATGGCTCTCAATGGCTCCCAGTGCCTCCTAGTGCCTCCCACTGGCTCCCACTGGCTCCCACTGCCTTCCAGTGCTCCCAGTGCTCCCACTGCCTCCCAGGGCTCGCAGCGGCTGGCAGTACCTCCAGAGGTGGTAGAGCAGCAGGGGCAGGTTGAGCCCCAGCGTCACCCACTCGGCGGCGCAGAGGAACATGAGGCAGAAGAGGCCATGGATGCAGTACTCGGGAACCACCAGCTGGGGGAGAGCCTGAGCCCTGAGCCACGGCCCTCGGCCGCCCCCTGGCGCCCCCAACCCGCACTGCGGCTCCGCGCTTTCGCTTTAGGGCTCCCCCTGGTGGCCGAGATCTGTAATGGAGGGGCCCCGGGGGAGGGGAGGGAAGGATTTGGGGTCTTGGGGGGGATTTGGGGATCTTGGAGGCCAGGCTGAGGATCCTTGAAGGATCTGGGAGAGAGGCTCTGAGGGGTCCTGGGGTGCCCCGGGGAGGGGGAGGGTCCCTCGGGGGGGTGGGTGGGGGGTGGTGTTGGTCTTGGAGTCCTTGGGGAGGGTGAGAGGTCCTGAGGAGGAATCTGGGGGTGCTCCTGGGGGCTTTGGGGGATGGCTGTGGGACCCTTTTTGGGGGCTTGGGAGTGTGTGGGTGGTCTCTAAGGAGAGTTTGGGGGCCCTGGGGGAGGCCTTGGGAGGCTGGGGGCCCCTAAAGGGTCTTGGGGGCCCTGGAGGATGACCTTGGTGTCCCTGTTGGGGGAGCTTGAGGGGCCCCTGGGGGAGGGTTGGAGTTAGGGTTAGGGTTGGGGGGGTGTGGGGGTGTCTCTGGGGGATCTGGGGAGGGTCTGGGGGGGTCCAGACCCACCTTGCGCAGCAGGCAGCAAATCCTCTCAATGTTCTTCATCCGCTCGCTCATGGAGAGACCCCAAAGGAACGGGGGTGGGGGCGCTGGGGGCGCTGGGGGCGCTGGGGGCAACTGAGAAGGACTGGGAGCCACTGGGGGCGCTGGGAGCCACTGGGGGTTGGGAGGGACTGGGAAGCCCTGGGGGGGCTTGGGGGCCTGGAGGAGGCTGTTGGCAGAACTGGGTTGAACTGGGAGGTGCTGGGCGGGGGAGGTTGGGGGACTCAGAATTGGGGTCGGGGGAGGGGCAGGGCCTGGCCCCGGCCCAGTTTCTTTTCTTGGGGGAGGAGGAGCTAAAAATAGAAACCGACCTCGATTCTGCCCCCCCCCCAGCCCCTCCCCCCCTCCAAGCCAGTCCCTAACCTCCCCCAGGGCATTGGGAGCACTGGGAGGGGGGGGAGGGGGAAGGGAGAGGGTTTGGGGGGGGAGGGTAAAAAGCAGGGGGGGGCTATTGGGCAGGGGTCCATGGGGGTGGTGTCCAAAGCTGGGGAGGGTATGGGAGGGGGCTTGGGAGGGGGCAAGGGGGGGGCAAGGTCGGGAGAGCTGCACGAGATGGGGGTGGAAGGTCGGTGGGGGAGGCTCAAGGTGGGAGGTTTGGGGTGGGGGAGAAGAGGGAGGGGAGGTCCAAAGTTGGGGAGGAACGGGGTGAGGGGAGTCAAAGGGGGTTAGGGGCATGGGGGGGGCGCTTGGGGAGGGGGTTCAAGGGGAGGTTGGGCTGGAAAGAGGGAGGGGGAGGGGGAGGGGCACCGGGGGGGTGTTGTTGGGGGGTTCAAAGGGGAGGGGGAGGAGGGCAACCAAAGAGGAGGGAAAAGGGGGGTGTGTCTGAGGGAGGGTGCAAATGTGGGGGACAAAGGAGGGGGCTCAAGGGGGAGGGGCATTAGGAGTGGGCTGGGGGACACACGGGGAGGGGCTTGGAGGAGGCTCCGTTAATTTGAGAGGGGGTCTCCCTTAACTGGGGGAGGGTCCATTCATTTGTGGGGGTCTTTAAGGGGGTGGGTTCGTTAAGGGGGTCATCAGTTGGGGGAGGCATTAATTGGGGAGGGTCTCCATTAATTTGAGAAGGGGTTAATTAATTTGGGGGTTCATTAATTTGGGGGTATTAATTTGGGGGTATTAATTTGGGGGGTGTCAATTAATTTGAGGGGGCATTAATTGGGGAGGGGTCCATTATCTTGGGGGGGGGGCACAGCTTTGAGGCAGTTTCCCTGCTTTGGGGGGGGAAATGTCTGGGGGTGGGGGTGTAAATTCTTTGAGGGGGTGTCCAGGATTTGGGGGGTGTGTGTCTCGATGCTTTATTGGGGGTCCCCGTTGTGTGCCCCCTCCCCCCCCTTACCGCCCGGGCTGGGTTCCCCTGGTCGATTGGGTTCTTGAAGTCGGTTCTGAGCTCATCAAAGGCAATGATCTGGGGGAGGGGGCACAAAAAAATAGGGGGGGGGGTCGGCAACATGAAAGGACTCAGGGGACACCCCCCCCACTACCCACCCCTCCTAAAGCCTTTAAACCTTCGTTTTTCACCCCAAAAAGGAGGTCCCCAGATTGTCTTCATCACTTGATTGGGGGAAATAGGGGAAACAAAGGAGGGGAAGGAAAAGGGGAGGGGGAATCAGGGGATCCCAACCCACCCCCAAAATGAATCGGGGGTTTAAATAGTTCAAATATTGGGGAGCCCCCAAAACAAGGGGGAGAAGGAAGGGGGGGGGCAAAAAATATTGGGGAGGGGAAATTGGGGAGGTAAAAGTGGGAGGGGAAGATTGGAGGGGGTAAAGAAAATCTGGGGGTCCCAGAAATGTAAAGGTGGGAAAAAAAGAGAGAGGGAGAAGAAATAATTTGGGAAAAGGGAATCTGGGATGGGGGGGGTTCGGAAAAATTGAGGGGGCCCACAATATTTGGGGGAGGGGAGGAAATTAGGGAGGGAAAAGGGGGGGGGGCAAAGCAAACGGGGAGGGGGAAAAAAGGCCCCAGAAGTGGAGGGGCTTTGCCCCACACACCCCCAAAAAGAGGGGGCCCTGAGTCCTGCCCCCGTTCCTACGAGACCCCCAGCCCCCATTTGACCCCGGAAGTCGCTGTTGCCATGGAAACGATTCCCCCCCCCCCCAATATTTGGGGTCAATGGCAGCTGGAGGGGAGGGCGCTAGGACCGCGCAGGCGGCGCCGCTGCCATAGCGACGGCGCGGGGGTGGCGGCGGCGCCTTCCCATTGGCTGCTGGCGGTCGCTATGGCAACGGCGCCCCCCCCTTTCCTTCCTCCCGCCATTGGGTACCAGGCGTCGCTATGGCAACGGCGACCTGCGCGGTCCTAGTGCCCCCCGGCCGCAGCTCCCAGCGAGGCCATGCACGGCCCAGGGGGCAGTTCCCAGTGCTTCCAGTGCCCCCTCCCAGTGCTCCCAGTGCTCCTCCTAGTGCTCCCAGTGACCCATTGCAGTGCTCCCAGTGCCCCCCCAGTGCAGTGCCTCCTCCTAGTGCTCCCAGTGACCCATTGCAGTGCTCCCAGTGCCCCCTCCCAGTGCTCCCAGTGCCTCCTCCTAGTGCTCCCAGTGACCCATTGCAGTGCTCCCAGTGCCCCCTCCCAGTGTGTTCCCAGTGACCCACTGCAGTGCTCCCAGTGCCCCCTCCCAGTGCTCCCAGTGCCTCCTCCTAGTGCTCCCAGTGAGTGACCCACTGCAGTGCTCTGTCCCAGTGCCCCAGTGACCCACTGCAGTGCTCCCAGTGCTCCCTCACACTGCTCCCAGTGCTCGCTCCCAGTGCTCCCGGTGTTCCCAGTGACCCATTGCAGTGCTCCCAGTGCTCCCTCACACTGCTCCCAGTCCCATCCCAGTGCTCCCAGTATCCCTCCCAGTGCTCCCTCCCAGTGTTCCCAGTGACCCATTGCAGTGCTCCCTCACTGTGCTCCCAGTGCTCCATCCCAGTGCTCATTCACACTGCTCCCAGCCCCATCCCAGTGCCCCCAGCCCCATCCCAGTGCTCCCTCACTGTGCTCCCAGCCCCATCCCAGTGCTCCCAGCCCCATCCCAGTGCTCCCCATTTACCCTCCCAATCCTTCCCCAGTCCCCTCCCAGTCCCATCCCAGTTCCTGCAATCTGTCCCCAGTGCCTCCCAATCCCTCCCAGTGCCTCCCAGTCTCCCCCAGTCTCCCTCCCAGTGCCCCCCCCCTTCAATCCCCAGCCCCCATGCACTAAAGTGATCGGGGAGGGGGGAGGGGAAGGGGGGAGGAAGGTTTCAAGCCCCCTCCCAGCCCCCGATCCAATTCCCCTTCCCTTTGAGGACCCCCCCGGGTTCCCCCCCACCAATTGGTGCCCCCCCCCAGTCTCCCCCCCTTAATCCCCAGCCCCCTCCCAAACCCTCCTTGAGCTCCATAGGAACCGAAGCGGGGGTGGGGGCGGGGTTTGATGTCGATCTCCCTCTCAGCCCCCAGACCCAATTTCCCCACGCTTTGGGGACCCCCGGTGCCCCCAACCCAATAGGGACAGCCCCCCCGCCCCCTCCCTTTCCATCCTCATCCTCCCAAACCCTCCTTGAGCTCCATAGGCACCGAAGGGGGCGAGGCGATGTTGATCTCCCCCCAAGCCCCCAGACTCAATTCTCTGCCGCCTAGGGAACGCCCCTGGATAGCCCCCCCCCCGGCTGCCCCCACTCAATTGAGCGTCCCCCTGCCCCCTCCCAAACCTGTGGGAGGCTGATTGCATCCGGAGGGGGAATGATTTGATGGTGATCCCACTCCCAGACCCCAGACCCAATTCCCCCCTCTTAGGGACCCCCGGTTACCCCCTCCCGGTGCCCCCCCTTTCCATCCTCATCCTCCCAAACCCTCCTTGAGCTCCACAGCAACCGAAGTGTTGGGGGGGAGATGTTATCGATCCCACTCCTAGCCCCCAGACCCAATTCCCGCCCCCTTAGGGATCCCCTGTAGCCCACCCCCGTGTGCCCCCACCCAATTGGCGCCCCCTCCCTCCCCCAATCCCTCCTTGAGCTCCATAGGAACCGGGGACGCGGGGGGGAGGTGATGTCGATCCCACTCCAAGCCCCCCGACCCAATTCCCCCCAACTTTGGGGTAGCCGCTCCGGGGTGCCCCCCCCAATCGGTGCCTCCCCCTCCCGCGCCCCCTCCCTTTGCATCCTCATCCTCCCGAAGCTATTCGAGGCTGCTATCAGCCATGGGGGGCGGGGGGGGGGTTGCTGATTGCGATCCCCCTCCCAGTCCCCATTCTCAATTCCCCCCCCCGCTATGGAGACCCCCCCCGGGTAGCCCCCACTCGGTGCCCCCACCCAATGCATCGCCCCCCTTTGGCCCCCTCCTTCCCTCCCCAGCCCCCTCCCGATCATACTCGAGGCTGGCATCAGCCGGAGGGGGTTGATGTTGATCTCCCTCCCAGACCCCAGACTCAATTCCCCCCAAATTTGGACACCCCTCCGGGCAGCGTCCCCCGGCGACCCCCACCCAATGGGTGCCCCCAGCCCCCTCCCCCCGCTCACATGCCAGATGACGAAGAAGATGAGCGAGGCGCAGAGCACCAGGGTCAGCATATAGCAGAAGGCAGCGAAGGTAAACGCCATGATGGGGGAAGGATGGGGAGGGGGGGGCGCGGACGGGGGAACTGGTTTGGGGGAACTGGTTTTGGGGGAGGGAGTTAACCCTGGGCCCAGTCATTGGAATGGGAAATGGAAAGGGGGGGTGATGGGAACAGGGAGAGAGAAGAGGAGGAGGAGGAGGAAGGGGGGAGGGGAGGGACTGGGAGGGGATTGGGAAGGCCTGGGAGGGAGATTGGGAGGGACTGGGGAAGAGTGTGAAGGACCACAGAGGGACTGGGAGGGACTGGAAGGAGCTGGGAGGGGACTGGGAGGGGCTGGGTGGGGTCTGGGAGGGATCTGGGAGGGGCTGGGTGGGGTCTGGGTGGGGTCTGGGAGGGGCTGGGAGGGATTGGGAAGGTCTGGGAGGAAGATTGGGAGGCACTGAGAAAGACTCTGAGGGACCACAGAGGAACTGGGAGGGACTGGGAAGAAGTGGGAGGGGCTGGGTGGGGTCTGGGAGGGGCCTAGGCGGGGCGGGTGGGGTCTGGGAGGGGCTGGGAGGGATTGGGAAGGTCTGGAACGGAGATTGGGAGGCACTGGGAAAGACTCTGAGGGACCACAGAGGAACTGGGAGGGACTGGGAGGAAGTGGGAGGGGCTGGGAGGGGTCTGGGCGGGGTGTGGGCGGGGCTGGGAGGGGTCTGGGCGGGGCTGGGTGGGGTCTGCGCTGTTACTGGTTTGAACTGGGAGCACTGGGACCCCAGAGGAGCTTCCTGCAGTCCTCTCCTGGCACCCCAGGGTGGCCCTGGCTGGGACTGGTTTGGGGGTGGTCCCCAATGCTGGGGAGGGTCCCTACCTTAGGGGGGGGTCCCCACATGTGGGAGCAGGTCCCCAAGCTGGAGAGGGTCCCTGAGCCTGGGGGGGATGACCCCGACTCCGGGGGGGGTGTCCCAGATCCTGGGAGGGAGTTGTCACCTGTGGGGGTGGTCCCCAAATCTGGGGGAGGGTCCTCGATCCTGGGGGGATCCCCAAATTCGGGGGGGTGTCCCCAATGATTGGCAGGGATTGCCAGCTTTGGGGGGGGCTCAATTCTTGGGGGAGCGCGTTTTGGGGGTGGTTATCACCCATGGGGTTTCCCGTTTCTTGAGGGGGGGCTTCACCGGGGGGGTCCCTGCTTTTTGGGGGGGGGTCCTCACGGGGGGAGCTCAGGATCTACCTCCCAGGTCGCATAAAGCTTGGCTGGGCCAGGCCTGGGGCCGGGGGGGGGCATTGGGGAGGGGTCCCTGGGGCGGGGGGGAAGGGGTTTGGGGAGGTGGAAGTCGAAGGGACTCCAAACATTGGGGGGAGGGGTCCCAAGGGTCCCTGCGCGGCCGGGGGCGGTCCCCTGGCAGCTCCGCCTTCGGCCATCAGGGGGAGCAGCTAAGTCCCTCCCCCGCTGGCAGCTGATTGGCTGCCGCCGCGGCGCTGCGCTTCCCGATTGGTCGAGACACGGCGCGGGCTCCTCCCCCTAGCGGTGGCGCCGCGGGAGAGCAAGCGACGCCCCCCGGACCCTCCCCCGAGCACTGATTGGTTGTGGCTGGCTGCGGCTACGCCTCCCCGAGTGCTGATTGGTTGCTGGCGGTCCTGTGGCAACGCCCACGTGCAGATTGACTCCGCCCACAGAAGGGACCCCAGCCCCCCCCCCCAGGGCCCCCCCAGCGCCCTCCCAGCGCCCTCCCAGCCCCCCCCCAGCGCCCTCCCAGCGCCCTCCCAGCGCCCTCCCAGCGCCCCCCAGCGCCCTCCCAGCGCCTCCCAGCGCCCCCCCAGCACCCTCCCAGCGCCTCCCAGCGCCCTCCCAGCGCCCTCCCAGCGCCCCCCAGCGCCTCCCAGCGCCCCCAGCGCCCTCCCAGCGCCCCCCCAGCGCCCCCCCAGCGCCCCCCCAGCGCCCTCCCAGCGCCCTCCCAGCGCCCCCAGCGCCCCCAGCGCCCCCCAGCACCCTCCCAGCGCCCCCAGCTCCCTCCCAGCGCCCTCCCAGCGCCCCCCAGCGCCCCCAGCTCCTCCCAGCACCCTCCCAGCGCCCCCAGCGCCTCCCAGCGCCCCAGCGCCCTCCCAGCGCCCCCCAGCACCCCCCCAGCGCCCTCCCAGCGCCCTCCCAGCACCCTCCCAGCGCCCCCCCAGCGCCCTCCCAGCACCCTCCCAGCGCCCCCCAGCTCCCCAGCTCCTCCCAGCACCCTCCCAGCGCCCCCAGCTCCCTCCCAGCGCCCTCCCAGCGCCCCCCCCAGCGCCTCCCAGCGCCCTCCCAGCGCCCCAGCGCCTCCCAGCGCCTCCCAGCGCCCCCAGCGCCCCCAGCGCCCCCCCAGCGCCCTCCCAGCGTCCTCCCAGCGCCCTCCCAGCGCCCCCCAGCGCCTCCCAGCGCCCCCCCAGCACCCTCCCAGCACCCTCCCAGCGCCCCCAGCTCCTCCCAGCGCCCTCCCAGCGCCCCCAGCACCCTCCCAGCGCCCCCATCGCCTCCCAGCGACCCCAGCCCCCACCCAGGGCCCCCAGCGCCTCCCAGCGCCCCCAGCTCCTCCCAGCGCCCCAGCGCCCTCCCAGCGCCCTCCCAGCGCCCCCAGCACCCTCCCAGCACCCCCAGCTCCTCCCAGCGCCCTCCCAGCGCCCCCCAGCGCCCTCCCAGCGCCCCCCAGCTCCCCCCCAGCGCCTTTCCCCCCCGCCCTTGGGGCCAGTGAGGCAGAGCCGGGGTGGGGGAGGGGTGGGAGGCAGCAGCTTTATTTACATAGCCAGGAGGGCGGGGGAGGGGACACAGGGCTGAGGCCAAGGTGACAAAACCAAAGCCACCTCCCCCTGCCCCTCCCCCCAGAAGCCACCAGGGGACACTTGGTTGGGGGGGGTGGAGGGTGGCAGCACTGTGGGGGGGAGGGAGGGGAGAAGGAGGGGACGGGGGGGGGGGAGGGGAGATGGGTAGTGGATGGGGGGGGGTGGGGAGGGGACACAGGAGGGGACCTTGGGTGTCCCCCCCCAGCCCCTTCCCCCCTTCAGAACTTGAACTCTTTGTACTTCTTGCCCCCCCCGCGGGCGTCCTGGGGCTGAGCCTTTCGCTTCTTCTGCTGCAGAGGGGAGAGGCAGAGTCAGGGCAGAGCAGGGGCAGGGTGGGGACAGGCAGGGGAGGAGGAGGAGGAGGAGGGGAAGCACAAGGCAGCAAAATGAGGAAGGGAGAGCACCAGGGGGCGCTATGGAGGGGTTGGGGGACAGCCTGGAGCCAGCGTGGGCACAAGGGGAGGAGAAGAGGAGGGAGGAGGAGGGAGTGAGCAGGAAGGGAGGGAGAAGGAGGGAAAGATGGAGGGAGGAAGGGAGGGAGGGAGGGAGGGGGAGGAGGGGAGAGAGGAGGAGGGGGAGGAGGAGGAGGGAGGGAGGGGAGGAGGAGGGGAGGGAGGAGGGGGGGAGGGGGGGGAGGAGGGGGAGGAGGAGGAGGAGGGAGGGGGAGGAGGAGGAGGGGAGGAGGGAGGAGGAGGAGGGAGGGAGGAGGAGGGAGGGAGGGAGGAGGAGGAGGGAGGGAGGAGAGAGGGAGGAGGAGGGAGGGAGGAGGGAGGAGGGAGGAGGAGGGAGGGAGGAGGAGGAGGGAGGAGGAGAAGGGAGTGAGCAGGAAGGGAGGGAGGAGGAGGAGGAAGATGGAGGGAGGAAGGGGAGGGAGGGGGAGGGGGTTGGGGGAGGGGGAGAAGGATGGGGGAGGAGGGGAGGAGGAGGAGGGAGGGAGGAGGAGGAGGGAGGGGGAGGAGGAGGGAGGGAGGAGGAGGAGGGAGGGAGGAGGAGGAGGAGGGAGGAGGGAGGAGGAGGGAGGAGGGAGGGAGGGAGGGAGGAGGGAGGGAGGAGGGAGGGAGGAGGGAGGGAGGAGGGAGGGAGGAGGGAGGGAGGAGGGAGGGAGGGAGGAGAAGGGAGGCAGGAGAAGGGAGGGAGGGAGGAGGAGGAAGAAGATGGAGGGAGGAAGGGAGGAGGAGGAGGAGGGAAAGGAGAAAGAAGGGAGGAAGGGAGAGGGGAAGGAGGGAGGGAGGGGAAGGGGGAGAGGGCAGAAGAGGAGGAGAGGGGAAGAGGAGCCCCAAAGGACCAAGAGGAAGGACGAAGCCTGCTGAGGAGAGCACAGGGTCAGGGCCAGCGTGGGGAGCCCTGGGGAGCCGCGGGGAGCCCTGGGTCCCCCCTGGGGCCAGCGTGGGGAGCCCTGGGGAGCCGCGGGGAGCCGTGGGGAGCCCTGGGGCCAGCATGGGGAGCCGTGGGGAGCCCTGGGGAGCCCTGGGGAGCCGCGGGGAGCCCTGGGTCCCCCCTGGGGCGTCCCCGGGCCCTGTGTCACCTTCTGCTTGGCGGCGTGCTCGGCCACCATGTCGCTGAAGTCCTCCTTCTCCACCTGGGCCTGCTGCTCCCGCACGTGCTCCTCGTACTTCTGCGTCATGGCCGTGGGGTCCAGCTCCAGCTCCTCGGGGGCCAGAGCCACCTCCACCCCCTGCGCCTCGGCCACCGGCCCCTTGCGGCCCAGCACCTGCCGACAGGGGGCGCCAGAGAGGGCAGTCAGAGGGGGCCCGGCGCCCTTGGGTGCCCCCCCGGCACCTACAGAGCCTCCCCCAGCGCCCCCGGGGGCTGCCCGAGGCCACCCAAACCTCCTGGGACTCTGCCACTGGGCCCTTGCAGGCCGGCAGCAGCCAGCAGGGGGCGCCAGAGGGGGCACAGCACCCATAGAACATCCCCCAGCACCCCTGGGGGCCACCCAAACCTCCTGGGCCTTGTCCACCATCCCCCTGCAGCCCTACAGCTGCCAGCAGGGGGCGCCAGAGAGGGCAGTCAGAGGGGGCCCAGCACCCTTGGGTGCCCCCCTGGCACCCACAGAGCCTCCCCCAGCACCCCCGGGGGCTGCCCGAGGCCACCCAAACCTACTGGAACTCTGCCACTGGGCCCTTGCAGCCTGGCAGCAGCCAGCAGGGGGCACCAGAGGGGGCACAGCACCCATAGAACCTCCCCCAGCACACCTGGGGGCCACCCAAGACCACCTAAACCTCCTGGGCCTTGTCCACCATCCCCTTGCAGCCCAGCAGCTGCCACCAGGGGGTGCCAGAGGGTTCTGGGAGCCCAGCAGGGGGCGCCACAGAGGAGTCAGAGGGGGCCCAACACCCCTGGGTGGCCCCCCCAGCACCCCTGGGGCCCCCTTAGGAGCCCTCCCAACGCCCAGGGGTGCCCCCCCAGCAGCGCCCCCCGGGGGCGGGGCTCACCGCTGCCATGTCGTAGATGTGAGTGGATCCCATCAGGGCTCCGCCCACCGTCGCCGTCCTCTTCTCCGGCACCACGGTGAACAGCTGGGGGGTCTCCGAGCTGGGCGGGGAGGGGGCAGGAGGGCAGCCTAGAGACACCCTCCGGGCACCCTGGGGGCACCCTGGGGACCTCTGTGGGCACCTGCGGCACCCTAGGGCACCTATGGACCCCTAGGGGCATCTATGGCACCCTGTGGGCATTTACAGGCCCCTGTGGGGCTCTATGGGCACCCAGGGACCCCTATGGACCCCTATGGGCACCCAGGGACCCCTATGGGACTCTATGGGCACCCAGAGACTCCTGTGGGGCTCTATGGGCACCCAGGGATCCCTGTGGGGCTCTATGGGCAGCCAGGGATCCCTATGGGGCTCTATGGAGCTCTATAGGCACCCAGGGACCCCTATGGGGCTCTAAGGGGCTCTATGGGCACCCAGGAACCCCTATAGGGCTCTATGGAGCTCTATGGGCACCCAGGGACCCCTATGGGGCTCTATGGAGCTCTATGGGCACCCAGGGACCCCTATGGGGCTCATGGGCACCCAGGGACTCCTGTGGGGCTCTAGGGAGCTCTATGGGCACCCAGGGACCCCTATGGGGCTCTATGGAGCTCTATGGGCACCCAGGAACCCCTATGGGGCTCTATGGGCACCCAGGGACTCCTGTGGGGCTCTATGGGCACCCAGGGACCCCTATGGGGCTCTATGGAGCTCTATGGGCACCCAGGAACCCCTATGGGGCTCTATGGAGCTCTATGGGCACCCAGGAACCCCTATGGGGCTCTATGGGCACCCAGGGACTCCTGTGGGGCTCTATGGGCACCCAGGGACCCCTATGGGGCTCTATGGAGCTCTATGGGCACCCAGGAACCCCTATGGGGCTCTATGGGCACCCAGGGACTCCTGTGGGGCTCTATGGAGCTCTATGGGCACCCAGGGACCTCTATGGAGCTCTATGGGCACCCAGGGACCCCTATGGGGCTCTATGGAGCTCTATGGGCACCCAGGGACTCCTGTGTGGCTCTATGGGCACCCAGGAACCCCTATGGAGCTCTATGGGCACCCAGGGACCCCTATGGGGCTCTATGGAGCTCTATGGGCACCCAGGAACCCCTATGGGGCTCATGGGCACCCAGGGACTCCTGTGGGGCTCTAGGGAGCTCTATGGGCACCCAGGGACCCCTATGGGGCTCTATGGGCACCCAGGGACCCCTGTGGGGCTCTAGGGAGCTCTATGGGCACCCAGGGACCCCTGTGGGGCTCTATGGAGCTCTATGGGCACCCAGGGACCTCTATGGGGCTCTATGGGCACCCAGGGACTCCTGTGGGGCTCTGTGGGCACCCAGGAACCCCTATGGGGCTCTATGGGCACCCAGGAACCCCTATGGAGCTCTATGGGCACCCAGGAACCCCTATGGGGCTCTATGGGCACCCAGGAACCCCTATGGGGCTCTATGGGCACCCAGGGACTCCTGTGGGGCTCTATGGGCACCTAAGGAGCCATCCCAGTGCTCCCAGTGTCTCCCATCCTCTCCCAGTGCCTCCCAGCACCCCCAGCCCCCATCCCAGTGCCTCCCAGTCGCCCCTCACCCGTCCATGGCCTCCTCAATCTTCTTCTTCCTCAGCTCGATCAGCTCCGGGGTCTCCATCCCGGCTGGCACCGAGGAGAACCCCCCCGGGGTGATCAACCCGCTGGGGGGGCACCCATGGGTCAGGGGGGGAGCACCCATGGGTGCTCAGACACCCCCAGTGCCCACCAGTAGCCACCCACTGCCACCAGTACCCAACCAGGGCCCTCCCAGTGCTCCCAGTATGGACTGGAACAGTCCCAGTGCTCCCAGTATGGACTGGAACCAGTCCCAGTGCTCCCAGTATGGACTGGGACTGCTCCCAGTGGGTCCTGCAGGGGCTCCCAGCCCAGACCTGTCAGCAGGGGTGATGAAGCCGCTCTCATCAGGTTTCTCTTCCTCGCTCTCCTCCTCCTCCTCCTCCTCTGAGGATTCCTCATCCGAGGGCTCCAGCTCCCCCCAGGGGGTTCTGTCGATCTCCTCCTCCTCCTCCTTGGTCTGAGGGGGCACAAAAAGGGGGCTGGGGGGTCCTATGGGGGCTGGGGGGGCACCCATGGGTGCTGGAGAGGGGTCTGGGGGAATTCTTAGGGGTGCTGGGAGGGGCTGGGGGTGTCCTGGAGGTGATGGAAGGGGTCTGGGGGTGTCCTATAGGGGTTGGGGAGAGTCTGGGGGGCGTTAAAGGGTGCTGGAGGGCACCCATGGGTGCTGGAGTGGGTTAGGGGAGGAAATAGGTGGTGGGAGGGGTCTGGGGAAGGTCCTATGGGTGCTGGGGGGCGGATCAGGGAGGGTCCTTAAGGGTGCTAAGGGGGCACCCATGGGTGCTGGGGTGGGTTAAGGTTGTGGGGAGGGAGTCTTAAGGGGTCTGAGAAGGTCCTATGGGTGCTGGGGAGGGGTCTGGGGGTGGTCTGGTGGAGTCCTATGGATAGTGGGGGGCCTGGGAGGGTCTTAAGGGGGATGGGGGCACCCATAGGTGCTAGGAGGGCACTGGGGGGTGTCTTGGAGGATCTGGGGGTCCTCAGGGTGCTGGTTTGGGGGAGGGTCCAAAGGGTGCTGGGGGGAGGCACCTTCAGTTTGGGGGGGGGGGGGGCACTATTACAAAGGATTTTGGGGGGGGTCCAAAAATTCAGGGGGGATCCTGTGGGGCCTCAAAAGATGGAGAAGAGCCTGAAGAATCTGGGGAGGGGTCCCAAGAATTTGGGGAGGGGGCAGAAACAGGATGGGAAGGGTAGGGAGGGGGTAGGGAGGGGGTAGGGGGCGGGGATTGTGGGACAGGAGTTCTGCAGCGAGATAGAAGGCAGGGGGACACCTTTGGAAGGGGGTTTGGGGGTCTAAAATTCGGGGGTCCTGTGGGGTCTCAAAAGCTCGAGGAGAGTCTGAAGAATCTGGGGAAAAGGCAAAAACGGGGGGGGGGAGGGGTGAGGGGTAAGGGGGAGGGGGAGTGGGGTCCCACAATTGCGGGACAGGAGTCCTGCAGCGAGATAGAAGGGGGGGGTGGGGGGGGGAACGCTTGGAAGGGGGCTTGGGGGGGCTCTAAAATTCGGGGGGGGTCCTGTGGGGTCTCAAAAGATGGAGGAGAGCCTGAAGAATCTGGGGAGGGGTCCCAAGAATTTGGGGAGGGGGCAGAAACGGGTGGGGGTGGGAGTGAGTATGGGGGGCGAGGCCCCACAATTGCGGGACAGGAGTCCCACAGTAAGATAGAAGGGGGGAAGAGGGGGAACCTTTGGAAGGGGTTTTGGGGGCTCTAAAATGTGGGGGGTTCGTGTGGGGTCTCAAAAGCTCGAGGAGAGTCTGAAGAATCTGGGGAAGGGGCAAAAATGGGGAGGGGGAGGGGTGAGGGGTAAGGGGGGTCCCACAATTGTAGGACAGGAGTCCCACAGCAAGACAGAAGGGAGTGGGGGAACCTTTGGAAGGGGGCTTGGGGGGGCTCTAAAATTCGGGGGGGGGGGTCGTGTGGGGTCTCAAAAGCTTGAGGAGAGCCTGAAGAACCTGGGGAGGGTCTCAAGAATTTGGGGAGGGGGCAGGAGGGATGAGGGGGTAGGGGGAGTGGGTTCCCACAATTGTGGGACAAGAGTCCTGCAGCAAGATAGAAGGGGGGAAAGGAGGGGGACCTTTGGAAGGGGTTTTGGGGGCTCTAAAATGTGGGGGTCGTGTGAGGTCTCAATAGATGGAGGAGAGCCTGAAGAACCTGGGGAGGGGTCCCAAGAATTTGGGGAGAGGGTGGGAGAGGTAAGGGGGTAGGGGGAGTGGGGTCCCACAATTGTGGGACAGGAGGGCCACAGAGAGATAGAAGGGGGGACGGGGGGTGGGCACCTTTAGAAGGGGGTTTTGGGGGCTCTAAAATGTGGGGGTCGTGTGGGGTCTCAAAAGCTTGAGGAGAGCCTGAAGAACCTGGAGAGGGGTCTCAAGAATTTGGGGAGGGGGCGGGAGGGATGAGGGGGTAGGGGAGTGGGTTCCCACAATTGTGGGACAGGAGGGCCACAGAGAGATAGAAGGGGGGATGGGGGGGGGCACCTTTAGAAGGGGGTTTTGGGGGGGCTCTAAAATGTGGGGGGGGTCGTGTGGGGTCTCAAAAGCTTGGGGAGAGCCTGAAGACTCCGGGGGGGTAGGAAGGATTTGGGGGGGGGTCTCGGGGGGGTCCCCAGGGTACCTGGAACTCGGCGGCATTGGTGCCGAAGACGTCGCCGTAGAGAGGCTTGCCGGTCTCGTCCACGGGGGGCTTGCCCCAGCCCCCGGCGTGGTACCCGAAGGAGCAGCCCTGGGGGGAGGGGCAGCACCTTAGGGTGGGGGTCTGGAACAAGTCAGCCCCCAGCCCCCACCCAAACCTTTTGTTCTTCTCCACATCCCCTCCCCACCCCTGGCCCGCCCCCCTAAAGCCATAGGACACTTCCGACACCCAGAGGACCCCCAGCACCCATGGGAGCCCCCCCAGGACCCATGGAAGCCCCCCCAGGGGACCCCCAGCACCCATGGGAGCCCCCCCAGCACCCATGGAAGCCCCCCCAGGGGACCCCCAGCACCATTCCCATCATCCAAATTTCCTCTCCCAGCACCCATAGGACCCTCCCCACCCATGGGTGCCCACCCCAAGGAAACCCTCAGCACCCACAACCACACCACCCCCCCAACCACCCTTTCCCCCCCTCCTCCACCCCCATTTCCTCCTTCACCCTCCCATCCCTCCCCCATGCCCCCCCAAGGGTGCCCCCCAGCACCCCTGGGTGCCCACCTCGGGGATGGGGGAGTTGAGGCCTGGGATCTTGAGGTTGGGGTAGGAGGGGGGGGGTCCATAGCGCTGCATGGCGATCAGCCAGGGTGGGGGCACCTTGTGGGCGTTCTGGGGGGCACCCAAGGGGGGATGGAAGGTGTCAGCACCCATGGGTGCAGGGAGGCAGCACCCAGTGCTCACTACCCACCTACCCCCCACCCCCAGGTTGCTCCTAAGGATGCCTCCACCCTGTTTAAAATGAGGTATAAAGCATATGCCCCCCCTCCAGCACCCATGGGTGCCCCTTAGGGCCCCTCCCCAGCACCCATGGGTACCCACCTAGCACTCACAGAGGCCACCCCATACCCATAGGACCTACCAAGCACCTATGGGTGTCACCTCAGTACCCCTGGAACACCCCCCAGCACCCACAGGTGCCTACCTGGCACAGACCCCACCCCCAGCACCCATGGATGCTACTCTAGCACCCATAGAAGCCTTCCCAGTACCCATGGGTGCCCCTTAGGAGCCCATCCAAGCACCCATGGGTGACTCCTTAGTACCCACAGGAAACACCCAACACCCACAAGTGCCCCTTATGACCTCTCTCCTTATGACCTCTCTCCAGCACCCACAGGTGACTACCTGGCACCCATAGACCTCACTTCCAGCACCCATGGGTGCTACCCTGGAGCCTACACAATGCAACCAGCACCCATGGGAGCCCAGTTGGCACTCAGAGGACCCCACCCCAGCACCAATGGGTGCTACCCTGGAGCCTACAGAATGCAACCAGCACCCATGGGTGCCCAGCTGGCACTCAGAGGACCCCACCCCAGCACCGATGGGTGCTACCCTGGAGCCTACAGAATGCAACCAGCACCCATGGGTGCCCAGCTGGCACTCAGAGGACCCCACCCCAGCACCCATGGGTGCCATTTGAGCTCCCCTGGGGGGCCCTAGAACCCTCCTTAAATGCCCCCACAGCATCTAGGGTACCCTCAGACCCCCCTGAGACGTCAACTCCCTTTAGGTGCCCAGGTGGCACCCACAGAGCCCCCCAGCTGCCACCTGAGCCCCCCGGTGCCCATCTGGCACCCATGGGACCCCTGGAAAACCCTCAGCAGTCAGCACAGTGCCCAGGGGAGCTCCAGGACCTCCCTCAGATGCCCAGGGGGAGCTGTGCCCGCAGGGGGCGCTGTGCCCGCAGGGGGGCGCTGTGCCCGCAAGGGGGAGCTGTGCCTGCAGGGGGGAGCTGTGCCCGCAGGGGGAGCTGTGCCCGCAGGGGGGAGCTGTGCCCGCAGGGGGGAGCTGTGCCTGCAGGGGGGAGCTGTGCCCGGAGGGGGCGCTGTGCCCGCAGGGGGGAGCTGTGCCCGCAGGGGGGAGCTGTGCCTGCAGGGGGGAGCTGTGCCCGCAGGGGGAGCTGTGCCCGCAGGGGGCGCTGTGCATGCAGGGGCAGCTGTGCCCGCAGGGGGGCGCTGTGCCCGCAGGGGGGAGCTGTGCCCGCAAGGGGGAGCTGTGCCCGCAGGGGGAGCTGTGCCTGCAGGGGGGAGCTGTGCCCGCAGGGGGAGCTGTGCCCGCAGGGGGGAGCTGTGCCCGCAGGGGAGCTGTGCCCGCAGGGGGAGCTGTGCCCCAGTGCCCACAGGGGAGCTGTGCCCCGGGGGAGCTGTGCCCCGGGGAGCTGTGCCTGCAGGGGGAGCTGTGCCCGCAGGGGGAGCTGTGCCCGCAGGGGGAGCTGTGCCCGCAGGGGGAGCTGTGCCCGCGGGGGGGAGCTGTGCATGCAGGGGGGAGCTGTGCCCGCAGGGGGAGCTGTGCCCGCAGGGGGGAGCTGTGCCCGCAGGGGGAGCTGTGCCCGCGGGGGGGAGCTGTGCATGCAGGGGAGCTGTGCCTGCAGAGGGCGCTGTGCCCGCGGGGTGAGCTGTGCATGCAGGGGGCGCTGTGCATGCAGGGGGCGCTGTGCATGCAGGGGGGAGCTGTGCATGCAGGGGGGAGCTGTGCCTGCAGGGGGCGCTGTGCATGCAGGGGGCGCTGTGCATGCAGGGGAGCTGTGCATGCAGGGGGAGCTGTGCCCGCAGGGGGAGCTGTGCATGCAGGGGGGAGCTGTGCATGCAGGGGGGAGCTGTGCCTGCAGGGGGAGCTGTGCATGCAGGGGGGAGCTGTGCATGCAGGGGGGAGCTGTGCATGCAGGGGGAGCTGTGCCCGCAGGGGGCGCTGTGCATGCAGGGGGAGCTGTGCCCGCAGGGGGAGCTGTGCCCGCAGGGGGCGCTGTGCATGCAGGGGGAGCTGTGCCGCAGGGGGGAGCTGTGCCTGCAGGGGGCGCTGTGCCTGCAGGGGGCGCTGTGCCTGCAGGGTGGAGCTGTGCCTGCAGGGGGCGCTGTGCATGCAGGGGGCGCTGTGCATGCAGGGGGGAGCTGTGCATGCAGGGGGCAGCTGTGCCCGCAGGGGGCGCTGTGCATGCAGGGGGGAGCTGTGCCTGCAGGGGGCGCTGTGCCCGCAGGGGGCGCTGTGCCGCTGACACTCACCGGCCCCACCGGCATGCCCAGGGCGATGCGCAGCTCGTCCGAGAGGTCTCCTGGCTTCTTCTCCTTCAGCCGCGTCTCAAACTCCTTCCCCTGCCGGCAAGAAGGGTCAGGGACACACAGACAGCACCAGGGACAGACAGACAGCCCCCAGGGACACCCCAGGGACAGCCAGCCAGCCCCCAGGGACACCCTAGGGACAGCGACAGCCCCCAGGGACACGCAGATGGCCCCCGGGGGGGGACACCAGGGACACCCATCAAGGACCCCCAGCCACCTCCACAAGGACTTGAGGTGCACCTGGGGGTCCATAGAGACCTGGAGGGCCAGGAGGACCTCCCTGAGGCCCAGGAGCACCTGGTGGGCAGCAGCTTGTGGCCCACAGAGACCTGGAGGTCCACAAGGACCAGGAGGATCACCTGGAGCTCCATAGAGAGCTGCAGGAGCAGCTGGAGGGCCAGGGGCAGCAGGCTGGGGGCCAGGGGCAGCAGGCTGGGGGCCAGGGGCAGCAGGCTGGGGGCAGCAGGCTGGGGGTCAGGGGCAGCTGGCTGGGGGTAGGCTGGGGGCCAGGGGCAGCTGGCTGGGGGCAGGCTTAGGGCCAGGGGCAGCTGGCTGGGGGCCAGGGGCGGCAGGCTGGGGGCCAGGGGCGGCAGGCTGGGGGCAGGCTGGGGGCCAGGGGCAGCAGGCTGGGGGCAGGCTGGGGGCCAGGGGCAGCAGGCTGGGGGCAGGCTTAGGGCCAGGGGCAGCAGGCTGGGGGCAGGCTTAGGGCCAGGGGCAGCTGGCTGGGGGCAGGCTTAGGGCCAGGGGCAGCTGGCTGGGGGCAGGCTGGGGGCAGGCTCGGGGCAGCAGGCTGGGGGCAGGCTCAGGGGCAGCAGGCTGGGGGCAGCAGGCTGGGGGCAGCAGGCTCAGGGCCAGGGGCAGCTGGCTGGCGGCAGGCTGGGGGCAGGCTGGGGGCCAGGGGCAGCAGGCTGGGGGCAGGCTGGGGGCCAGGCTGGGGGCCAGGGGCAGCAGGCTGGGGGCAGGCTGGGGGCCAGGGGGTGGCCTGGGCCCTACCTCATAGTAGAGGTCTCCGTGGATGGTCAGCTTGGGCTTGGTTTGCCACTTGAAGAAGGCATCGTGGAGCTTCTGGTAGTCGATGTCGATCTTCCCCATCTTGGGCCTCACCTTCTCCCTCATCTTGGACTTCATGGTCTTCTGCTCCTCCTGGCAGGGGGGCAGCAAAGGAGAGGACCCTCAGGGGCGGCACCCAGGAGCACCAAGAGGGTCTCCAGGGGCTCAAGGTGGGCCCTGAGGGTCTCCAGAAGACACCAGAAGGTTCCCCAGAAGACACCAAGAGGGCTTTCAGGAGACTAAGGAGTGCCAAGAAAGTCTCCAGGAGGCTCTCCAGAAGGTCAAAGTGAACCAAGAAGGTCTCCAGGAGCTCAAGGAGGACCAAGAGGGCCTTCAGGAGACCAAGGAGGGCCAAGAAGGTCTCCAGGAGGCTCTCCAGAAGGTCCAAGTGAACCAAGAGGGTCCCCAGGAAGTCCTTCAGGAGGCCAAGGAGCACCAGGAGGCTCTCCAGACAACCCACCAGGGGCTCCAAGGGATCCAGGAGCACCCAGAGAGTCTCCAGGAGGCTGAGGAGATCTTCCAATGCCCTCAGCTCCCTTGGTGCCCACTCAGAACCTTCTCAACAGCCTTGAAGGTCTCCTCTGAAGCCCTCAGAGCCCTCGAGAAGCACCTAGACCCCTCTCAAACCTCCAAGTCCCCGATCCTGATGCCATCAAAACCTTTTGAGAGCCACCCAGACCCTTCCCAACCCCTTTAAGGACCACCAAGAACCTTCTCAGGCTCCTTCCTCCCAACCCCCTTACCCCCTTCCCACCCCCTCAGAGCCTTCCCCCAGCTGCCTGGGGAGCTGCAGCCTGCACCCCAGGCACTGCCCCAGCCCCGGGGGTGGTTTGGTCACCTTCTCCTGCAGGGCCTCCCTCACCTCCTGGGTGCTGTGTGCTTGATGGAGCTGGGCAGCTCGAAGGGAGGCTGCTCTGTGCCCCTTGGTGCCCACCTAGAACCTGCTCAGCCCTCCAGATCCTCAACCAGGATGCCCCCAAAGCCTCATTTGACCACCTAGGCCCTTCCCAACCCCCTTGGTGCCCTTCTAGAACCTTCTCATCCCTCCAGATCCTCAACCAGGACATCCTTATAGCCTCAGCTGACCCCCTAGAACCTTTTTAATGCCCTTGGTGCCCACCTAGAACCTTCTCAAACCTCCATCAAGTGAACCTTGATGCCCTCAAAGCTTCAAATAACCACTGAGAACCTTCCCACACCTCTTGATGGTCACCAAGAACCTTCCCAAAGCCCCTTGGTGCTCACCTAGAACCTGCTCAGCCCTTTGGATCCTCAACCAGGATGGCCTCAAAACCTCATTTGACCACCTAGGCCCTTCCCAACCCCCTTGGGGCCCACCTAGAGCCTTCTCAACCCCCTTGGAGCCCACCTAGAGCCTTCTCAACCCTCTAGATCCTCAACCATGCTGCCCTCAAAGCCTCATTTGACCACCTAAACCCTTCTTAACCCTCTTGCTGCCCACCTAGGCCCTTCTCATCCCCCTTGGTGCCCACCTAGAACCTGCTCAGCCCTTTGGATCCTCAACCAGGATGCCCTCAAAGCCTCATTTGACCACCTAGGCCCTTCCCAACCCCCTTGGTGCCCACCTAGGCCCTTCTTCACGCTCCAGATCCTCAACCAGGATTCCCTCAAAGCCTCATCTAACCACCCAGACCCTTCTTAAAGCTCCAGATCCTCAACCCAGCTACCATCAAAACCTTTTGAGAGCCACCCAGACCCTTCTCAACCCCTTTGAGGACCACCAAGAACCTTCTCAGGCCCTTTTCTCCCTGCCTCCACCCCCTCCCACCCCCTCAGAGCCTTCCCCCAGCTGCCTGGGGAGCTGCAGCCTGCACCCCAGGCACTGCCCCAGCCCCGGGGGTGGTTTGGTCACCTTCTCCTGCAGGGCCTCCCTCACCTCCTGGGTGCTGTGTGCTTGATGGAGCTGGGCAGCTCGAAGGGAGGCTGCTCTGTGCCCCTTGGTGCCCACCTAGAACCCCTACAGCCCTTTGGATCCTCAACCAGGATGCCCCCAAAGCCTCATCTGACCTCCTAGACCCTTCTCAACCCCTCTCAGGACCACCAAGAACCTTCTCAGGCTCTTTTCTCCCTCCCTCCACCCCCTCCCCCCCCTCCCAGCCTTCCCCCAGCTGCCAGGGGAGCTGCAGCCTGCAGCCCAGGCGCTGCCCCAGCCCCGGGGGTGGTTTGGTCACCTTCTCCTGCAGGGCCTCCCTCATCTCCTGGATGCCGGTGCGCTTGATGAAGTCCGGCAGCTCGAAGGGAGGCTTCTCGATGCCCCTCTTGCCCTGCAGGTACTTGCGCTTGAAGCACCAGTGCCGGGGCACCGGCACCGAGTTCCGCGTCGCCTTCAGGTGCACCAACAGCTTGGGGTCCTGCGCCGTCACGTCGTGCATCTCCACCACGTCCGGCCGCGCCACCAGCTGCGGCGCCGGGAGACAGACAGTCACAGCACGGCACGGCATGGCACAGCCTGGCACGGCCTGGTGCACTGTGCCACCAGCTGCGGCGCCGGGAGACAGACAGTCACGGCACGGCACGGCCTGGCATGGCACAGCCCGGCACAGCCTGGTGCACTGTGCCACCAGCTGTGGCGCCGGGAGACAGACAGTCACGGCACGGCATGGCCTGGCATGGCACAGCCTGGCACAGCCTGGCACGGCACAGCCCGGTGCACCATGCCACCAGCTGCGGCGCCGGGAGACAGACAGTCACGGCACAGCCTGGCATGGCACAGCCCGGCACGGCCTGGTGCACTGTGCCACCAGCTGCGGCGCCGGGAGACAGACAGTCACGGCACGGCACGGCCTGGCATGACACAGCCTGGCACGGCACAGCCCGGTGCACCATGCCACCAGCTGCGGCGCCGGGAGACAGACAGTCACGGCATGGCACGGCCTGGCATGGCACAGCCTGGTACAGCCTGGCACGGCACAGCCCGGTGCACCACGCCACCAATTGCGGCGCCGGGAGACAGACAGTCACGGCACGGCCTGGCATGGCACGGCCTGGTGCACTGTGCCACCAGCTGCGGCGCCGGGAGACAGACAGTCACAGCACGGCACGGCCTGGCATGGCACAGCCTGGTGCACTGTGCCACCAGCTGCGGCGCCAGGAGACACAGTCAAGGCCTGGCAGGGCACAGCACTGCAGGGCCTGGCATGGCACAGCCCAGCACACCACGCCACCAATTGCGGCGCCGGGAGACAGTCAGTCACGGCACAGCCAGGCATGGCACAGCACAGCACGGCACGCTGCCCCACCAGCTGCGGTGCTAGCAGACAGCCTGGCATGGCATGGCCTGGCACGGCACAGAGGAGGAGGGGGGAAGAGAGGAGGAGGAGGAGGGGGGAAGAGAGGAGGAGGAGGAGGGGGGAAGAGAGGAGGAGGAGGAGGGGGAAGAGAGGAGGAGGAGGAGGGGGAAGAGAGGAGGAGGAGGAGGGGGAAGAGAGGAGGAGGAGGAGGGGGGGAAGAGAGGAGGAGGAGGAGGGGGAAGAGAGAGGAGGAGGAGGGGAAGAGAGAGGAGGAGGAGGAGGGGGAAGAGGAGGAGGAGGAGGGGGGGAGGGGGGAGGAGGGGGAGGAGGAGGAGGAGGGGGAAGAGAGGAGGAGGAGGAGGGGGGAAGAGAGGAGGAGGAGGAGGGGGGAAGAGAGGAGGAGGAGGAGGGGGAAGAGAGGAGGAGGAGGAGGGGGAAGAGAGGAGGAGGAGGAGGAGGAGGAGGAGGGGGAAGAGAAGGAGGGAAGAGAGGAGGAGGAGGGAGAGAGGAGGAGGAGGGGAGGGAAGGAGGAGGAGGAGGGAGGAGGGAAGGAGGAGGGAGGAGGAGGGAGAGGAGGAGGAGGAGGGAAGAGGAGGAGGAGGAGGGAAGAGGAGGAGGAGGAGGGAAGAGGAGGAGGAGGAGGGAAGAGGAGGAGGAGGAGGGAAGAGGAGGAGGAGGAGGGAAGAGGAGGAGGAGGAGGGAAGAGGAGGAGGAGGAGGGAAGAGGAGGAGGAGGAGGGAAGAGGAGGAGGAGGAGGGAAGAGGAGAGGAGGAGGGAAGAGGAGGAGGAGGAGGGAAGAGGAGGAGGAGGGAGGGAAGAGGAGGAGGAGGAGGGAAGAGGAGGAGGAGGAGGGAAGAGGAGGAGGAGGAGGAAGAGGAGGAGGAGGAGGGAAGAGGAGGAGGAGGAGGGAGGAGGAGGAGAGGAAGAGGAGGAGGAGGAGGGAGGAGGGAGGAGGGAAGAGGAGGAGGAGGAGGGGAGGAGGAAGAGGAGGGGAGGAGGGGAGGAGGAAGGAGGAGGGAGGAGGAGGAGGGAGAGGAGGAGGAGGAGGAGGAGGAGGAGGAGGGAAGAGGAGGAGGAGGAGGGAAGAGGAGGAGGAGGAGGAAGGAGGAGGAGGAGGAGGGAGGAGGAGGAGGGAAGAGGAGGAGGAGGAGGGAAGAGGAGGAGGAGGAGGAAGAGGAGGAGGAGGAGGGAAGAGGAGGAGGAGGAGGGAAGAGGAGGAGGAGGAGGGAAGAGGAGGAGGAGGAGGGAAGAGGAGGAGGAGGAAAGCAATAAACAGAAGAAGAGAGAAAAGAGAAAGAAAAGAGGAAGAGAAGGAGAAAAAGAAGATGAAAGCAAAAGGAAAGTAGGAAAGGTCAAGGTGGGCTCCAGGGCACAGCTCGTGAGAGGTGAGGACACACAGGTAGCAGCAGGAAGGTCTTGAGAAGACCAAGAGGGAGAGCTCAAGGCACTGGAGATGAAGAGTGGAGGAGAAGGAGCCCGGGGGGCAGCCCCGGGGGGGGCAGCCCGGGGGGCAGCTGGAGGTGCCAGAAGTGAAGGAGGAGGTGGAGAAGATGGAGGAGGAGCTCAAGACCTCCATAGCTGAGGAGCAAGGACCTCCAGGTGCCACCAGCAGCCCCTTGAAGGCCTCCAGGAGACCCCTGAGGAGCTGCAGCTGGCAGGGGCGGGGCCGGGGGGCGGGGCCCGGGGCGGGGCCGGGGGCGGGGCCCCGAGGCTGTCACCTGCTTGAGCTCAGCCACGGTGAATCGATTCATCCTGCGCAGCTTCTTCTTGGACAGCTTGGGGACCTCTGGCTTCTTCTCCTGGGGACACCCCGAGCCCAGCCTCACCCAGGGGGCACCCAGGGGACACCCCGAGCCCAGCCTCACCCAGGGGGCACCCAGGGGACACCCCCGAGCCCAGCCTCACCCAGCGGCACCCAGGGGACACCCCGAGCCCAGCCTCACCCAGGGGGCACCCCCGAGCCCCAGGGGCACCCAAGGGACACCCAGAGGGCACCCCTGAGCCCAGCCTCACCCAGGGGGCACCCAGGGGGCATCCCCCAGCCCCAGCCTCACCCAGGGGCACCTCCAGGACCACCCATGGCCACCACCCACCACCACCTCAAGGCCACCACAGACCTCTTGGGGTCAGCCAAGTGCACCCAAGGCCCCCTCAGGCTTCCTGATGTCACCTGAGGCCACATGAAGGCCACCCATGGCCCACCCAGAGCCACCTTGGGGTCACCCCAGAGCCACCTCAAGACCCCCCAAGGGCACCTCCAGGCCACCCATCGCTCACCCAGGGCCACCCCCGGCCCCCAAGGTCACCCAGGGCTACTTCAAGGCCACCCCCCGGGGTCACCTATGTGCCGCCCACAGCTCCCACAGACCCCTTGGGGTCACCCAGGGCCACCTGAAGGCCGCCCAGGGGGTGCCCCCAGCCCAGCTGCCCTCCCCCGGGGGGCGCCCCCCGGCGGCACCTGCTCGTCCTCGGAGCTGTCGTCCTCGGAGCCCTTGGGGCCATCCTCGAAGCCTTTCTTCTTGGGGGCGGCCACGGCCTCGGGGCGCTCCCCCCCCCGCTCCTGCTCCTGAGCCTTCTCCTTCTTCACCTCATCTGTCAGCTGCAGGGGGCGCTGTCAGCCCGGGACCCCCCCGGGAGCACTGACCCCTCCCGGGGAGCCAATGACCCCCCCTGGGTGCACTGCTCCCCTGCCCCAGGGCACCAGTGACCCCCCCCGGGGGCACAGACCCCCCCAGGGCACCAATGACCCCGACCCCCCGGGAGCACCGGCCCCCCCAGGGCACCAATGACCCCCCCGGGGGCACAGACCCCCCCAGGCACCAATGACCCCCTGGGGCTGACCCCCCAGGCACCAATGACCAGGCACCTGACCCCCCTGGGGCACCAACCCCCCAGGGCACCACTGCCCCCCGAACAATGACCCCCAGCTACCACTGACCCCCAGAGCACCACTGCCCCCAAGACACTGACCCCCACCAGCTGACACTGACCCCCAGAGCACCACTGGCCCCCAGTGACACTGACCCCCAGCCCCCCAGCCCCAGGACCACCTTGAAGGCCTCGAAGATCCTCTTGAAGAAGACGAAGTTGGGGTCGAGGATCTGAGGCTCCTCCGCCACGTACTCCACCTCCACCGGGGGGCTGCCCGCGGGGGGGGGCCCTGGGGAGGTGCCCCCGGGGCTGGGGGCGGCTCTGGAGACCCCCCCCCGCGCTGCCCTCTTCTTCTTCTTCCGGTTCCGGCGCTTCCGGTTCCGCTGGGGGAGGGGAAATGAGACCCCCCCTGGGACCCCCTGGGAGCCCCCCCGAGACCCCCTCCTGAGACCCCCCCCGAGACCCCTGGGAGCCCCCAAGACCCCCTCCTGAGGACCGCCTGGGACCCTCTCCTGAGGACCCCCTAGGACCCCCTAGGACCCCTCCCAGCCCACCCTGGGACACCCCCAGGACCCCTCCCCCAGTCCAGACTGAGAGCTCCTGAGACCCCCCCTGGGACCCCTCCTGAGAACCCCCTGGGACCCTGGGACCCCCTGGGACCCCTCCTGAGAACCCCCTGGGACTCCCCCTGAGACCCCCAGGACCCTCTCCTGAGAACCCCCTGGGACTCCCCCTGAGACCCCCTCCCAGGACCCCTCCCAGCCCACCCTGGGACACCCCCAGGACCCCTCCCCCAGTCCAGACTGAGAGCTCCTGAGACCCCCTGGGACCCCCCCTGAGACCCCCTGGGACCTCTCCTGAGAACCCCCCCAGGACCCCTCCTGGGACCCCTCCCAGTCCAGCCTGCTGCTCCTGGGACCCCTCCCCAAACCAGCTTGGGAGTCCCCTGGGACCCCTCCCCCAGCCCAGCCTGGGAGCCCCTGGGACCACCCCTGGGACACCCCCCCGGGACCACCCCTGGGACCCCCCCCCGGGACCACCCCTGGGACCCTCCCTCCAGCCTGGGCCCCCAGGACCCTCCCTCCAGCCTGGGCCCCCCCCAGGGACTGCTTCCTTCCCCCCCCCCAAGCCTCCCAGGCCCCCCCCCCAGCAGCACTGGGGAGCTACTGGTGGGCACTGGGAGTCCCCCTGCCCCCCCTGTGGGCCCTAGGAGCACCCTTGGGTGCTGCTTGGGGTGCTCTGGGGGGTCTGGGGGGGTCCTCACCTCCTTCTTGGAGAGGCCTCCCCCCTCCTCCTCCAGCTCCGAGCCTGAGGCTCGAGGCTCAGCCTCCATCTCCTCCTCCCCTGCAGGCACAGCAAGGAGGGCTGGGGGGCACCCATGGGTGGCACTAAGGGGGTCCCACCCCTGGGCGCCCCCTCCCCAAGCTGTAAGTGCCCCTAGAGCCATGCCCAGCACCCATGGGTGACAACATCTCCCCAGCTGCTCCCTGAGCCCTGCCAGTCCCGATGGGTGCCCCCCAGCCCCTAAGGTGCCACCAACCTCCCCCTGCCACCCATGGGTGCTACCAGTGCCACCCAACCACCCCTGAGACCCAGCAAGAGATTTGGGTGCCCCCCCAGGGCCATGCCAGCCCCCATGGGTGCCCCCCCAGCCCCCATGGGTGCCCCCATGAGTGCTCCCTAAGCTCCCACGCCAGCCCTCCCAGGTGCCCCCCAGCCCCATGCCAGCCTCTCTGGGTGCTCCCTAACCCCATACCAGCCCCCATGGGTGCCCCCCAGCCCCATGCCAGCCTCACTGGGTGCTCCCTAACCCCATACCAGCCCCCATGGGTGCCCCCCAGCCTCCCATGCCAGCCCCCTGGGTGCCCCCCAGCCCCATGCCAGCCCCCCTGGGTGCCCCCCCAGCCCCATGCCAGCCCCCATGGGTGCCCCCCCAGCCCCATGCCAGCCCCTATGGATGCTCCCCCAGCCCCATGGCAGCACCCCTGGGTGCCCCCCAGGGCCATGGCAGCCCCCTGGTGCCCACCTGTGCCCGCTGGGGCGGTCACCAGCTCCTCCTGCCTGCTCTCCTTCAGCTGCAGAATCTTCTCCAGGGCCTGGGGGATCTTGGGCCCCACCCCCCCCTCCTCCACCTGCCACGGGGAGGGGTCAAGGGCTGCAGCCCCCCACCCATGGGTGCCCCCAGGACCCCAAACACCCCATGCAAGGTGGCACCAGGGGCACCCAAGACCCCCCCAAGGGCACCCATCAGCTCCTCCCCTACCCACAGGTACCCCCAGGACCGCCCCAACCCCCAGGGGTACCCAAGAGCACCCAGCAGCCCCTCCCCCACCCACAGGCCCCCCCCCCGGGTGCCCCCTCCTCACCTCTCTGCTCTCCTCCCCGGGGGGCGGGGGGGGTCCCCTGGGCCTGCCCTGGGGGGCACCCATGGGTGGCACCCCCGGCATGGAGCCCCCCCCCATGGCAGCACCTGGGGGTGGGGGCAGCAGAAGAAAGGTTTCAGAGGGGAGGGGATGGGGGGGTGGGGGAGGAGCACTCTGGGTGCCCCCTCCCCAGGCCCCCCCTCACCCACCCCCCCCCAGGGCTGGCACCGACCTCGGGGGGGCAGGGGCGGGCGGGGGGCGCCCAGGGGTGCCCCCTCGGGGGGGGGCCTGGCCATGGTGGGTGCCAGCTTGGCCAACTCCTGCTGGCGCTCCTGCTCCAGCAGCACCGCCGCCTGGGGGGGCACAGCACGGGGGGGGCTGCAGGGGGCACCCCAGGGGGCACCCCCCAGCTCCAGCTGGTACCCAACCCCCACCCCCCAGTGCCACCCAAACCCTCCTCAGAGCCACCCAACCCCCCAGCTCCGCCCAACCCCCCAGCTCCGCCCAGCCCCCAAATGCCACCCAATCCCCCCTCCCCCAGATGCCACCCACCCTGCCCCTAGCTAACATCCAACCCCCAGTGCCACCCAACCCCTCCTACATAACCCCCTTTGGTACCACCCAACCCCTCCCAAGTAAACCCAGCCCCCAACCCCCAAGTGCCACCCACCCTTTGATGCCACCCAACCCCCTCCCAAGTAGACCCAGCCCCCAGGGCCACCCAAACCCCCAAGTGCCACCCAACCCCTCCTACATAGCCAGCCCCCAGGGCCACCCAAGCCCTCTTCTGCCACCCAGCCCCCAGGTAGACCCAGCCCCCCACTGCCACCCAACCTGCCCCTAGCTGACATCTAACCCCCACCCAGTGCCCCCAACCCCCAAGTGCCACCCATGCCCCCTCCCTCACCCTCTTCTGCTGCTCCAGCAGCTCCTGCTCCTTCACCTTGTCCCCAAAGGGGTGCTGGCCCTGGGGGACACAACCTTAGAGACCCCCAAATTCCCAGGACCCCCTGGGGCCCTTCAACCCCACCCCCTCCCCAACCCCCAGGGGCCTTTAACCCCCCACCCCCCACCACCCTTTCTCCCGCCCCCTCCCCCATTTTAGGAGCCCCCACCCCCAAAATCCTGAGGCCCTCAATTTAGGGACCCCCAGGCCTTCCTGCTCCCCCAATCCTCTTACCCCTCTCTGCCCCCCATTTAGGACCCCCAATTCCTATGCTGCTTCCAAGCCCCCTCCCCCTCCCAACTCCCTTCCTGCTATTGGGGACCCCCAATTTAGGTCTGCCCCCACCCCCAGACTCCTCTCCCTACCTCCCTCCTTCTTTCCCAACTCCCTCCCCAACTCCTATCCCACTCCCCCAAAACTTCCCTTCCTTGCTGCCCTTTTGCTCCCCCTGAACCCCCAAATGCTTCCCCCACTCTGCCACCCATGTAGCCCCCAATTCCTCCCTTCTCCCCCTCCTGCTTCCAGACCTCCCCCAATTTCTAGCTGCCTCCTCCTGTTATTGGGGACACCCCCAACTGGAAGGGCCCCCCGACCCTGCCCTCCCCCACCCCTGTGCCCCCTGACCCTGCCTTCCCCCAACCCTGCCCTCCCCCGTGCCCCCATGCCCCCGGGTACCTGCTCGTGCAGGAGCAGAGCTGCTGCCTGCTGCTGGGCCAGGCTCAGCCTCTCCTCCTCCGACAGCCCCCCCCCGCCGGCGGGGCCCCCCCCGGGAGGGGGCGGGGGAGGGGGGGGAGGGGGCGGGGGCACCCCCGGGAACCCCATGCCGAAGTTTAACCCCCCCAGCCCCGGGGGGGGAGGGGGAGGCACCAAGGGGTGCTGCAGGGGGAGGCCTGGCAGCTGGGGGGGGAGGAGGGAAAAAGGAAGTGAGAGGGAGGAAGACCCCTGGCAACCCCCCCCCAAGGACCCCCTGGGAGCCCCCCAGTGACCTCCCCACACCAGGACCCCCAAAGTGTCCCCTCCCAGTAGCTCCCAGGAAGCCTTCCCCCTGCCCCCCCTGCCCCCCATGGGACCCCCTCCAGTGATGGCCCCCCCCAGCCCCTCCCTCCCAACACCTCCTCCCCACCCAGCCTGGGAACCCCCCTGGGACCCCTCCCCCTCCCCAGCCTGGGACCCTCCCCCTCCCCAGCCTGGGACCCCTCCCCTCCCCCAGCCTGGGAACCCCCTGGGACCCCTCCCCCTCCCCCAGCCTGGGACCCCTCCCCCCTCCCCCAGCCTGGGACCCTCCCCCTCCCCCAGCCTGGGACCCCTCCTGGGACCCCTCCCCCTCCCCCAGCCTGGGAACCCCCTGGGACCCCTCCCCCTCCCCCAGCCTGGGACCCCTCCCCCTCCCCAGCCTGGGACCCTCCTGGGACCCCTCCTGGGACCCCTCCCCCTCCCCCAGCCTGGGAGCCCTCCCTCTGCCCAGCCTGGGACCCAGCCTGGGACCCCTCCTGGGACCCCTCCCCCTCCCTCTGCCCAGCCTGGGACCCCTCTGGGACCCCTCCCCCAGCCTGGGACCCCTCCTGGGACCCCTCCCCCAGCCTGGGACCCCTCCTGGGACCCCTCCTCCACCCAGCCTAAGAGGTCCCCTGGGACCCCTCCCCCAGCCCAGCCCCCAGCCCTGCCCCCACCTTATCTCCCTCCTCAGGCCTCAGCCCAGGCCGGCTCAGGACAATCCCAGTCTAGAATTGATACGGAAAAGAGATTAAGAGACCCCCCCTCAAATCTCAAGGGGGGTCCCAGGAGGCCCAGAGGGATCCCAGGGGATTTTGGGGGGGGGTTGGAGCAGTTTGGAGGTCCTGGGAAGGACCCCAAGGGAGCTGGGGAGGTGCTGGGGAGCTCCTGATAGGATTTGGAGGATCCTGGGGGTCCTGGGAGGGCTCCCGGGGGGGGCCCAAAAAGGACCTGGGTGTCCTGGGGGGTTCAGAGGAGGGGTTGGGGGTTCTGGAAGTTCCTAGAGGGCCCTTGGGGGGGTCCCAGAGGATCTGGGGAGAGACTGGGGGCTGGGGGTCCTGAAGAAAGTTTTGGGGGACCCAGGAGGGACTCAGGAGATGCTGGGGGGCCTGGAGAGATCCCAATAAGATCAGAGAGGCGCTGGGGAATTGGGGGGGGGGGGGCTGGGGGGGCAGCTGGGATCCGGGGGGGGGATTTGGGGGGGGTCTCACTGCATGGTGTAGGCCTGCAGCCTCTCCACCAGCTCCTCCCTAGAGCCTTTTTTGGGGGGAGCACATTTTAGCCTCCCCCCTCCCCCCCCATCCCCAAGCCCCTCCCAGAGCTCCCCGGGACCCTCCCCAGCACCCTCCAGACCCCTCCCCAGCACCCTCCAGACCCCTCCCCAGCACCCTCCAGACCCCTCCCCAATGCCCCCTTAGGCCTCACCCCCAAGCCCCCAATACCCTCCCCCATCACCCCGACCCCTCAGCTCCCCTTAGGAGCCCCTCCCAGCCCCCGATCAACCCCTAACTGCCCCCGCCCCCATCACTCTCAGCCCCCCGCCTCCCCTCCCCATCGCCCCCAAGCCCCTCCCCCGTCTCCCTCAGCCGCCCCGCCCCGCGCGGCACGCACCCTGCACGGGCGCGCCGATGCTGCTGAGCGTGGCCTGCAGCTCTGCCGGGGCCCAGCCGGCGTAGGGCGGCAGCTCCCCGCCGGCAGCTCCCCCGGGCCCGGCCGCGCCGCCCGCCGCAGGCAGCTCCCCTCGCTCCGCCGCCATCTTCCTTTCCCGGCGTGCCCCGCGCCCCGCCCAATCGCAGGGCGCGAAGTTCGGCTGACCAATCAGACGGCGCGATGCAAAGGGGGTGAGCCCGCCCGCTCCCTCCTCCCTCCCTCCCCCCTTCCCTTCGCCGCGCGGTGGCGGGAAAGAAAGCGGCGCCTTGCGATTTGCGTAACCACGCCCACCCGGCTGGTCTCAGCCAATCATGTTTCGCCGAGGGGGGGCGCGGCTTCAGCCCGGGCCTGCCCCGCCAGAGGAACGCACCGCCCGCCCGGAAGTGACGCGCGCGACGGACCGGAAATGCCTTCGAACCGGCCGGAAGCGGCTCGAAGCGGCCCCGCAGGCGGCTGGGCTCAAACCGGAAGCGACACCAAGAGGGCCGGAAGTGGCTCCGCGCAACCAGGAAGTGCTGCCAGGAGGTAACGTAGGGCCCGGCCGCCGCGGGCGGGGGAGGGTTGGCGGGGGGGGTCCCAGCCCCGGGGGTCCTGTCCGCACCCATGGAGCCTTCACCGTCCCCCGCCTTCCGTGTCCCCCGTGCCGCCTCAGTCGCGACATGTCGCGAGCGACGAAGCGGAAGCACGTGGTGCGCGAGCTGCTGGAGGAGCGCGTGGAGCCGGCGCCGCTGCAGCGCATCGTGAGGGTGCGGAGGTCGCGACATGGGGAGGGGAGGTCGCGATGTGGGGGAGCGAGGGGGGGTCAGGGCCGCGCGGACGTGGCGGGGGTGGCGTCGGTGGGGCCGAGGGGGGCTGGAGGGAGCCGGCGTTACGAGGATATCGCGATATGGGGGCAGGGGGATGGGGGCAGAGGCTCGGGGGGACGTGGCGGGGGGGACCTGGGGACAGTGAGAGGGCAGCTGGGGGGGGGGCAGAGCCTGGGGGAGGAGACAGAGGGAGCCTGGGGACAGGGAGAGGACACAGAGCAGGCGGCCTGGGGGCAGCCTGGGGACAGCCTGGGGACACCTTGGGGACAGCTTGGGGGCAGCCTGGGGACAGCCTGGGGACAGCCTGGGGGCAGCCTGGGGACAGCCTGGGGACAGCTTGGGGACAGCCTGGGGACAGCCTGGGGACAGCCTGGGGACAGCCTGGGGACAGCCTGGGGACAGCCTGGGGACAGCCTGGGGACAGCTTGGGGGCAGCCTGGGGACAGCCTGGGGACAGCCTGGGGACAGCTTGGGGACAGCCTGGGGACAGCTTGGGGACAGCTTGGGGACAGCCTGGGGACAGCCTGGGGACAGCCTGGGGACAGCTTGGGGACACCTTGGGGACAGCCTGGGGGCAGCTTGGGGACAGCCTGGGGAGCAGCCTGGGGACAGCTGGGGGCAGCCTGGGGACACCTTGGGGGCAGCCTGGGGACACCTTGGGGACACCTTGGGACAGCCTGGGGGCACTTTGGGGACAGCCTGGGGACACCTTGGGGACACCTTGGGGACAGCCTGGGGACACCTTGGGGACAGCTTGGGGGCAGCTTGGGGACAGCCTGGGGACAGCCTGGGGACACCTTGGGGACAGCCTGGGGACAGCTTGGGGACAGCCCTGGGGGCAGGGGACAGCCTGGGGACTTGGGGCCTTGGGGACACAGCTTGGGGACAGCCTGGGGACAGCCTGGGGACAGCCTGGGGCACACAGCTTGGGGACAGCCTGGGGACAGCTTGGGGCCTGGGGACAGCTTGGGGACAGCCTGGGGGGCCTGCTGGGGGCACCTTGGGGGCAGCCTGGGGACAGCCTGGGGGCAGCTTGGGGACAGCTTGGGGACAGCCTGGGGACAGTCTGCGGCCCTGAGGGGACAGAGCCCTGGGGAGGTGTTGGGGACACTGGAGAGGACCTCGGGGGTCACCTGGGGCCATGGAGGGAACCCTGGCAGGAGGCAGGAAAGGGACACAAAGGGAGCAGGGCAGGGGACAGGGAGGGGATGCTGGGGGCAGGAAGGTGGCAGGGGGGTGGTGTTGGGGGAATGGAAGGGGTGGCCTGGGGGGAGGCAGGGATGGCCTGGGGGTGGCCCAGGGGGGTGGCAGCATCCCCTGTGTGCCCTGGGCAGGTGCTGGGCACCCCTGGCAACAACCTGCACGAGGTGGTGACGGCAGAGGGCGCTCAGTTCCTGGCCAGCATGCCCCAGCGCTTCCGCAGGCACATCTGGATCAAGAGAGGTGCCCCGGCGCTGCCCACGCCCCCCTGGCACTGCCACGCCCCCCCTGGCACTGCCACCCCATACCCCTGGCACACCCCCCCCGGGGTCACCCAGCCCCTGGCCCCTCCCCACGGTCACTTCCTTTGGCACCTCTCCTTTGCTGCCCCTCTTGGCACCTCCCTGTGGCACCTTCCCACTGGGATGCCCCTGGCGCCCCCTGCCCCCCTCTGGCGCCCCCTGCCCCCCTCTGGCGCCCCCTGCCCCCTGGCACCTCCCCAGTGTCACTTCTTTTGTTCTCCTTCTGCTCCTCCTCCAGTGCCACCTCCTCAGTGTCCCTTACCCCCTGGCACCTCTCTGTGGCACCTGCCCTGGCTCCCCCCTGGCACCTGCCTCCTGCCACCACCCTGTGGCACCTCCCCACTGCCACCCACCCCACCCCCTGCACCTTTCCCTGTCCCCAGCCTGCCCCCAGCCCCCCCCCAGTGGCTTCCAAGCCCCCCCCCCAGCGACCCTCCCTCCTCCCCCCCCAGGAGACTTCCTGCTGGTGGATCCCATCCCCGAGGGCTGCAAGGTGAAGGCTGAGATCTGCCAGGTGCTGCTGCCCCCCCACGTGCGCTGCCTGCAGCGCCAGGGCCTCTGGTAGGCTGCCAGCCCCCGGGAGGACCCCTGGGACCCCCAGTCTCACCAGTCCCCCAGGGACCCCCAGTGCCCCCTGGGAGTCCCCCAGTCTCCCAGTGCTCAGTGCCCCCAGTCCCCAGTGCCCCCAGTGCCCCCAGTGCCCCCAGTCCCCCAGTCTCCCAGTGCCCCCAGTCTCCCCAGTGCCCCCCAGTCCCCCAGTCTCCCCAGTGCCAGTCCCCAGTGCCCCCCAGTCTCCCCAGTGCCCCCAGTGCCCCCAGTCTCCAGTCAGTGCCCCCAGTCCCCCAGTCTCCTCAGTGCCCCCAGTCTCCCCAGTGCCCCCAGCCCCCAGTGCCCCCAGTGCCCCCAGTCTCCCCAGTACCCCCAGTCCCCAGTGCCCCCAGTGCCCCCAGTCTCCCCATCTCCCAGTCCCCCAGTCTCCCCAGTGCCCCCAGTCTCCCCAGTCTACCCCCAGTCCCCAGTGCCCCCCCAGTGCCCCCTAGTCTCCCCAGTGCCCCCAGTCCCCAGTCTCTACCCCCAGTCTCCCCAGTGCCCCCAGTGCCCCCAGTCCCCCAGTCCCCCAGTGCCCCCAGTCTCCCCAGTCTCCCCAGTGCCCCCAGTCCCCCAGTCTCACCAGTGCCCCCAGTGCCCCCAGTCTCCCCAGTGCCCCCAGTCTCTGCCCCCAGTGCCCCCAGTCTCCCAGTCAGTGCCCCCAGTCTCCCCAGTGCCCCCAGTGCCCCCAGTCTCCCCAGTGCCCCCAGTGCCCCCAGTGCCCCCAGTCTCCCCAGTCTCCCCAGTGCCCCCAGTGCCCCCAGTCTCCCAGTGCCCCCAGTGCCCCCAGTCTCCCCCTCCCCAGTGCCCCCAGTCCCCCAGTCTCTGCCCCCAGTGCCCCCAGTCTCCCCAGTGCCCCCAGTCTCCCCAGTGCCCCCAGTCTCCCCAGTGCCCCCAGTGCCCCCAGTGCCCCCAGTGCCCCCAGTCCCCCCCAGTGCCCCCAGTGCCCCCAGTGCCCCCAGTCTCCCCTGCCCCCAGTCTCCCCAGTGCCCCCATTCCCTCCCTGTCTCTCCCCCAGGGCCTCCTGGGCTCCCAGTATAAACCACTCTGCCCCACAGCCCTCTCCTGCTTCCTCCCAGTGCCTCCCACTCTGCTCCCAGTCTCACCAACCCCCCCCAACCCCTCCCTCTCTCTGGTAGGCTTCCAGTCTGAACCAGTCTGAACCAGTCTGAACCAGTCTGCTTCACAGTCTCCCCCACTCCCTCCCAGCGACCCCAGATCTCCTTTCAGGGCCTCCCAGTTCAGACCAGTTCCAACTGAGTCCTCTCCCAGTCCCTCTCAGTCACTTCTCCTCTTCTCCCCCCAGGCCTGAAGCTTTCACCCTGCAGGAGAAGTGAGCTCGGGGAGGGGGCAATAAACCGGGAGGGGACTGGGAGGGGACTGGGAGGGACAGGGAGGGGACTGGGAGTGGATAGGGAGGGGACAGGGAGGGACTGGGAGGGACAGGGAGGGACTGGGAGGGACTGGGAGGAGACAGGGAGGGGACTGGGAGGGACTGGGAGGAGACAGGGAGGGGACTGGGAGGAGACAGGGAGGGGACTGGGGAGGGGACAGGGAGGGCACTGGGAGGGACAGGGAGGGACTGGGAGGGACTGGGAGGGACAGGGAGGGACAGGGAGGGGACTGGGAAAGGACAGGGAGGGGACTGGGAGGAGAAAGGGGGGGACTGGGAGATGGGAGGGGACTGGGGGACTGGGGAGGGATTGGGAGGGGACTGGGAAAGGGACTGGGAGATGGAACTTGGTTGCACTGGGAGGGACTAAGGGGACTGGGAGGGGACTGGGGGCACTGGGAGCTGGTGAGGGCCCAGCCCTGCCCCTCCCCTCTCTCATCCTCCCCTCCCTCATCCTCCTCATTCTCCCTTCTCTTCTTCTCCTTTCTCTTCTTTTCTCTTTCTTCCTTCTCCCCTGCCTCCTTCTCCCCTCCCTCCTTCTCCCTTCCCTCCTTCTCCCTTCCCTCATTCTCCCTTCCCTCATTCTCTCTTCTCTCATTCTCTTTTCTCTCCTTCTCCCTTGTCTCATTCTCTTTTCTCTCATTCTCTTCTCTCTCTCATTCTCCCCTCCCTTGTCCTCCCCTCCCTCGTCCTCTCCTCCCTCTCCTCCCTCATTCTGCCCTCCCTCATTCTGCCCTCCCTCATCCTCCCCTCCTCATCCTCCCCTCCTTCCCCCCCCAGGTGCCACCCCCCCGGGCTTGGGGACCCTGAGGGCCCCCAGGAGCTGTTGGGGAACCCCAACAGGGGAGAGGCCTCTGGGGACAGCAGCAGCGAGGAGGGCACCGAGAGCGGCACCGAGAGCGGCAGCCAGGACGGCGAGGAGGAGCCCCCTGGCACTGGGGACAGTGAGGAGGACTCAGGGGGGAGCCAGGGGGCACTGGGGGCACTGGGAGGGGCACTGGGGACAGCCAGGGGGACACTGGGGGCACCGGGAGTGGCACTGGAGACAGTGAGGAAGACTCTGGTGGCAGGCAGGGGGGCCCTGGGGAGGGTGAGGGTGGCCCTGGGGACAGCTTGGGTGGCATCCAGGGGGGCAGTGGTGGCCCCAAGGACAGAGGTGACAAGGAGGGCACTGGGGGCACCCGGAGTGGCCCCCAGGAGGAGGCAGGGGACAGCCAAGAGGATGCTGGTGGCACCAAGGAGGGCAGCCAGGAGGGCACCCAGGACAGAGATGGCAGCAGGGAGCAGCCAGGTGGCAGCCAGGAGGACTCAGGTGGCATTGGAGGGGACACTGAGCAGCACCCAGGGGGCAGCAGCAGGGAGGCCACCAAGGCCCTGCCTGGCACCCAGGAGGACAAAGAGGACACCCAGGAGGCCTCTGAGGCTGGGGCTGGCACCAAGGAGCACCCAGGTGGCACCCAGGGGCACCAAGGAGGCCAGAGGTGGCAGCAAGGGGGACGCTGAGGGAGGGCTGCCAAGGCCCTGGGGGGCGCCCAGGAGGCCACCAGGAAGGACACCAAGGCCCTGGGGGGCATGGAGGAGCCCCCAGGTGGCACCGGGGGGGGGACCCGGGGGCTACCAAGGAGGCCACCAAGGCCCTGGGGGGCACCAAGGGGGCAGTGGTGGCAGCCAGGAGCTGTCCCCAAGGGCCACTGCTGGCTGCCGGGGGGGCCCTGGGGGCGCTGCTGCCACCCCCCCGGGGGGGGCCCTGGGGACAATAAAGAGCTGCTGGGGGCTGCCGGTCCCTGCCCAGCACCACTGCAGCCTCAGCTCCGCACCAATCGCTTTCCTTGTTCAGAGGCTCCGCCCCCTTCCCCGGCCCCGCCCACGCCGCGGGGGCGGGGCTAGAACGGGTGAGCCCCCACCAGGAGGTGGAGCCTGAGCAGCGCCAGGGCGGGGCCGGGGGGCGGGGCGCGGAGGTCGAGCTCCAGGGGCGTGGTGAGGTTGCGGGGGGCGGGGTCTGGGCGCGGGGGGTGGGGCCCCGGCGGGAGAAGCTCCACCTCCAGCGGCACGTGCAAGGGCCCCACCAAGGGGCGGGTCAGCTCCAGCAGCGCGCTCTGATTGGACAGCTCCTGGTGGAAGGGGAGGGGCTAGGAGCTGGGCGGGGCCAGGGCCCTGCCGGCCCCAGGGTGGTGCTGGGGTGGGCGGGGTGGGGGGGAGGGCCTCGAAGTGGCACCGGGGAGCCCAGAACTGTCCTGGGGACCCCAAAGCTGCCCCAGGGACCCTAAAATGGCAACAAGGGGACCCCAAACCCTCCCCCCAGGACCCCAACCATCCCCAATTCCCCTCTTAGTGCCCCCAAACCCCAGCCCCCCCCAACCCTCTCCTCTCCCAGGCCCCCAACCCCCTCCTCCCCAACCCTTCCCAGTCCCACAACCCCCTCCCCTCCAGCCCCTCCCAGCCCCCAACCCCTCCCCCAACCCTTCCCAGCCCCCCAACCCCCTCCTCCACAACCCTTCCCAGACCCCCAACCCCCTCCCCTCCAGCCCCTCCCAGCCCCCAACCCCCTCCCCAACCCTTCCCAGCCCCCCAACCCCTCCTCCACAACCCTTCCCAGACCCCCAACCCTCTCCCTTCCAGCCCCCCAACCCCCTCCAGCCCTCCCAGCCCCCAACCCTCTCCCCCAGCCCCTCCCACCTTCTCCCCTCCAGCCCCCAACCCCCTCCTCCCCAATCCTTCCCAGCCCCCAAACCTTCTTCCTCCAGCCCCCCCCAACCCCCTCCCCTCCAGCCCCCCCCAACCCCCTCCTCCCCTTTTTTACCCTCAGCCGGAAGGTCCCTGGGGGTCCTCCGCTGAGCCTCAGCCGGGAGGGGGTCCCCGGGGGGGCGCCCAGGGGGAGCTGGAGCTGGAAGAGGGGGGAGGGGACCCGGAGCAGGCTGGGGAGGGGCAGGAAGCGCAGCAGGAACCAGCGAGGGAGGGGAGCACAGCCCTGGACCTCCCCTGGGCACAGGCAGGTGCTGGGGGCACAGAGCAGTGAGAGACCAACACCCCCCCGGGACCCCCCCCCGGGACCCCCCCCACTCCCCCCCACTACCCCCCCACTCCCCTCCCACCCTCCCCACTCCCCCCCACTCCCCTCCCACCCTCCCCACTCCCCTCCCCCCTCCCCTCCCCACTCCCCTCCCCACTCCCCTCCCACCCTCCCCCTCCCTCCCCACTCCCCTCCCTACTCCCCTCCCTACTGCCCCCTTCCCCTCACTTTCCCCCACTCCCCTCCCCACTCCCCTCCCCCTCCCAGTCCCTCCTCCAGTCCCTCCCAGTCCCCAGTACCCGTTGCGGGTGGGGTGCGGTGTGTAGGGGGGTGGGCAGAGCGCCCCCTGCAGGCACTGGTGCCCCCCGAAAGTGTTGAGGCAGCGCTGGGTCCCCTGGCACCCATGGGTGCCCTCCGAGCACTCATCCACGTCTGGGGGGATAGGAGGGGCGCAGAAGTAGCTCCCAGTTAGCTCCCAGTCCCTCCCAGCACCTCCCAGCACCTCCCAGTTAACCCAAAGCCATCTCCCAGTTACCCCAGCACTCCTTCCCAGTGCCTCCCAGTCCCTCCTGGTCCCCTCCCAGTGCCTCCCAGTCCCTCCTGGTCCCCTCCCAGTGCCCTCCCAGAGCCTCCCAGTCCCTCCTGGTCCCCTCCCAGTGCCTCCCAATCCCTCCTGGTCCTTTCCCAGTGCCTCCCAGTCCCTCCTGGTCCCCTCCCAGTGCTTCCCAGTCCCTCCTGGTCCCCTCCCAGTGCCTCCCAATCCCTCCTGGTCCTTTCCCAGTGCCTCCCAGTCCCTCCTGGTCCCCTCCCAGTGCTTCCCAGTCCCTCCTGGTCCTTTCCCAGTGCCCTCCCAGTGCCTCCCAGTCCCTCCTGGTCCCCTCCCAGAGCCTCCCAGTCCCTCCTGGTCCCCTCCCAGTGCTTCCCAGTCCCTCCTGGTCCCCTCCTAGTGCCTCCCCGTACCGTGGCAGTTGGGTCCCTGTGCCCCATAGCCCGGGGGGCAGAGGCAGCTGTAGGAGCCAGGAGTGTTCTGGCAGCGGTGCTGGCACAGGGCCCCCCCTGAGCACTCATCCACATCTGGCAGGGGGAAAGAGAGATGGTGGAGAGGGACTGGGAGGGGCACTGGGAGGGGAGTGGGAGGGACAAGGAGGGGAGTGGGAGGGGCTCAGAGGGGAGTGGGAGGGGCTTAGGAGGGGAGTTGGAGGATTGGGAGGGGCTCAGGGGCTGGGAGGATGGGAGGGGCTGGCTCAGAGGGGGCTGGGAGGGGAAAGGGGTGGGAGGGGAGGGGAGTGGCTCAGAGGGGGCTGGGAGGGGTGGGAGGGGCTGGGAGGGGGGTGGGAGGGGAGTGGGAGTGGCTCAGAGGGGGCTGGGAGGGGCTGGGAGGGGAGTGGGAGTGGCTCAGAGGGGGCTGGGAGGGGCGTGGGAGGGGGTGGGAGGGGTGGGAGTGGCTCAGAGGGGGCTGGGAGGGGCTGGGAGGGGTGGGAGGGCTCAGAGGGGGCTGGGAGGGGCGTGGGAGGGGCTGGGGGGAGGGGGAGTGGCTCAGAGGGGGCTGGGAGGGAGTGGGAGGGGGTGGGAGGGGGTGGGAGGGGAGTGGGAGTGGCTCAGAGGGGGCTGGGAGGGGCTGGGAGGGTGGGAGGAGTGGGAGTGGCTCAGAGGGGGCTGGGAGGGGCTCAGAGGGGGCTGGGAGGGGAGTGGGAGGGGCTGGGAGGGGAGTGGGAGGCTGTCAGTGGAGGGGGGGTCGCGGGAGGGGGGGCAGGGAGGGGGCGGTGCTCTGGGCATCACGTGACGGCAGGCAGAGCCACGCGGGGTCAGGTGACCTCCGAGGCAGGGCTTTCCCCACCCCGTGCTCCGCCCCTCCCCTCGCGCACTCCCCCCCGCGCGCCCCCCGCGCGCCGGCCACGCACCCAGGCAGGAGCTGCCGTCGGGGGCCAGGGCGAAGCCGCTGCGGCAGCGGCAGCGGAAGGAGCCGAAGGTGTTGAGGCAGCGCTGGGCGCAGCGGGCGCCCATCGAGCACTCGTCCACGTCTGCCGGAGACAGCCAGGGGCACCCCCGGGCGGGGGGTGGGGGAAAGGGGTTAGCAACACCCTGCCCGCCCCCTCCAGCCCCCCCCGCATCCTCCTCTCCCATCCCCCCCCCCAGGCAGCTGAGCCCAGAGCTACCCTGGGGGGCTGCGGAGGGGGAAGGGGATGGGAAGTGGAGCGAAAATAGAGCCACAATCACGGGAAAAGGACCTCAAAATAGGTCGAATTGAGCCGAAGTAGAGCAAAAAGAGACCCAGAAGAAACCAAATTGACCCAAGAGAGACCCAAAAGAAACCAAATTGACCCAAGAGAGACCCAAAAGAAACCAAATTGTCCCAAGAGTGACCCAAAAGAAACCAAATTGTCCCAAGAGAGACCCAAAAGAAACCAAATTGTCCCAAGAGTGACCCAAAAGAAACCAAATTGTCCCAAGAGAGACCCAAAAGAAACCAAATTGACCCAAAGTAGACCAAACTGATCCAAAAGGAACCAAAAGGACCAAAAGGAACCAAATTGACCCAAAAAAGACCTAAAAGAAACCAAACTGACCCAAGAGAGACCCAAAAGAAACCAAATTGACCCAAAGTAGATGAAATTGACCCAAAAGAAACCAAGTTGACCCAAAGTAGACCAAATTCACCCAAAAGAGACCCCAAAGAAACCAAAATGACCCAAAGTAGGCCAAACTGACTCAAAAGAGACCCAAAAGAAACCAAGTCGACCCAAAGTAGACCAAATTGACCCAAAAGAAACCAAATTGGCCCAAATGAGACCCAAAAGAAACCTAGTTGACCCAAAGTAGATGAAATTGACCCAAAAGAAACCAAACTGACCCAAAGTAGACCAAACGGAACCAAAAGGACCAAAAGGAACCAAATTGACCCAAAAAAGGCCTAAAAGAAACCAAACTGACCCAAGAGAGACCCAAAAGAAACCAAATTGACCCAAAGTAGACCAAGCTGACCCAAAAGAGACCCAAAAGAAACCAAACTCACCCAAAAGAAACCAAGTTGACCCAAAATAGACGAAATTGACCCAAAAGAGACCCAAAAGAAACCAAATTGACCCAAAAGAAATCAAACTGACTCAAAAGAAACCAAGTTGACCCAAAATAGATTAAATTGACCCAAAAGAGACCCAAAAGAAACCAAATTGACCCAAAAGAGACCCAAAAGAAACCAAATTGACCCAAAGTAGACCAAATTGACCCAAAAGAGACCCAAAAGAAACCAAATTGACCCAAAAGAAACCAAACTGACCCAAAAGAAACCCAAAAGAAACCAAATTGACCCAAAGTAGACCAGACTGACCCCAAAATAGACCCAAAATGAAAGAAAGCAAGCCAAAATAGACACAAAATAACCCAATATTGACCCAAAGTAGACCAAATTGACCCCAAAACAGATCAAATTGACCCAAAAGAAATCAAAACTGTCCAAAAATAGACTAAACTGACCCAAAAGAAATAAAAATTAACCCAAAAGAGACCAAAGAGAAGCCAAAATTGGCCCAAAATAGACCCAAAAGAGACCAAATTGAGCCCAAAATAGACCAAATTGACAAAAATCTGACCCAAACCGACTAAACTGACCCAAAGTAGACCCAAAAAAAGGCAAAACAAGATCCCAAATAGATCAAATTGCTTCACAACCAACCAAATTCACCCAAAAGAAATAAAAATTGACCCCAAACAGCCCAAATTGGCTCAAAATTGAACAAAATTGGCCAAAAATAGCCAAAATTGATCTGAAGTAGGTCAAAACCGAGCCCAAATAGCCCAAAATTGACCCCAAGTGACCCCCAAATAGCCCAAAATGGACTGGGAGTGGACTGGGTGAGACTGGGGAGGAGTGGGAACCACTGGAACAGAACTGGGAGGCACTGGGGGGGGACTGAGAGGAGGCTGGGAGGGAGATGGGAGCAACTGGGAGGGGATTGGGAGGCACTGGGAGGGGACTGGTCTGGAGTGGGGTGAAGTGGGACTGACCCAGGCAGCTCCTCCCGTCCGGGCCGAGGCTGAAGCCAGGCTGGCAGCGGCAGGAGAAGGCTCCGGGGGAGTTGGCACAGCCCTGGGGGCACCACCGGAACTGGCACTCGTCCGTGTCTGCCGTGGAGAGCCAGAGGGACCCACAGCGCCGGCAGGAGGAACGGCAGAGACCCATTGGCACCCATAGGCACCCACTGGGAGCCATAGAGAGCCATAGGGAGCCATTGGGAGCCATAGAGACCCATAGGGAGCCATAGAGACCCATAGGGAGCCATAGGTAGTCATTGGGAGTCATTGTGAGCCACAGAGAGCCATAGGGCACCATGGGGAGCCATAGGAAGCTATAGAGACCCATAGAGAGCCATAGGGAGCCATAGGAAGCCATAGGGAGTCATTGGGAGCCATAGAGAGACATAGGGAGCCATAAAAAACCATGGGGAGTCATTGGGAGCCACAGTGAGCCATAGAGAGACATAGGGAGCCACTGTGAGCCATAGGGAGCCATGGGGAGCCACAGGAAGCTATAGAGACCCATAGGGAGCCATGGGGAGCCATAGGAAGCTATAGAGACCCATAGGGAGCCATGGGGAGCCATGGGGAGCCATAGGAAGCTATAGAGACCCATAGGGAGCCATGGGGAGCCATGGGAAGCTATAGAGACCCATAGGGAGCCATAGGGAGCCATGGGGAGCCATAGGAAGCTATAGAGACCCATAGGGAACCATAGGGAGCCATGGGGAGCCATGGGGAGCCATAGGAAGCTATAGAGACCCATAGGGAGCCATGGGGAGCCATGGGAAGCCATAGGAAGCTATAGAGACCCATAGGGAGCCATAGGGAGCCATAGGGAGCCATAGGAAGCTATAGAGACCCATAGGGAGCCATAGGGAGCCATGGGGAGCCATAGGAAGCTATAGAGACCCATAGGGAGCCATAGGGAGCCATAGGGAGCCATGGGGAGCCATGGGGAGCCATAGGAAGCTATAGAGACCCATAGGGAGCCATGGGGAGCTATAGAGACCCATAGGGAGCCATAAGGAGCCATGGGGAGCCATGGGGAGCCATAGGAAGCTATAGAGACCCACAGGGAGCCATAGGAAGCTATAGAGACCCATAGGGAGCCATAGGGAGCCATAGGGAATCATTGGGAGCCATAGAGAGCCATAGGGAGCCATGGGGAGCCATAGGAAGCTATAGGGAGCCATAGGGAGCCATGGGGAGCCATAGGGAGCCATGGGAAGCTATAGGGAGCCATAGGGAGCCATAGGGAGCCATGGGGAGCCATAGGGAGCCATAGGGAGCCATGGGGAGCCATAGGGAGCCATAGGGAGCCATAGGGAGCCATAGGGAGCCATAGGGAGCCATAGGGAGCCATAGGGAGCCATGGGAAGCTATAGGGAGCCATAGGGAGCCATAGGAAGCTATAGGGAGCCATAGGGAGCCATGGGAAGCTATAGGGAGCCATAGGGAGCCATGGGGAGCCATAGGGAGCCATAGGAAGCTATAGGGAGCCATAGGGAGCCATAGGGAGCCATAGGGAGCCATGGGAAGCTATAGGGAGCCATGGGGAGCCATGGGGAGCCATAGGAAGCTATAGAGACCCATAGGGAGCCATAGGGAGCCATGGGGAGCCATGGGGAGCCATAGGAAGCTATAGAGACCCATAGGGAGTCATTGGGAGTCATAGAGATGCAGAGGGACCCACAGCGCCCCCAGTGATTGGGAAGAGAAACGACAGAGACCCATTGGCAGCCATAGGGAGCCACAGAGACCCAAAGGGAACCATAAGGAGCCATAGAACTCCATAGTCACTCATAGAGAGTGACAGCGCCCCACAGCGCCCAGGAGGGAGAATGACAGCGACCCATAGAGAGCCATAGAGCGCTATATCCCCACCTCAGACCCCCCTAACCACCCCGGAGCGCCCCCCAGCCCCCACTGACCGACGCACTCAGTGCGGAGGTGCCGGTAGCCGGGGGGGCAGCGACACTCGAAGCCCCCAGGGAAGTTGATGCACTCCTGGCTGGGCCGGCACGGGGGGGGCCCTGCGCACTCGTCTATGTCTGGGAGAGGCATGGGGGCAGGGCTCATGATGGTCATCTCCTCTCCATTCCCCTCCCCCCACCCCGGGATGGATCCCGCCCCCAACCCCGTAACCCCGCCCCTAACTCCTCCCTTCCCACTCTAGCCCCGCCCCAATCACCTTAACCCCGCCCCTAGCCCAAACCACTCCCACTTAGCCCCTCCCTAGCCCCTCCCCAACCCCTTTAACCCTGCCCCCCATAACCCATCCCTAACTCCTCCCTTTCCTGTTCTAGCCCCGCCCCTCACCCCTTAACCCCTACCTCTGTAACCCTCCCCACATAACCACACCCCACGACCCCTCCCCTTTAGTCCAACCCCTTAACCCCACCCCAACTCCTCCCTTTCTGGTTCTAGCCCTGCCCCAATCCCTTACCCCCCCCCCCCCAGCCCCAGCCCTCTCCTTTAGCCCTGCCTTAACCCCTCCCCATCCATTTAGCCCTGCCCCCAACCCCTCCCCTAACCCCTTTAGCCCCTCCCCTAACTACATAACTCCTCCCTCTCACCTTAACCCCGCCCCAATTCCCTTGACCCCGCCCCCAATGCCTCCATTGCTGGTTCTAGCCCCGCCTTAACCCCACCCCTAACCCCTTAACCCCGCCCCCACTCCTTAACCCCACCCCTAACCCCCTCCCTTTCCGGTCCAGGCCCCTCCCCAACCCCTTAACCCCGCCCCTAACTCCTCCTTTCTAGGCTCTAGCCCCTCCCTCCCTCAGCCCCTCCCCCCTCACCCTGGCAGCCCCCCCCGGGGGTGGCTCCGGGGCCGTATCCAGGTCGGCATTGGAGGGGGGAGGAGCTGGCTCCATCCGACTCGGGGGGGCCCAGAGGGGCCGGGGGCGGCTCCCCAAAATGGGGGGACAAGGGGAGGGGCTGCAGGGGGTCCCCCTCGGGGGGGTCGGGGTCGGGGCTGAGGAGGGCGGCAGAGCGAGGGAGGCAAAGGTAACCTCCGAAGTGGTTCAGGCAGCGCAGGGGGGGGCGGCAGGGGGCCGGGCCGGACCCCCCCTGGCACTCATCGATGTCTGGGGGAGAGGGGGGCAGAGGGAGAGGAGAGGGGGAGGGAGAGTGAAGACCCCAAAAAAAAAAAAAAAACAAGACCCCCAAAGACCCCGAAAAAGAGCACCCCCAAAAAGTTCTCCTCCACCCTTCCTCCCCCAAACAAAAAGACCCCAGGACCCCCAAAAACTCTCTCCTCCTAACCCCCAAAACCCAGGGCCTTACAACTCCCCCAAATTCTTCCCTCCCCCTCCCAAAATGAGACCTTTAGGGGCCCCCAAAAAAACCTTCCCCCGTGAGGACCTCTCTCCATCCCACCCCCAAAAAGAGACCCCCGGCCCCCAAATGAGACCTTTAGGGGCCCCCAAAAAAACCTTCCCCCGTGAGGACCTCTCTCCACCCCACCCCCAAAAAGAGACCCCCGGGCCCCCAAGCCCCTCGGGGCCCCCAGATTCCCCTGCTTACCCCTCCCAAAGACCAGCCCCCCGACTCCCCCTCAAAATCCAACACCCCCACCCTCCCCCTCCTATTTTGGGGACCACCACAAAACTCCAGGACCCCCAAATCCCCCCAGGAACCCCCTGGCGGTTCCCCAAATTCCCCCATGACCCCCGTGGGATTCCCCCGAAATCGCCCCCCACCCTCTTCCCTCCCTGCCTCCATCACCCTCCCCCAATTTTGGAGACCCCTCCCCCAAATTAATTCCTCCCCCACAAACCCTCCCCCATGACCCCCTCAAAATCCACCCCCAAGCTCCTCCCCTCTTGGCGACCCCTCCCCAGTGCCCCAAGACCTCCCCTGGGACCTCCCCCCCTCCACCCCAGGACCCTCTCCCCAACCCTCCCCCTCAAATCCAACCCCCAACCGAGGCCCCCATATTTGCCCCTCCCCTTGCACCTCACTCCCCACCTCTTGAGGACCACCCCCCACATTTGGGGACCCCCCCCCAAACCTTTGCAGTGTTGGCTTTGGGGATCCCATTCATAGCCATCAGTGCACTCCTGGGGGGGCAACGCTTTAGGACCCCCAAACTTTAGGCACCCCCTCAAATGTTTGGAAACCCCCAAGCCCAGCCCCCAAAGGAACTAAAAGGACCCTGGGAAGCCCCCCAATTTCAGCCCCACCCCCCAAAAGGACCCCCAGGGACCCTTCCCCCCCCCTCAATTTAGGAACCCTGCAAAAGGGACCCCAGGGACCTCCCCCAGTTTTAGCCCCCAAAAGACCCCAGGACCCCCAAAAAAGGGCCCCAGGAGGCCTTTGGACACAACCCCCCCCCCAGTTTGGGGTCCCCTATCCCCCCCCACCGTGAACTCCTCGAAGTCCTGGGGGGCGACGACAGCGAAGAGGAGGAGGAAGGGGAGGGGTCCCATACTGGGGGGAAGGAACTGGTTAGACTGGGAGGGGACTGGACCCAAACTGGTCCCAAACTGGTCAGGACCTCCCAGACTGGACCCAAACTGGAATCAAACTGGACCCAAACTGGTCAGGACCTCCCAGACTGGACCCAGACTGGACCCAGACTGGACCCAAACTGGTCAGGACCTCCCAAACTGGACCCAAACTGGTCCCAAACTGGACCCAAACTGGACCCAGACTGGACCCAAACAGGTCCCAAACTGGTCAGGACCTCCCAGACTGGACCCAGACTGGACCCAGACTGGACCCAAACTGGTCAGGACCTCCCAGACTGGACCCAGACTGGACCCAGACTGGACCCAAACTGGTCAGGACCTCCCAGACTGGACCCAGACTGGACCCAGACTGGACCCAGACTGGACCCAAACTGGTCAGGACCTCCCAGACTGGACCCAGACTGGACCCAGACTGGACCCAGACTGGACCCAAACTGGTCAGAACCTCCCAGACTGGACCCAGACTGGACCCAGACTGGACCCAGACTGGACCCAAACTGGTCAGAACCTCCCAGACTGGACCCAGACTGGAATCAAACTGGACCCAAACTGGTCAGGACCTCCCAGACTGGACCCAAACTGGTCCCAAACTGGACCCAGACTGGACCCAAACTGGTCAGGACCTCCCAAACTGGTCCCAAACTGGACCCAGACTGGTCAGGACCTCCCAAACTGGACCCAAACTGCTCCCAAACTGGACCCTAACTGGTCAGGACCTCACAAACTGGACCCACACTGGACCCACACTGGACCCAGACTGGTCAGGACCTCCCAAACCGGGAGCTCTGCTGCCAACGTGGCCTGAGAGGGGAGGGGGGAGTGGAGAGAGGTCAGGGGGGGAGTGGGGGGGGGGGGGAAGGGGCCTTAAAATGTTTGGAGCGGGGACCTGGAAGGGGTTCGGGGGGGGACACCCAACCTCCCCCCTCCCGGGACCCCTCCCCAAAACAAACTCACCCGAAAGGAGCAGCCCCGGTGCGGCCCCTCCCCCACCCCAGTCCCCTCCCAAGCCCTTCCCAGTCCCTTCCCAAGCCCTCCCAAGTCCCTCCCAAGTCCCACCCACTCCCTCCCGATCCCTCCCACTCCCTCCCGATCCCTCCCAGTCCCCTCCCGATCCCTCCCACTCCCTCCCGATCCCTCCCAGTCCCCTCCCGATCCCTCCCACTCCCTCCCATCCCACCCACTCCCTCCCGATCCCTCCCAGTCTCCTCCCGATCCCTCCCAGTCCCTTCCAGTCCCTCCCAGCCCCCCCAGTAAAGCTACTGGTGATGCCCAACCCCCTCCAGTGCTCCCAGTATGGGCTGGCACCAGTCCCAGCGAGTAGGAGAGACCAGAATCAGCCAGGTGGGAAGAGACCTCAGAGATCCCCAGGTGCAACCTTCCCTTCCCCCCAGCACCATCTGAGCGACTCAGCCACGGCTCCTGCAGGCTGGCACTGACCCCATCCACACCCCCCTGCAGCTCCTGCAGGCTGGCACTCACCCCATCCACACCCCCTGCAGCTCCTGCAGGCTGGCACTGACCCCATCCACACCCCCCTGCAGCTCCTGCAGGCTGGCACTGACCCCATCCACACCCCCCTGCAGCTCCTGCAGGCTGGCACTGACCCCCACACCCCCCCTGCAGCTCCTGCAGGCTGGCACTGACCCCCACACCCCCCCTGCAGCTCCTGCAGGCTGGCACTGACCCCCACACCCCCTGCAGCTCCTGCAGGCTGGCACTCACCCCATCCACACCCCCCTGCAGCTCCTGCAGGCTGGCACTCACCCCCCCCACACCCCCCTGCAGCTCCTGCAGGCTGGCACTGACCCCATCCACACCCCCCTGCAGCTCCTGCAGGCTGGCACTGACCCCATCCACACCCCCCCTGCAGCTCCTGCAGGCTGGCACTGACCCCATCCACACCCCCTGCAGCTCCTGCAGGCTGGCACTGACCCCATCCACACCCCCTGCAGCTCCTGCAGGCTGGCACTGACCACCCCCTCCCCTGCAGCTCCTGCAGGCTGGCACTCACCCCCCACACCCCCTGCAGCTCCTGCAGGCTGGCACTCACCCCCACACCCCCTGCAGCTCCTGCAGGCTGGCACTGACCCCCACACCCCCTGCAGCTCCTGCAGGCTGGCACTGACCACCCCCCCCTCCCCTGCAGCTCCTGCAGCACTGCCCAGGCCACCCCTGCAGCCCTCTGCCCAGCTCCGGGCTCCTCAGCTTAGGGAAGAGGTTGAGATGCTGGAAGGTGTCCAGAGAAGGGCAACGAAGATGGGGAGGGGGCTGGGGCACAGGGCCCCGCCCCTATCCTCTCCTACCCTACTCTATCCTATTCCATTCCATTCCATTCTATTCTATTCTATTCTATTCTTTAGAATGTCACCAAGCACCCTGTCAAGTCTCCTCCTGAACACCTCCAGTGGCGGCGACTCCACCACCTCCCCAGGCAGCCCATCCCAGTGGGCAATCACTCTCTCTGTGTAAAACTTCCTCCTGACCTCCAGCCTGAAATTCCCCTGGCGCAGCCTGAGACTGTGTCCTCTTGTTCTGGTGCTGGCTGCCTGGGAGAAGAGACCAACCTCTGCCTGTCTACAACCTCCCTTCAGGTAGTTGTAGAGAGCAATGAGGTCACCCCTGAGTCTCCTCCTCTCCAGGCTAAGCAGCCCCAGCTCCCTCAGTCTCTCCTCACAGGGCTGTGTTCCAAGCCCCTCACCAACTTTGTTGCCCTTCTCTGGACTCATTCCAGCAAGTCAACCTCCTTCCTAAACTGAGGGGCCCAGAACTGGACACAGGACTCGAGGTGTGGCCTAACCAGTGCTGTGTACAGGGGAAGAATGACCTCCCTGCTCCTGCTGGCCACACTGTTCTTAATGCAGGCCAGGATGCCCTTGGCCCTCTTGGCTGCCTGGGCACACTGCAGGCTCATGTTCATCCTACCATCAACCAGTACCCCCAGGTCCCTCTCTGCCTGGCTGCTCTCCAGCCACTCTGACCCCAGCCTGTAGCACTGCATGGGGTTGCTGTGGCCAATGTGCAGAACCCGGCATTTGGATGTGTCAAATTTCATGCCGTTGGACTCTGCCCATCTGCCCAGCCTGTCGAGGTCTCTCTGCAGAGCCTCTCTACCCTCTAGCAGATCAACTCCTGTCCCCAGCTTGGTGTCATCAGCAAATTTACTGATGATAGACTCAATGCCCTCATCCAGATCATCAACAAAGATGTTAAAGAGCATGGGGCCCAGCACTGATCCCTGGGGGACTCCACTACTGACTGGCCGCCAGCCGGATGTGACACCATTCACCACCACCCTCTGGGTTCGGCCATCCAGCCAGTTCCTAACCCAGCTCAGAGTGCTGCTGTCCAAGCCATGGGCTGACAGCTTGGCCAGGAGTTTCCTATGGGGGACGGTGTCAAAGGCCTTGCTGAGGTCCAGGTTCTATTCTATTCTATTCTATTCTATTCTATTCTATTCTATTCTATTCTATTCTATTCTATTCTATTCTATTCTATTCTATTCTATTCTATCCTATCCCTATCCTATTCTATCCCTATTCTATTCTATCCTATCCTATCCTATCCTATCCTATCCTATCCTATCCTATCCTATCCCTATTCTATCCTACCCTATCCTACCCTATCCTATCCTATCCCTACTCTATCCTATCCTATCCCTATTCTATCCTACCCTATCCTACCCTATCCTATCCCTACTCTATCCTATCCTATCCCTATTCTATCCTATCCTATCCTATCCTATCCTATCCTATCCTATCCTATCCTATCCTATCCTATCCTATCCTATCCTATCCCTACTCTATCCTATCCTATCCCTATTCTATCCTATCCTATCCTATCCTATCCTATCCTATCCTATCCTATCCTATCCTATCCCTATTCTATCCTACCCTATCCTACCCTATCCCTACTCTATCCTATCCTATCCCTATTCTATCCTACCCTATCCTATCCTATCCCTACTCTATCCTATCCTATCCCTATCCTATCCTATCCTATCCTATCCTATCCTATCCTATCCTATCCTATCCTATCCTATCCTATCCTATCCCTATTCTATTCTACCCTATCCTATCCTATCCTACTCCTATTCTATTCTGTTCTCCCCTCCCCCACAAAACTGAGTCATGGAAAGAGCTCCAGGGCTGAACTGGGATCGACTGGGAGCGACCTCGGTGTGCCCTTGGCACCGCTGGCAGCACTCTGATCGGTCCCAGTGCCAGTCCCAGTTGCCAGTCCCAGTCCAGCTGGCACCACCCTGACCAGTGCCAGTCCAGGAGCCCCCAGGGGGAGGGGCTGTAAGGGTCGGGAGGGCAGCTGGGGCCGGTATAAAACCGGGACCGGGACCGGGACCCGAACCCGAACCGGGTTGGACCTGAACTGGACCAGGTCCAGAGCAGGACCCGATCTGGATAGGACCAGACCTGGGACTGGGAGCAGAACCGGAGCAGGACCCGAACTGGACTGAGCAGCAGAACCGGACTGGACTGAAACCGGCGCAGGGATCCGAGCTGGAGCCTGATCCTGAGCTGGATTAGAGCAGAGCCAGGACTGGGACCGGGCCCGAGTCCAAATCTGGAACCGGCTCGGCCCTGAACTGGACCAGGGAGCAGAGCCGGATCAAGCCCCGGAGCTGGCTTAGAGCAGAGCCGGATCAAGCCCCGGAGCTGGCTTAGAGCAGAGCCGGATCAAGCCCCGGAGCTGGCTTAGAGCAGAGCCGGAGCGGGAAGCAGAGCCGGATCCAGCCCCGGAGCCGGAGCGGGGAGCAGAGCCGGAGCAAGGAGCAGAGCCGGAGCAAGGAGTAGAGCCGGAGCGGGGAGCAGAGCCGGAGCGGGGAGCGGAGCCGGATCCAGCCCCGGAGCCGGAGCGGGGAGCAGAGCCGGAGCAAGGAGCAGAGCCGGAGCGGGGAGCAGAGCCGGAGCGGGGAGCAGAGCCGGATCCAGCCCCGGAGCCGGAGCGGGGAGCAGAGCCGGAGCAAGGAGCAGAGCCGGAGCGGGGAGCGGAGCCGGATCCAGCCCCGGAGCCGGAGCGGGGAGCAGAGCCGGAGCAAGGAGCAGAGCCGGAGCGGGGAGCAGAGCCGGAGCGGGGAGCAGAGCCGGATCCAGCCCCGGAGCCGGAGCAAGGAGCAGAGCCGGAGCGGGGAGCAGAGCCGGAGCAAGGAGCAGAGCCGGAGCGGGGAGCAGAGCCGGAGCGGGGAGCGGAGCCGGAGCAAGGAGCAGAGCCGGAGCGGGGAGCAGAGCCGGAGCGGGGAGCAGAGCCGGATCCAGCCCCGGAGCCGGAGCAAGGAGCAGAGCCGGAGCGGGGAGCAGAGCCGGAGCAAGGAGCAGAGCCGGAGCGGGGAGCAGAGCCGGAGCAAGGAGCAGAGCCGGAGCGGGGAGCAGAGCCGGAGCGGGGAGCGGAGCCGGATCCAGCCCCGGAGCCGGAGCGGGGAGCAGAGCCGGAGCGGGGGACAGAGCCGGAGCGGGGAGCGGGGAGCAGAGCCGGAGCGGGGAGCAGAGCCGGAGCAAGGAGCAGAGCCGGAGCGGGGAGCAGAGCCGGAGCGGGGAGCGGGGAGCAGAGCCGGATCCAGCCCCAGAGCCGGAGCGGGGGGCAGAGCCGGATCCAGCCCCGGAGCTGGCTTAGAGCAGAGCCGCAGCCGGGGGGCAGGAGCGGATCGGGGCGCAGGGCACTGCCGGGGGGGAGGGGTCCCGGCGGGGGGGCTGCGGGGATGCCCCGAGGGGGGTCCGAGATGGGCGGGGGGGCTCCGCGGGGCTCCCCCCTCCGCCGCCGCTCCTCCCGGCGGGGGTCGCGCTCCGGGCCGGGGGTCCCGGGAGCGGGGCCGCGGGGGGGTCCTGTGCCCCCGGGGAAGCTGCAGCTCCTCGAGCGCTTCTTCACCCCCCCGGGACCCCCTCCCCCGGACTCCCCCTCCCCCTCCTCCTCCTCCTCTTCCTCCGGAGGGGACGCCCGCGGTGGGGACCCCTTGGGGGGCACCTTTGGGGCCCCTCAGGGACCACCTTTTGGGGACCCCCCCAGGCTCCCCCGCTCGCGGCGGAGGCTGAGCCGCAGCCAGGAGCGGCTGCCCCCCGGGGGGGTCCCCCAGGCCTTGGGAGACGTTGTGGGGACCCTTGGCGACGCCCCCGACCCCCTCCCCTTCGGGGGCGTCCTGGGCTCCTTCGGAGGGGACCTCACCGAGCTCCCCCCCAGCGCCCAGCGCGGGGGGCGGGCTCGGAGCCCCCACCCCAAAAACGTCCCCGAGGGGTTCGGGGAGGTGTTGGGGTCCCCGGGGGCCATCCCTGACCCCCCGCTGGGGGACATCTTGGAGGCGTTCGGGGACAGACCCTCGAGGGATCGCCTGCGGCGGGGCCTGAGCCGCAGCCACGAGCGGCTGCCCCCCGCGGGGGTCCCCAAGGGGACATTCGGGGACCCCCCGGGGGCGTTTGGGGGCGTCCAAGGCACAGCCAAAGGCGGCGCCCCCCCTCCCCCTCCCCTCCCCCCCCCTCGCCGCCACCTTCGGGTCCCTGGGGACAGCCCCGAGGGGCTCCGGGCCTCGGCGGGCGGGGGCGGGGGGGACCCCTCGGGGGCGTTTGGGGACACCCAGGGGACGTTTGGGGACACCCCCAGGGCAGCCAAGGGGGTGGGGGAGGGTCCCTCGCCCCCCTCCCCACAACGCCGCCACCCCCCCCCGGGTCACCTCCACCTCCCCGGGGACATCCCGGGGGGGTTGGGGGTCGCCTCGGAGCCCCCCCCCGGGGACAGCCTGGGGACCTTCGGGGACACTCCGATGTCTCCTCCAAGCGGGGGGGCCCGGGGGGGGAGCCCCCCCTCCCCCACCCCTCACCCTTACAGCCCCCCCCCCCGCCGCCGGCGGACCCCCAGCCACCTGCACCTCCCTGGGGACGTCCCGGAGCGGGGGGGGCTCGGGGACCCCCTGGCGACGTTTGGGGACCCCCCGAGGCCTCCCCCGAGGCGCCCCCCCCAGTTTTACAGCGCGGGGGGGGGGCAGGGCGGGTTGAGGAGGGGTCAAAGCCGCAGCCAGGAGGGGTTGGGGGGGGGGGGAAGGAACAGGGGAGGGGCAGGGGGTCGCGAGGGACCCCCCCGCCGCTGGAGGTCGCTGGAGGCCGTGGGGGGGCGCCGGGGGGGGCCCCGATTTTCTCGCTTCTTGGATGAGTTAACCAGAAGGGTCCTGAGCCCCGCCCAGCTCCGCGCCCTCGGCTGGCCCCCCCGCGCCCCCGGCCCCCCCCCCAGACCCCGACCCCCCCCCAAAGGGGAGGCGGGGGGAGGACAGGCAACCCCCGAGGGGGAAATGGAAGAGGAGGAGGAGGAGGAGGAGGAGGAGGAAGAGGAAGAAGAGGAGGAGGAGGAAGAGGGGGAGCAGGTAAAGGGGGGGCCGGGGGCTTCTGGGACCCCCTTTTTATGGGGGAGGAGCTCCTGCACCCCTGTTTTGGGTGGGGGTCACCCGGATCCTCTTTTGGGGGTCTCTTGGGACCCTTTTCATTGGGGGGGGTCCTGGACCCCTCTTTCCTGGGAGGGGGCTCCTGGGGCCCCCTATTTGGGGGGGGGCACCTGGCCTCCTGGGTGAGCTCTGTGCCCACCCCCCCCATAGGAGCCAGAGGTGGCTGAGGGCGCCGAGGACCCCAGGGGGTGAGTCTGGGGGGGGTCCGGGGGTAGTCTGGGGGGGTCCGGGGGCAGTTTTGGGGGTCCGGGGAAGTCTGGGGGGGAGGCAGGGGGCAGTTTGGGGGTCCGGGGAAGTCTGGTTTTGGGGTCCGGGGCAGTCGGGGGGCAGGGGGCAGTTTGGGGGTCCGGGGGCAGTTTTGGAGTGGTCTGTGCCAGTCTTGGTGCTCTGGGAGTAGTTTTGGGGGTCCCAGGGCTGTCTGGGGGGGTCGGGGGCAGTTTTGGGGGTCCGGGGCAGTCTGGGGGGGGTCCGGGAGTAGTCTTGGGGGTGGGGGCAGTTTTTGGGGTCCCAGGGCAGTTTTGGGGGGGTCCCGGGGGCAATTTTGGGGGTCCGGGTACATTTTTAGGGGTCCCAGGGCAGTCTGGGGGGGTCGGGGGCAGTTTTGGGGCTCCAGCTGCTCTCTCCCTCCCCCACCCACCCCCAGCCCCCCCTCGCCGGGGGCGGAGCTCGAGGCACTGCGCGCGAGGATTGACAGGTAAGGGGGAGGGGTCCCAGAGCCCCGCCCAGAGCCCCGCCCAGAGCTCCTCCCTTCCCCTCCCAGTCCCTTCCCAGCGCTCCCAGTGTGTCCCCCCCCAGGCTCCAGGACGATTATGCCAACTCCCAGAGGCTCAACCGGATCCTGGAGGAGAGGCTGCGGGGACTGGTGAGGCCCCAGGGCAACCAGCATGGCCCCTGGGGGGGTCCCAGTGCGACCAGCATGGCCCCTGGGGGGTCCCAGAGCAACCAGCATGGCCCCTGGGGGGTCCCAGAGCAACCAGCATGGCCCCTAGGGGGTCCCAGTGCGACCAGCATGGCCCCTGGGGGGTCCCAGTGAAACCAGCATGGCCCCTGGGGGGTCCCAGTGAAACCAGCATGGCCCCTGGGGGGTCCCAGTGCGACCAGCATGGCCCCTGGGGGGTCCCAGTGCAACCAATACGGGCAGAGTGGGTGTCCCAGTGCTCCCAGTGCAGGCTCCCAGTAGCTCCCAGGGGCTCCCAGGGGCTCCCAGTAGCTCCCAGTTTCCCCCAGGCGCAGGCAGTGGCCCTGGAGCGAGTGACCCTGCCCCAGAGAGTGGCTGAGGTCCTGCAGAGAGTGCTCGGAGACCAACAACCAGTGAGTGTACTGGGAGGGGCTGGGAGGGGTTGGGAGGGGTTGGGAGGGGTTGGGAGGGGCTGGGAGGGGTTGGGCAGGTTGGGAGGGGCTGGGAGGGGTTGGGAGGGGCTGGGAGGGGGCTGGGAGGGGTTGGGAGGGGTTGGGAGGGGTTGGGAGGGGCTGGGAGGGGTTGGGAGGGGCTGGGAGGGGGCTGGGAGGGGTTGGGAGGGGTTGGGAGGGGCTGGGAGGGGTTGGGAGGGGTTGGGAGGGGTTGGGAGGGGCTGGGAGGGGTTGGGAGGGGTTGGGAGGGGTTGGGAGGGGCTGGGAGGGGTTGGGAGGGGGGGCTGGGAGGGGCTGGGAGGGGACAGGGACGGGGCTGGGAGGGGTTGGGAGGGGCTGGGAGGGGTTGGGAGGGGTTGGGAGGGGCTGGGAGGGGTTGGGAGGGGCTGGGAGGGGTTGGGAGGGGTTGGGAGGGACTGGGAGGGGCTGGGAGGGGCTGGGAGGGGTTGGGAGGGGTTGGGAGGGGCTGGGAGGGGTTGGGAGGGGTTGGGAGGGGCTGGGAGGGGCTGGGAGGGGCTGGGAGGGGGCTGGGAGGGGACAGGGACGGGGCTGGGAGGGGTTGGGAGGGGCTGGGAGGGGTTGGGAGGGGGCTGGGAGGGGTTGGGAGGGGCTGGGAGGGGCTGGGAGGGGCTGGGAGGGGCTGGGAGGGGTTGGGAGGGGTTGGGAGGGGCTGGGAGGGGCTGGGAGGTTACTGTTGGGCCCTGCCCCCCCCAGGTGCCCCCCCATGAGGTGGTCGCTGAGGAGCTGCTGCTGCCCCCCCCCGGCTTCAGAGACCCCCCGGGGGGGGCCCTGCCCTGAGCCCCTCCCCCCCTGAAGACTCTCCCCCAAACTGGGACCCTCCCCAATAAAGCTCTGGGACCCAGACTGGGATTGGCTGCACCCCAAAGCTGCCCCCACGACCCCCCCATCACCCCCCCCAAAGCTGCCCCAATGCTCCAGACCCTCCAAAAGTTCCTCCCCCCCCCAAATATCCGCCCCCCAGACTGCCCCCAGGACCCCCCCATGCTCTCCCCCCAGCCCCATTTTGGGGTCCCCCCCAGGCTGCCATCTCTCAGAGTCTTTATTGGCACCAACGGGGGGGTGTCGGGGGGGTGCCCCCTAAAGCCCCTCCCCCATTCCCAGCTGGGGGGGAGGGGCGAGGAGCAGGTCGGGGGGGGGGCAGGCTCAGATTTGGGGTTCAGGGGGTCCGGGGGGGTCAGTCTGGGGGGGAGAGGGCAGAGCCTTGGGGGGGTCAGGGTTCAGCTTGGGGTTCAGGGGGGGTTGGTCTGGGGGTCAGTTCGGGGGAGGGTCGTGGGGGTGAGAGCCAAGTTTGGGGGTTGGGTGGGCCAGTGGGGGGCAGTTTGGGGGCTCAGTGCTCAGTTTGGGGGCTCGAGGAGGTCAGTAGAGGGGATCAGTTTGGGGGTCAGGGCTCAGTTTGGGGGTGCGGGGGTCAGTCGGGGGTCAGGAAGTTCAGTTTGGGGGCTCGGGGGGTCAGTCAGGAAGGGTCAGTTTGGGGGGTCAGGGCTGAGTTTGGGGTTCAGAGGGAGCTGGTCTGGGGGTCAGTTTGAGAGGGGTCCAGGGCTGGGTTTGGGGGCTTGGGGGTCAGCCGAGGGAGGTCAGTTTGGGGGTCAGAGCTCAGTTTGGGGGTGCAGGGAGGGTCAGTCGGGGGGGTTCAGTTGGGGGTCAGGGCTGGGTTTGGGGCTCAGGGGGGGTCAGTCGGGGGTCAGTTCGGGGGTCAGGGCTGGGTTTGGGGCTCGGGGGGGGGGTCAGTCGGGGGGTCAGTTCTGGGGGGTCAGGGCTGGGTTTGGGGCTCGGGGGGGTCAGTCGGGGGGGGCTCAGTTCGGGGGGGTCAGGGCTGGGTTTGGGGCTCGGGGGGGTCAGTGGGTGGGGGTTCAGTTCAGCAGCCAGGGCTGGGTTTGGGGGCTCAGAGCAGGGATGCACCAGGGGGGCTCAGTTCGGGGGTCAGGGCTGGGTTTGGGGCTCGGGGGTCAGTCGGGGGGGCAGAGCCTGCTGCTGATGTCATCCAGCAGCCAGTCGATGCCCCCCAGCAGGTTGTGGCCGGTGACGGCAGAGCAGCCCTGGATGCACCAGGGGTGGCTGCGGATGGCATCCAGCGCCAGCGCCTGGTACCCAGGGGGCACCCAGGGCTCCCAGTGGGGGCTGGCACACCGGGACCACCCCCAAAGGCACCCAGGGAGCCCCCCAAGAGGCACCCAGGGAGCCCCCCCAAAGGCACCCAGGGACCCCCCCCAAGAGGCACCCAGGGAGCCCAGTGGCACCCAAGGACCTTTCAGTGGCACCCAGTCCCCCCCCCAGTGGTGCCCAGGCGGCACCCAGAGACCCCAGGGGTACTCAGGTAGCACCCAGGGACCCCCCAGAGGCACCCAAGGACCTCCCACAGTGGTACCCAGGTGGCACCCAGGGACCCTCCCAGTGGCACCCAAAAACCCCAGTGGTACTCAGGTGGCACCCAGAGACCCCCCCCAGAGGCACCCAAGGACCCCCCAGTGGCACCCAAGGAACTCCCCCAATGGCACCCAGGGATCCCCCTCCAATGGCACCCAGGTGGCACCCAAGGTCCTCCCCCAGTGGTTCCCAGGTGGCACCCAGGGACCCCCCCAAGGCACACAGGGAGCCCAGTGGCACCCAAGGACCTCCCTCTGTGGCACCCAGGGGGCACCCGGGGACCCCAATGGTATCCAGGGAGCCCAGTGGCACCCAAGGACCTTTCAGTGGCACTCAGAGACCCCAGGGGTATTCAGGTGGCACCCAAGGACCCCCCAGAGGCATTCAGGGACCCCCCAGAGGCACCCAGGGACCCCAATGGCACCCAGGTGACACCCAAGGACCTTTCAGTGGCATCCAGAGACCCCAGTGGTACTCAGGTGGCACCCAGGGACCCCCCCCAGAAGCACCCAGGGACTCTCCCAATGGCACCCAGGGAACCCAGTGGCACCCAAGGGCCTCCCCCATGGCACCCAGGTGGCACCCAGAGACCCCGCCCAGTGGTGCCCAGGGAGCCCAGTGACAGCCAAGAACCTTCCAATGGCACCCAGGGACCCCCCAGAGGCACCCAGGTGCCACCCAGGGACCACCCAATGGCAACCAGGGACCCTCCCCCAACAGCAGCCAGGTGCCCCCAAGGTGTGGGGGTGCCCGTGGGGGGTGGGGGTGCCCGTGGGGGGTGTGGGGGTGCCTGTGGGGTGTGGGGGTGCCTGTGGGGGGTGTGGGGGTGCCCATGGGGGGTGTGGGGGTGCCCGTGGGGGGTGTGGGGGATGCCCATGGGGGTGTGGGGATGCCTGTGGGGGTGCCCATGGGGGTGTGGGGGTGCCCATGGGGGTGTGGGGATGCCTGTGGGGGTGTGGGGTGCCCATGGGGGGTGTGGGGGTGCCCATGGGGGGTGTGGGGATGCCTGTGGGGGGTGTGGGGGTGCCTGGGGGGGTGTGGGGGTGCCCATGGGGGGTGTGGGGGTGCCCCGGGGGGGTGTGGGGGTGCCCCCGGGGGGGGTTGGGGGTGCCCCTGCCGCACCTCTCGGATGTCCCCGGCGGAGAGGGCCCCGGGCAGGTCCTGCTTGTTGGCAAACACCAGCAGGGTGGCACCGGCCAGGCGCTGCCACAGGGCGGTGCCAGCGTCACCACCCCGGCCTGGCACAGCCCCAGGCCTGGCACGGCCCTGCCTGCCCCTCCCCACGGCCCCATGCCCCGCCCCCTAGTGCCCAGCGTCCCTCATGACCCCCCCTGGCCCCCATGTCCCCAAGGCCCCCCCACGGCCCCCTCATGACCCCCCCACGGCCCCCGTGCCCCCCCATGACCTCCATGTCCCCAGGCCCCGCCCCGGTACCCCCAGTCCCCACCCCCCCCTCCCCCTCCCCCATGTCCCCAGTGTCCCCAAGCCGCCCATGACCTCCACAGCCCCCCCATGGTCACCCTGGCCCCATGTCCCCATGGCTCCCCCTGCGCCCCCCAGGCCCTCCCACCGCCCGTGCCCCCAATGGCCCCATGCCCCCAACACCTCCTCGCCCCCAAGCCCCGCAGGCTGCCCCCCCGTGCCCCCCCGGGGTCACCTCCTCCCTGAGCAGGCCGTGCAGCTCGGTGGCTGCCAGCTGGAGGCGCTGCCGGTCGCCGCTGTCCACCACCCAGAGCAGGCCGTCCGTGCTCTCGAAGTAGTTCCTCCAATAGGAGCGCAGCGAGCGCTGCCCCCCCACGTCCCACACGTTCAGCTTGAACCTGCCCCCGGGGCCCACACACCTGGCTGCCAAGATGGCCAGCAAGATGGCCACCAAAATGGCTGCCAAGATGGCTGCCAAAAGGGCCACCAAGATGGCTGCCAAGATGGCCACCAAGATGGCTGCCAAGATGGCTGCCAAGATGGCTGCCAAGATGGTAACCAAGATGGCTGCCAAAATGGTGATCAAGATGGCTGCCAAAACGCCACCAAGATGGATGCCAAGTTGGGTGCCCAGGATAGGTACCAAGATGGCAGCCAAGATGGTGATCAAAATGGCTGCCAAGATGGCAACCAAGATGGCTGCCAAAATGGCTGCCAAGATGGCCACCAAGATGGCTACCAAGATGGCTACCCAGGATAGATGCCAAGATGGCAGCCAAAATAGCCGCCAAGATAAGTGCCAAGATGGCAGCCACATTGACTGCTAAGTGTCCAAATAGCTACCCAGATGGTTCCAATGTGGCTACCAAAATGGCTACCAAGATGGCTGCCACCCCCAGGCACACCAAGGCCCCCACGCCCCTCTCCTGCCCCGCTGCCCCCCCTCCCCGGGGCCCAGGCCTGGCTGCCCCCCCCCAGGGCCTCACCCGCGGTGCTCCAAGGTCTTGATGTTGAAGCCCAGGGTGGGGGAGGTGGTGGCCACGTCCTCGCCGTTGAACCTCTTCAGCAGCGTCGTCTTCCCCGCGTTGTCCAGGCCCCTGGCGCAGGGGGCGGGGCGAGGTGAGGCCACGCCCACCTGGGACATGCTCCCAGAGCACTCCCCCTTTAGCCCCGCCTGCCACAGGCCACACCCACCACACCCTTCCCCCAGACCTTGCTCCCTGAGGCCCTGCCCCCCTCCGTGCCCCGCCCCTTCCCCGAGCTCCACCCCATCAGACTCCACCCCACTATCGGACCACGCCCCGTTAAGAGACCCCCACCCTTGTCAAGGCCACGCCCCCCAGCCCAAGCCCCACCCCAATTCCCTCTGGCTCCTCCCCCAACAGGAGCACCCTCATGCCACGCCCCCCTCCTCCCGGTCCCGCCCCCCAGCATGCTCCTCGCCCCATCCCCTTTCCAACCCCCCCAACCCCGCCCTTCCCGCAGGCCCCGCCCCCCACGCGCCAGGCGTCGCCTGCAGCACGAGCAGCACGTGGCCACGCCCCCTCCTTCATCACCCTTCCCCTCCCCCAGCCCCTCTCCCCGGTCCCGGCTCCGTTTACCCCCTCCCCCTTTTCCCGCCCCCACTCCCACCAAGCTCCGCCCCCTGCCCGCAGGCCGCCTCGCGCCCGGCCCCGCCTACAGCACGAGCAGCCGCAGCTCGCGCTCCTTCTCGCGCATTTTCTTCAGCACCGTCAGCAGCCCCATGGCCGCCGCGCGCCCCCCCGCGCCGCGCGCCCCCCACGCCGCCGGCTTCCCGCCCCGCGCGCGCCGCGCGCCGCTTCCGGGCCCCGCCCCCTCCCCGCCCGGCCCCGCCCCTCGCAGCGCAGCGCCCCCTGGCGTCTGGGAGGACCTCGCTGGGCGCCGAAAAGCTTCAAAGGGGAGGGGTGGGGGGGGAGGGAGATTGGGAGGTGCGGGGGGGGGCGTGGTCACGATGTGGGGGCGGAGTCTGAGCGCCTCCGAGGCGGGGCTGAGCTCAGCACCCCCCTCCCCCCCCTCCCCGCCCCCTGCCATGGCTGCCCCCCGCCCGCTGCTGCTGCTGCTGCTGCTGCTGCCGCCCCCGGCCCGCCCCCAGCCAGAGCCCCCCAGCTGCCGCCTGCACTGTAAGGAATGGGGAGCGCCCCCCCCCTTCCCCCTCCCCTCAACTGGGAGAAGCCCCCCCCCAAAACCCGGGAACCCCCTCCTCGAACAGGGAAACTCCTCCAGAGTGGGAACTCGCCCCCAAAACTAGGACCCCCTCCCCCAAACTCAGACCCCTCCTCCCCCAGAACTGGGACCCTCTCCTCCCCCAGAACTGGGACCCCCTCCTCCCCCAAACTGGGACCCCCTCCTCCCCCAGAACTGGGACGCCCCCTGCCCCAAACTGGGACCTGCTCCCCCGCTGGGAACCCCCCCAGCAAACTGGAGCCCTCCCAAACCGGGACCCCTCCCACCCCCCCTTAACTGGGCCCCCCTCGCCCCAAACCGGGACCCCTTCCCCACTCCCCTAGCTGCCCTGAGGACCACCCTTGGACTTGGCTGCTGCCCCCCCCGAGGTTTGGGTGCCCCCCCAGCCCCCAAAAAAGGGACCCCAGGATCTGAGGTGCCCCCCATGAGACACTGGGATGTGGGTGCCCTGCCCCCCCCAAGGACCCCTTCCCCTGACCCCCAAAATACACTGACCCCGGATCTTGGGGTTCTCCCCCCCCGCCCCTCCCCCCTTCCAACCCCCCCTTCCCGGTGACTCTGCCCCCCCAGGGGTGCAGGTGGGGGTGAGGGGGTGCCGGGGGGGGGCGGCAGCAGCCTGCGTGGGGCACTGCGAGTCCAGCTCCTTCCCCTCCCCCCACGCCGTCATGGCTGCCGCCCAGCGCCCCCTGACCTCCCGCGCCCGCTGCTGCACCATGGCCCAGGCCACCAAGGTAGGGCCAGGGAGGGGCGGGGCTTGGGAGGGTGGGGCGGGGGCCTAGGAGGGCGGGGCTGGAAATGGGAAGGGGGCTGGGAGTGTGTGGCAGGGGTGGGAGGGGCTTGAAAGGGAGTGGCTGAAAGGGGAGGGGGCTGGGAGGAATGGGAGGGGCCTGGGAGGAGGGGTGGGTGGAAAGGGGAGGAGCCTAGAAAGGGAGGATGGGAAATGGGAGGGGCCGACAAGGGTGTGGTTGGAAAAGGGAGGGGTCGGGGGGGGGCCTGGCAGGGATGGGAATGGCCTGGGAGGGTGTGGTTGGGAAATGGGAGGAGCATAAGAGGAATTGGGAGGGGTCTGGGAGGGTTTGGCAGCGGTGGGAGGAGCTTATTAGGGTGTGGTCAGAGATGGGAGGGGCAAAAGCAGGGTAGGATTGGCCGGGGGGACATGGCATTAGATGGGAGGAGCCTGGGAGGGTGTGGCATGGGGGGGAGGAGCCTACCAGCCCCTCCCACGCTCGCTTTTGGGCCCCGCCCCCAGGTGCACGTGACCCTGCGCTGCCCGGGGGGGGTCCGGCGCCGCCTGCCCACAGTCTCAGCTGCTTCCTGTCGCTGCGATCTCTGTCGCCTGTCGCGATATTGACACATCCCCCCCAGGGGGCGCCAATAAAGGCAGCCGCAACCAGGGCCCGGATGTTACGTCAATGGGGGGGGGGGGGGGCAGGACAGCACCCAGCCCCCCCGCTCCACACTCACCCCAAATCCGCCCCAGGGACCCCAAAATCCACCCCCGGGACAGCAACTGCCCTCCAGGACCCCCAAAATTCCCTCCCAGGACCCCAGAATGCCACCCGAGGACCCCTAAATCTCCCCCTGGGACCCCACATTTTCCCCCAGGACCCTTTGGACACCCCCCCCCCCCAAAACTCGAGTACCAGCTCAGGTCCTGCTGCTTTTTATTGGGGTGGGGGGAAGGGCAGAGGCACAAATCCAGCCCGGGGGGGGCGTGGGGGAGGCAAATCCCAAGTTTTCCCACCCGGTGTGGGGGTCTCCAACCCCTTGCTCTCCTCCCGGGGGGGTCTTTAACGCCTGGCTCCCCTCCCTGGGGGAGTCTCTGACATAAGGAATTCCCCCCGCGGGAGATGTCTGGACCCCCGGGGGGGTGGTGTGGGGCTCGGGGTCTCCCCACTTTCAGGGCCGGAAGCTGGCGGCCAGGACCCCCAGGCGCTGGATTCCCTCCCTTGGGGGGGTCCTCTAACCCCTGGCTCCCCTCCCCGGGGGGGTCACTAGCCCCTGGCTCCCCTCCCGAGGGGGTATCCAACCCCTGCCTCCCCTCCCGGGGGGGGTCTCTAGCCCTTGTCTCTCCTCCTGAACCCCTGGCTCCCCTCCCTGGGGGGGTCTCTAGCCCCTGGCTCCCCTCCCGAGAGGGTCTCTAACCCCTGGCTCCCCTCCCGAGAGGGTCTCTAGCCCCTGGCTCCCCTCCCTGGAAGTCTCTCCACCCCCTGGCTTCCCTCCCCGGGGGTCTCTATCGCTGTGAGTTCTCCCCCGGGGGGGGAGAGGGCTCTGTAACCCCGGGGGAGGGGCTCGGGGTGGGGGTGTCTCGCCGCGCTCAGGGCCAGAAGCTGGCGGCCAGGACCCCCAGGCGCTGGACGTTGCGGTGCAGGACGCTGTGCAGCACCCCCAGGTGCTTGCCCAGGTCGCCGTCGCGGCTGAAGTCGCGCAGGAAGCAGCCCCCCTGGAAGGAGAAGCGCTGGGGCAGGGGGCTGTGCTCCCGCAGGTACTCCCAGACGCTGAGCAGCAGGAGGTGCACCTCGAAGGGCGCCAGGCGGGGGAAGAGCTCCGGGATGCCCCCCAGGGCCGGCGGCACCAGCGAGCCCTCGGCCAGGATGGCCACCAGCCAGCAGGACGCCCGCAGGTGCCAGGGCGAGGCCAGCGTCCGGCTCTCCCGGCACGACTCCCAGTGGCCCAGCAGGGTGGCCAGCAGCCCCCGCAGCACCACCGAGCAGTAGCAGAGGGCCGGGGGGCCGGCGGCGACCAGGCGCAGCAAGGGGAAGAGCAAAGGGTGGTCGCGGAAGCGGCGGCAGATCCGCAGGTCCCTCTCCACCAGCCCCCGGACCTGCTCCTCCGGGGGCCACAGCAGCTCCCCCCCGGCCGCCTCCGGGCAGATGCTCTCCACCAGCGCCGCCGCCACCGCCTTGGCCGCTTCGGGGTTGATGGAGACCCAGGAGAAGTCGCCCGGCGTGGGGGAAGGCGAAGGGGAGGCGCCCGGGGGGCGGCAAGGAGGAGGTGGAGCAGCAGCTTGGGGGTCGCCGGGGTGGGGCCGAGGGGTGGGGCCGGCTGCAAGGAGAGGAAGAGAAAGATGGAGATTGGTTAGGAGGCGGTCCCGGTGGAGCCAGCAGCGCGGGGAGCGGGCTGGGACTGAGCCCAGCAGCTCGGGCAGGGGTCTGGGACAGAGCCCAGCAGCTCGGGCAGGGGTCTGGGACGGATCCTGCTGACCCCATCAGCTCGGGCAGGGGTCTGGGATGGATCCTGCTGAGCCCAGCAGGCTGGGCAAGGGTCTGGGACTGAGCCCAGCAGCTCGGGCAGGGGTCTGGGACGGATCCTGCTGAGCCCAGCAGGCTGGGGAGGGGTCTGGGACGGATCCTGCTGAGCCCATCAGCTCGGGCAGGGGTCTGGGATGGATCCTGCTGAGCCCAGCAGGCTGGGGAGGGGTCTGGGACGGATCCTGCTGAGCCCATCAGCTCGGGCAGGGGTCTGGGATGGATCCTGCTGAGCCCAGCAGGCTGGGGAGGGGTCTGGGACGGATCCTGCTAAGCCCAGCAGCTCGGGCAGGGGTCTGGGACGGATCCTGCTGAGCCCAGCAGCTCGAGGACGGGTCTGGGACTGAGCCCAGCAGCTCGGGCAGGGGTCTGGGACGGACCCCGGGGGCTCCAGCGGGGCGGGGGCCAGACGGACACTCACCGGGCTGGCTCCTGGGGGCTCCAGCCCCGCCTCGGGCTCCAGGCTGGGTCTCGCCGGGATGGTTCCTGCCGGCTCCGGCTGCACCTGCCCCCCGGGGACCCCCGGGGAGGCTCTCTCCGGGCTGCCCCCCGCTGCCCCCGACCGAAGAGGAGGAGGAGCAGCAGCGCAGCAGGAGGCTGAGGAAGACCTGGATGTTGCGAGCCACCTCCTCGGGGTCCCTCTGCTCGCCCCCGGCCTTGGCTTTCAGCCCCCTGCCGATCACCCCGGCGTGGAACACCGACCAGACCCCCCCGGAGAAGCTGCCGGTGGCCGTCAGCCGCCGGTTGGCGTCCAGCAGAGACACTTCGGGGCCCAGCCCGGGGGCCGGCCCGGCGCCGGCTTCGTCCCAGCCCCCCGAGGGGGCGGCGGCGCCGAAGATCTGCGCGTTGCGGCCGCGCAGGGCTCCCTCCACCAGCTGCTGCAGGACGCTCTTGGTGGCGGCTGGCGACAGCGCCGCCAGGCGGGCCAGCAGCTGGCAGCTGGGCGCCAGCCCCGCGGGCTCCCGGGCCCGCAGCACCCGGAAGAACCTCTGCACCCCCGCCCTGACCACGGCCAGCAGCTGGGCGGGGGGCAGGCTGCGGGGCAGGGGGCAGACGGCCAGCAGCTGGCAGCAGGCAGCCCCCACCCCCGGGTGCTGGTGGAGCAGCAGCTGCGCCAGGTCCTGCAGGTGCCCCGAGAGCACCGAGCCCAGCCGGCAGGCCATGGAGGAAGGGTCCCCGGGGGGGCACTCGGGGCCCCCCTCCCCCTGCAGCACCAGGGCCAGGTTGTGGAGCAGCTGGGAGGTGTGTGGGGGGGGCAGGGAGCCGGCCTGCACCTGGCTGATGCAGGCCTGCAGGGTGGCCGGCAGCAGGTCGGGCAGGCAGCAGCTCAGCACGGCGTGCAGCTGGGTGGCCAGGGCCAGCTCCTCGGGGCTCTTGGCCAGGGTGAGGAGGCAGGAGAGGGCCTGGGTGGCGCAGTGTGGGGGGGAGTAGGTGGCCAGCAGGGCCAGCAGCTGGTGCTGCCACAGGAACCTCTTCCTCTCCAGCCGCAGGGTCTCCAGGCACAGCTCCCGGACGTGAGGCTTGAGGGCGTCCAGGAAGGGCACGGGGCGGGGGGAGGGCAGCTCCGAGAGGCTGGGGGAGGCCCTGGAGAAGACCAGCTTCTGCAGGTGCAGCAGCAGCAGCTGGATGATCCTGTCACAGGCCTCCCTCACCCCCTCCTGCAGCCCCTGGGGGCCCCCCGGGGGGGCGATGACGGAGGCCGGGCTGGCGGTGGCCAGCAGGAACTGCAGCAGGCGGAAGGCGCCGGCGGAGGTCTGGCAGATGAGGTGCACCACCACCCCCACCAGCCCCTCCAGCTCCTCCCGCGGCAGCAGGCTGAAGTGCAGGTGCAGCTGGTTCAGCACTTTGGGCTGCAGGGAGTCCACCAGCTCGGGGGAGACGGTGGCCAGCAGGGCGGGGGACATCAGGGCCAGCTGCAGCAGGAAGGGCACCGTGGCCCTGTGCTGCTGCTGCTGCTCCCTGGAGGAGGAGGAGGAGGAAGAGGAAGAGGCCAGGCTCTCGTGGAACATCCTCAGCAGCTCCTGCTTGATGCTGGCAGAGTGCTGCGCCGCCAGGTGGCCGAGGATCCCCACCACGGAGGCGATCTTGGGCAGCCTCTTGTCCGGGGGCGGCGCGGCGGCGCCGGGGGGCGGGGCTAGGGGCGGGGCTTGGGGCGGGGCCAGCGGGAAGTGGTCGCCGGCCGGGCCGGCCCCTCCGTGGGCGCAGAAGTCCTTGAGGCCGCAGGAGAGGACCCTGCTGATGATGGTGCTGGGGAAGGAGGAGCCGATGTGCGCCACCACCCAGTCGAAGTGGGGGGAGTGCTGCAGGGAGGTGTCCAGCAGGGCGTCCACGCAGGCGTCCGGGCAGCCCCCGATCATGGCCGACAGGCACTGCCCGTAGATGTCCAGCAGCGTCCTGGTGGCCTTGCAGGACATCCACAGCTGCAGCAGCTCGTTGAGAGAGGAGGAGGAGGAGGAGGAGGCCTGGGGCACCCCCTGCCTGCCTGCATACTTGCTGCTCAGCTGCCCCAGCAGCTCGATGGCCCAGGTGGACACCACCGGCGCCCAGCACTTGGGGTTCAGCTGGATGAAGTCGCCCAGGACCTTCCTCACCTCCTCCACCACCTCCTCCAGGCCTCCTCCTCCTCCTCCTCCCGAGGGGGTGGAGGAAGAGCCGGAGGCGGCGCCGGCCTCCTTCTCCAGCAGGTGGCAGCACACCTGCTCGTCGAAGATGGAGCGGAGGTGGTCGAGGGCGGCGTGGCGGGCGGGAGGAAGGCTCTGGAGGAGGAGGAGGGCGCAGCGGGCGTGGTCCTCGGGGGACAGCTGAGTGCCCTGCACCGGGTCCAGCCCGCTCAGGAAGGTCTTCACCTCCTGGCCCAGCTCCTGGGCGCTGGGGAGAGGCAGGGAAAGGGTCAGAGAGGGAGACAGGGAGCGCTGGGGAGGGACTGGGAGCAGTGGGGGGCAGGGGGCAGAGGGGAGGCAATGGGGAGGCAGTGGGGGCAGTGGGGGGAGGCAGTGGGGAGGCAGTGGGGGCAGTGGGGGCAGAGGGGAGGCAGGGGGAGGGGGAGGCAGTGGGGGCAGTGGGGAGGCAGTGGGGGCAGTGGGGGAGGCAGTGGGGGCAGTGGGGGCAGTGGGGAGGCAGTGGGGAGGCAGAGGGGAGGCAGTGGGGAGGCAGAGGGGAGGCAGTGGGGAGGCAGTGGGGGCAGAGGGGAGGCAGTGGGGAGGCAGTGGGGGCAGAGGGGAGGCAGTGGGGAGGCAGTGGGGAGGCAGTGGGGGGCAGTGGGGGCAGAGGGGAGGCAGAGGGGAGGCAGTGGGGGGCAGAGGGGAGGCAGTGGGGAGGCAGTGGGGGCAGAGGGGAGGCAGTGGGGAGGCAGAGGGGAGGCAGTGGGGGGCAGTGGGGGCAGTGGGGAGGCAGTGGGGAGGCAGTGGGGGCAGAGGGGAGGCAGAGGGGAGGCAGTGGGGGCAGAGGGGAGGCAGTGGGGAGGCAGTGGGGGCAGAGGGGAGGCAGTGGGGAGGCAGAGGGGAGGCAGTGGGGGGCAGTGGGGGCAGTGGGGGAGGCAGTGGGGAGGCAGTGGGGGCAGTGGGGGCAGTGGGGAGGCAGTGGGGAGGCAGTGGGGAGGCAGAGGGGAGGCAGTGGGGAGGCAGTGGGGAGGCAGTGGGGAGGCAGAGGGGAGGCAGTGGGGAGGCAGAGGGGGCAGTGGGGGCAGAGGGGAGGCAGTGGGGAGGCAGAGGGGAGGCAGTGGGGAGGCAGTGGGGGCAGAGGGGAGGCAGTGGGGGCAGAGGGGAGGCAGAGGGGAGGCAGAGGGGAGGCAGTGGGGAGGCAGTGGGGAGGCAGTGGGGGCAGTGGGGGCAGAGGGGAGGCAGTGGGGAGGCAGAGGGGAGGCAGTGGGGAGGCAGTGGGGGCAGAGGGGAGGCAGAGGGGAGGCAGAGGGGAGGCAGTGGGGAGGCAGTGGGGGCAGTGGGGGCAGAGGGGAGGCAGAGGGGAGGCAGTGGGGAGGCAGAGGGGAGGCAGTGGGGGGCAGGGGAGGCAGGGGGGCAGTGGGGGAGGCAGTGGGGGGCAGTGGAGAGGCAGTGGGGGGCAGAGGGGAGGCAGAGGGGAGGCAGTGGAGGCAGAGGGGAGGCAGTGGAGGCAGAGGGGAGGCAGAGGGGAGGCAGAGGGAGGCAGTGGGGGCAGAGGGGAGGCAGAGGGGAGGCAGAGGGGGCAGAGGGGAGGCAGTGGAGGCAGAGGGGAGGCAGAGGGGAGGCAGAGGGGAAGCAGTGGGGGCAGAGGGGAGGCAGAGGGGAGGCAGAGGGGAGGCAGTGGGGGCAGAGGGGAGGCAGAGGGGAGGCAGTGGGGGCAGAGGGGAGGCAGAGGGGAGGCAGAGGGGAGGCAGTGGGGGGCAGAGGGGAGGCAGAGGGGGCAGTGGGGGGCAGTGGGGAGGCAGAGGGGAGGCAGTGGGGGCAGAGGGGAGGCAGAGGGGAGGCAGAGGGGGCAGTGGGGGCAGGGGGAGGCAGAGGGGAGGCAGAGGGGAGGCAGTGGGGGCAGAGGGGAGGCAGAGGGGGCAGTGGGGGCAGTGGGGGAGGCAGAGGGGAGGAGGGGGGGAGGCAGTGGGGAGGCAGTGGGGGGAGGGGGGGGCAGAGGGGGCAGTGGGGAGGCAGAGGGGAGGCAGAGGGGGCAGTGGGGAGGCAGAGGGGAGGCAGAGGGGAGGCAGTGGGGAGGAGGGGGGGGCAGAGGGGGCAGTGGGGGCAGTGGGGAGGCAGAGGGGAGGCAGAGGGGGCAGTGGGGAGGCAGAGGGGAGGCAGAGGGGAGGCAGTGGGGAGGCAGTGGGGGAGAGGGGAGGCAGAGGGGGCAGTGGGGGCAGTGGGGAGGCAGAGGGGAGGCAGTGGGGGCAGAGGGGAGGCAGAGGGGAGGCAGAGGGGGCAGTGGGGGCAGTCGGGAGGCAGAGGGGGCAGTGGGGGCAGTCGGGAGGCAGAGGGGGCAGTGGGGGCAGTCGGGAGGAGGGGGGGGGCAGTGGGGGCAGAGGGGAGGGCCTGGCCCCGCCGCGGGGGTGGTCTCTGGAGTCGCTGAGGCCTTACGCGGGGGTGGGGGGTCGGGGTTGGGGGGTTGAGGGGGGGGCTGTCCCGAGTCGGTGCTGAGTGCCGGCCCGGGAGGAGCCAAGCCGCGGGACGTGGGGGGGGCAGGGGTCCCGAGTGCCGCTCCCGGTGGGGTGGGGGAGTGCCGGTCGGTACCTGAGGGGCGGCCGAGGGGGGCTGGCGGCTCCGGGGGGGTCGCAGAGGGCTGACATGGCGGCGGCGGGCGCCCGGCTGGGGCCGGGGGGGGAGCGGGAGGCAGCGGCGCCCCCGCGCATGCGCCGCCAGAGCCCGGCCCCGCCCCCGCGCATGCGCCGCCAGAGTCCTTAGCTGGCTCCGCCCCCGCGCCGCGAGAGGCTTTCGCGCGCTCCGTGGGGCTCTCTAGAGACTCCTTAGGGCGCTCTAGAGGCTCCATAGAGGCTCCTTAGGGTTCTACAGGAGCGCCATAGAAGCTACATAGTGCGCTATGTATGAGATGGCCTTGGCTGCAGTGACCATGAAGCAGTTGAATTTAACATCCTCAGGGCAATCAGGAGGAAGTATTCCAAGCTCACGACCCTAGACTTTAGGCGTGCAGATTTTGATCGCTTCAGGGATCTGCTAGCCAAAGTGTCGTGGGACAAAGCCCTGGAGGGAAGAGGGACCCAGGATAGCTGGTCAATATTCAAGGACCACCTCCTCTGTGTCCAGGAGCTCTGTGTACCAACAAAGAGAAAAGCAGGTAAGAATGCTAGGAGGCCTGCCTGGATGGGCAAGGAGCTACTGGACACACTATTACTTAAAAGGAAACTCTACAGGAAGTGGAGAGAAGGACAGGTAGAACAGGGGGAATATAAGGAAGCTGCCCGAGCAGCAAGAGTCCTGGTTAGGAAAGCCAAAGCAGAGTTTGAATTGAATCTAGCCAGGGAGATTAGAGGGAACACTAAGAACTTTTACAGGTATATTAATGGGAAGAAGAAGACTAGGGAAGGTGTGGGCCCCTCAGAAAGGAAAATGGTGACATGGTCACAAGGGATGAGGAAAAGGCTGAGGTACTTAATAACTTCTTTACCTCAGTCTTCACTGCAAGGGCCTCTAGCCACACTCCTGATGTTATGGAAGTCAAAGCCAGGGATGGGGAGGAAGAACTGCCCATTGTAAGTGCAGGTCAGGTTCGTGATCATCTGAAGAACCTGAAAGTGTTCAAGTCCATGGGACCCGACGGGATACACCCACGGGTACTAAGAGAAGTGGCAGATGAGGTTGCTAAACCCCTCTCTGTTATATTTCAAAAGTCATGGCAATCTGGTGAAGTCCCCACGGACTGGAAAAGGGGAAACATTGCCCCCATCTTCAAAAAGGGTAAGAAGGAGGAACCAGGGAACTACAGGCCAGTCAGTCTCACCTCTGTGCCTGGAAAGATCATGGAGCAGATCCTCCTGGAGTCACTACTTGCTCAAAAGAATAGTGAAGAGGTAATTGGGAACAGCCAGCATGGCTTTGCCAAGGGCAAATCCTGCCTGACCAACCTGGTGGCCTTCTATGAGCAGGTGACAACATTAATAGATGAGGGGCGAGCAACTGATGTTATTTACCTGGACCTGAGCAAAGCCTTTGACACTGTCCCGCACCACATCCTGGTCTCCAAACTGGTGACACATGGGTTTGATGGGTGGACCACTAGATGGATAAGGAACTGGCTTGATGGCCGCACCCAAAGAGTGGCTGTCAATGGGTCCATGTCCCAGTGGAGGCCAGTGACAAGCGGAGTCCCTCAGGGATCAGTCCTGGGACCTGTCTTGTTCAACATCTTTGTGGGTGACATGGACAGTGGCATTGAGTGCACCCTCAGCAAGTTTGCTGATGACACCAAGCTGTGTGGTGCAGCAGACACACTGGAGGGAAGGGAGGCCATCCAGAGGGACCTTGACAGGCTGGAGAGGTGGGCACAAGCCAACCTCATGAAGTTCAATAAGAGCAAGTGCAGGGTCCTGCATCTGGGTCGAGGCAATCCCAGGCACAAATACAGGCTGGGCAGTGACTGGCTGGAAAGTAGCCCTGAGGAGAGAGACTTGGGGGTGCTGGTGGACAAAAAGCTCAACATGAGCTCCCAATGTGCACTTGCAGCCCACAAGGCCAATCAGATCCTGGGCTGCATCAGGAGAAGTGTGGCTAGCAGGTCGAGGGAGGTGATCCTCCCCTCTACTCAGCCCTGGTGAGACCCCACCTGGAGTACTGTGTCCAGTTCTGGAGCCCCTATTACAAGAGGGATGTGGAGGTGCTGGAACGTGTCCAGAGAAGGGCCACAAGGATGATCAGAGGGCTGGAGCACCTCTCCTATGAGAGCAGACTGAAGGAGTTGGGGCTGTTCAGTCTGCAGAAGAGAAGGCTCCGAGGTGACCTAATTGTGGCCTTCCAGTATCTGAAGGGGGCCTACAGGAAGGCTGGGGAGGGACTTCTCAGGATGTCAGGTAGTGATAGGACTAGGGGGAATGGAATGAAGCTGGAGGTGGGGAGATTCAGGCTGGATGTGAGGAGGAGGTTCTTCACCACGAGAGTGGTGAGACCCTGGAATGGGTTGTCCAGGGAGGTGGTCGAGGCCCCGTCCCTGGGGGTGTTTAAGAGCAGGCTGGATGAGGCTCTGTCCAGCCTGATCTAGTGTGGGGTTTCCCTGCCCATGGCAGGGGGGTTGGAACTAGATGATCCTTGTGGTCCCTTCCAACCCTGAATGAAACTATGAAACTATGAAGCTATAGAGGCTCCTTAGGGCTCTATAGGAGCGCCATAGAAGCTACATAGTGCGCTATAGAGGCTCCTTAGGGCTCTACAGGAGCGCCATAGAAGCTACATAGTGCGCTATAGAGGCTCCTTAGGGCTCTGTAGAGGCTCTGAAGTGGCTTCATGGGGATCTATAGAGGTTCTGTAGGGCTCTTTAGGGCACAGTAGAGGCTACATAGGGCTCCTTAGGGCTCTATAGTGGCTCTGTAGAGGCTCCATAGGGCTCCACTGGGCTATAGAGAGGATCCTTAGGGCTCTATAAAGGCTCCATTGGGTTCCATGGGGCATTATGGAGGATACATAGGACTCTACAGAGGCTCATTTGGGCTCTAGTGGCTCTATAGAGGCTCCATAGCACTCCATAGAGCTACAGAGAGGCTTCACTGGGCTCTATAGAGGCTCCAAAGGGCTGTATACAGGGTCCATAGGGTTCTATAGCGGCTGCATTGGGCTCCATAGGATGCTATATGGGCTCCATAGGGATCTATAGAGGCTCCATTAGGCATTATAGAGGATTCACTGACCTCTATAGGGCTCTATAGGGGCTTCTTAAGGCTCTATTGAGGCTCCCTAGGGCTCTATAGAATCTCTGTAGAGGCTTTATAGAGGTTCCATAGGGCATTATAGAGGCTCCTTAGGCCTCTATAGAGGCTCTAGATAGGCTCTATAGAGGCTCCGTAGGGCGGTACAGAAACTCCATAGGGCTCTATAGAGGCTCCATAGGGCTCTATAGAGGCTCCACAGGGCAACTTAGGGTTCTACTGAAGCTCCATAGGGCTCCATAGTGCTCTATAGAGGCTCCTTCGGGCTCTAGAGAGGCTCTAAAGTGGCTTCATAGAGGTTCTTTAGGGCACCGTAGAGGCTCTATAGTGGCTCCTTAGGGCTCTATAGTGGCTCTGTAGAGGCTCCATAGGGCTCCACTGGGCTATAGAGAGGTGATTCTTAGGGCTCTATAGAGGCTCCATTGTACTCCATGGGACTACAGAGAGGCTGCATGGGGCTCTATAGAGGCTCTGTTGAGGCTGCATAGGATGCTGCAGAGGCTCCATAGGGATCTATAGAGGCTCCATTAGGCATTATTGAGGCTCCATTGGGCTCCATGGGGCATTATAGAGGATACATAGAACTCTATAGATGCTCATTAGAGCTCTATAGAGACTCCATAGTGCTACATAGAGGCTCCATGGGGCTCCATAGGGTATTATAGAGGCTGCATTGGGCTCTATAGAGGCTCCATTGTGACTCTAAAGGGCACTTCAGAGGCTCTATAGGGGCTCCATAGGGCTCTATATAGGCTGCATTGGGCTCTATAGAGGCTCTGTTGAGGCTGCATAGGATGCTGCAGAGGCTCCATAGGGATCTATAGAGGCTCCATTAGGCATTATTGAGGCTCCATTGGGCTCCATGGGGCATTATAGAGGATACATAGAACTCTATAGATGCTCATTAGAGCTCTATAGAGACTCCATAGTGCTACATAGAAGCTCCATGGGGCTCCATAGGGTATTATAGAGGCTGCATTGGGCTCTATAGAGGCTCCATTGTGACTCTAAAGGGCACTTCAGAGGCTCTATAGGGGCTCCATAGGGCTCTATATAGGCTGCATTGGGCTCTATAGAGGCTCTATAGAGGCTCCATAGGATGCTACAGAGGCTCCTGGGGCTCTATAGAAGCTCCATAGGGCATTACAGAGGCTGCACTGGGCTCTATAGATGCTCTTTACAGGCTCCTCAGGGCTAGGCTAGGGTGGGGTAGGCTCTATGTGGCAACATAGGCATCTATAGAGGTTCTATACAGGCTCTATAGCAGCTTCTTAGGACTCCTTAGGGAACTGTAGAGGCTCCACAGGGCTACATAGGGTTCTATAGAAACTCCATAGAGCTCTATAGAGGCTCTATGGAGGCTCCTTAAGGCACTATAGAGGCTGCATTGGGCTCTATAGAGGCTCTATAAAGGCTCTAGAGAGTCTCTATAGAGGCTCCATAGGGCTGTACAGAGGCTCCATAGGTCTCTATAGATGCTCTATAGAGGCTCCATGTGGGTCTATAGAATCTGTATAGAGGCTCCTTAGGGCTCTATAGAGGATCTATAGAGGCTCCTTAGTGATCTATAGAGGTTCTGTAGAGCTCTCTAGGGCACAGTAGAGGCTCCATAGGGCTCTTTAGTGGCTTTGTTGAGGTTCCATAGGGCTCCACTGGGCTATAGAGAGGATCCTTAGGGCTCTATAGAGGCTCCATTGAGACTCTAAAGGGCACTACAGAAGCTCTATAGAGGCTCCTTAGGGCACTATAGAGGCTCTATAGAGGCTCCATAAGGCTGTAAAGAGGCTCCATAGGGGTCTATAGATGCTCTATAGACGTTCCATAGGGGTCTATAGAATCTGTATAGAGGCTTGTGGTGGTTTAGGCTGGGTGCTGGCCTGGATGCCACTGCATAGACCATACCTGGGAGGTCCCAAGGGGTGGGCCCAGCCCAGGGGGTGGTGACAGGAGACCAGGTATTTCAATCCCATAATGCCCTGCTCCCCTATAAAATGTCCATGCGGGGTCTTCACTTCCTCTTTTCGTCCCCTGCTGCTGCCTAGGTAAAATGGCATGAGCCACCTCCTTTGGGCCTGCCCAGGCCCAAGGCTGGGTGGGGGGGGGTTGGGTGTACCCCCCAGGTGGGGATGGGATGTTCTTGGGTATGTTCTGGGATCTCTCTCTCTTTGTCACAGTGCTTGTGGTTCTCTGTAAAGCTTTCATTGTTTTTTTAAATTGTTTTTTTTTCCTATTGAAACTTTCCATCACTTTTGCAATCTGTTTGTCTGAGTTGTTATTTCTGCCCTGTGGTGGGGAGGGGGTTTGCCCCAACCCATTACAAGGCTCTATAGAGGCTCCTTAGGGCACTATAGAGGCTCCACAGGGCTACTTAGGGTTCTATAGAAGCTCCACAGGGCTCCATAGTGCTCTATAGAGGCTCTAAAGTGCCTTCATAGGGATCTATAGAGGTTCTGTAGGGCTCTTTAGGGCACAGTAGAGGCTCCTTAGGGCTCTATAGTGGCTCTGTAGAGGCTCCATAGGGCTCCACTGGGCTATAGAGAGGAACCTTACGGCTCTATAGAGGCTCCATTGAGCATTATAGAGGATATATAGAGTGGAGGATTTCTTGGCAGAACATGGGCACCTGATGGGAATAATGAACAATCCACACTGTCAGGCCTGGGAAGAAGTGTAGGAGCTGGGGCAGTGGGCAACTCACCCTGGGAGCAGCACAGAAGGCTGAGAAAAGAAGGCCTGGCAGCTGATGAAAAAAGGCTGCTCTGCAGCTGTCTGACCTTGGAAAGGAGTTGCCAATCACAGAAACTAGCTATGCAGAGCACTGTGCAATCAAGCTTAACCTTCGAGGCCTATAAAAGCAAGAGGTGTCAGAATAAAGTTGAGCTATGCTTTAACCATATTGGTGCTTGCCATAGTATCATGGTATCATAGTATCATTCAGGGTTGGAAGGGACCACAAGGATCATCTAGTTCCAACCCCCCTGCCATGGGCAGGGACACCCCACACTAGATCAGGCTGGCCAGAGCCTCAGCCAGCCTGGGCTTAAACACCTCCAGGGACGGGGCCTCAACCACCTCCCTGGACAACACATTCCAGGGCTTCACCACTCTCATGGGGAAGAACTTCCTCCTCCCATCCAGCCTGAATCTCCCCACCTCCAGCTTCATTCCATTCCCCCTAGTCCTATCACTACCTGACATCCTGAGAAGTCCTTCCCCAGCCTTCCTGTAGCCCCCTTCAGATACTGGAAGGCCACAATGAGGTCACCTCAGAGCCTTCTCTTCTGCAGACTGAACAGCCCCAACTCCTTCAGTCTGTCCTCATAGGAGAGGTGCTCCAGCCCTCTGATCATCCTCCTGGCCCTGCTCTGGACACGTTCCAGCACCTGCACATCCCTCTTGTAATAGGGGCTCCAGAACTGGACACAGTACTCCAGGTGGGGTCTCAGCAGAGCTGAGCAGAGGGAGAGGATCACCTCCCTCGACCTGCTAGCCACACTTCTCCTGATGCAGCGCAGGATCTGATTGGCTTTGTGGGCTGCAAGTGCACACTGAGAGCTCATGTTGAGCTTCTTGTCCACCAGCACCCCCAAGTCTCTCTCTCCATTGTGCTCTTCTTGACAAATGGCGCCCGAACAGGGACGAAACCGAAGTGCTGCTGGTCGCTTTGAGCAACTATTCTTCTTATGTGCTGTTGGGAAACGTGGATGGGGTTGGCACCGCCAGGCAATGGCAGCGGGAGCTGGAAGTGAGGTCGCGACTCACCCCGTAAGGTAGGCAAAGCTATGGAAATGCAAACGGAAGCGGCAGTGCAGTTACAGGAGAATATTCTCTCTAAGAGAGGTGAGCCCTGTACCTTGAAGAAGGTCCATGAGTTAATAGGTTGGGCCCAAGATAAGGATTCATGCAAGAAATCCCGCTTTTATTTAGTGCACAGGCATGGCGAGAGGTTGGAGATACACTCTGGGGTACGACAGCAGGGGAAAGAGCTGATGCAAAAGCTGCTACAGAATTGGAGTCACCTGGAGGGTGATTATCAACAGTCTGAAGGAAATGCAGGCAGAACAACGTGTTGCTATGGCTGCCCCCCAGGTGTTAGTGGCAGCTCCAGCCGCTATGGCAAAGGAATCGCCTGCCGGTAGCGTTAAGGAGTCGTCTACTGCTAGCCTTGAGGAGCCTTCTCCTATCGAGAGGGTTTTTCTGGGCTCCCAAACTTCAGATGCAGTAAAAGGAATGTCTGCTCCAATTGCCAAAGCAATAGCAGACATTAAGGTAGATAAGGACAAGCGGTGGCAGCACAGAGGGAGCAAGAAGGAGGTGGAATCGCTAAACAAAGCGACAAAACACGGGGCAGATCGAAGTGCTTGCCCCGACAGGAACGCCGACAATGGCCAGCAATAAAGAGCCACTCCTCTGGAGACAATTCTCCTTTCCAGTGCTCACACCAGTCTAAATGTGTAGTGGTCATAACAGCGGCACAAATTCGCCCAGATCCGTGGTGGGTCCTTGGGTAAATCACAGTATCACAGTACAACTAAGGTTGGAAGAGACCTCGAGGATCATCGAGTCCAACCTATCAACACAGACCCCATGCCTAGACCATGGCACCAAGTGCCACGTCCAATCTCCCCTTGAACGCCTGCAGGGTCAATGACTCCACCATGTCCCTGGGCAGCTCATTCCAATGCTGAGCGACTCGCTCGGTGAAGAACTTCCTCCTCACCTTAAGTCTAAACCTCCCCTGGCGCAGCTTGAGACTGTGTCCCCTTGTTCTGGTGCTGGTTGCCTGGGAGAAGAGGCCAACCCCTTCCCAGCTACAGCCACCTTTCAGGTAGTTGTAGAGGGCAATGAGGTCACCCCTGAGCCTCCTCTTCTCCAGGCTTAACAATCCCAGCTCCCTCAGCCTCTCCTCACAGGGCTGTGCTCAAGGCCCCTCCCCAGCCTCATTGCCCTTCTCTGGACATGCTCAAGTGTCTCAATGTCCTTCTTAAACTGAGGGGCCCAGAACTGGACACAGGACTGTCGTTATTGCAGGGGTATTGTTATAGTGTAGAAAATGTTGTATTGGAGTTAGCATATGCTAATTTGTAGGATAAAGAGGTAAGGAAAACTGGGCAAAGAGAGTCAGTTCGGACCAGCTCCTAAGAAGCAGAAGAGGGCAAGGTCGAGGAAGGAACCAGTACTGCGGCTCAAGAAGGTCTGCCGAGGGCTGCAACCCCTTAGGGCTGAGGCTGCCAGGTACCATGGACCTGAGTGGACCTCTTCTGATGGTATATGGAGCCTTGTTGGTCCTGGGACATGCACTAAAGTGCAGGTGGATCATACCCTCTATGACTGCAAGGGGAAAAATTAAATCCTTGCTCTATAAATCAGACTGACTGTGCCCAGTGTAATGAAAGGGGGAAAATAACCTGTTATGATCCTAAAGAAGTTCCCTGTCAGTGGGGTAGAGAAGCAAGAACTAATAATGAGAAAGGAAGGTTGATAGGGCAAAGTGGTATCACCACAAATCTCAGTAAACCACTATCTGTTGAATTTGATGCATGTGATGCTGCCAGTGATGATCACTACATCCCTTGTGGAGCAATGAATTGGGTGAGATATTACAGTAGGCAAGACAAATATCTGTGCCCAAGATTGGTAGATCAAAGTTATTATCATTGTGGAGGTACACATTGGAACTGTGTGTGTTGGGGTATCACAGTATCACAGTATCACTTAGGTTGGAAAGGACCTCAGGGATCATCGAGTCCAACCTATCAACACAGACCCCATGACTAGACCATGGCACCAAGTGCCATGTCCAATCTCCCCTTGAACGCCTCCAGGGTCGATGACTCAACCACCTCCCTGGGCAACAGGTTCCAATGACGAATGACTCGCTCGGTGAAGAACTTCCTCCTCACCTCGAGTCTAAACCTCCCCTGGCGCAGCTTGAGACTGTGTCCCCTTGTTCTGGTGCTGGTTGCCTGGGAGAAGAGGCCAACCCCTTCCTGGCTACAACCACCTTTGAGTTAGCTGTAGAGGGCAATGAGGTCACCCCTGAGCCTCCTCTTCTCCAGGCTAAACAATCCCAGCTCCCTCAGCCTCTCCTCATAGGGCTTGTGTTCAAGGCCTCTCCCCAGCCTTGTTGCCCTTCTCTGGACACGTTCAAGTGTTTTGATGTCCTTCTTAAACTGAGGGGCCCAGAACTGGACACAGTACTGCCACAATATGTGGCAGAACAAGCCCACTTCATGTACTGGATTGCTGGTGTCTCTTGAGAAAGGCATAGCTCAGGGAGATTGTGACTTAGGAAGCTGTAATCCAGTAAAGCTCACCATTTACAACCCAGGTGAGTGGAAGCAGAGGGATACCCAGTACGGGATTGCGATCTGGGGCCAAGGGGACGAGCCAGGGGCCATTTGAGATGTAAGGATTATTGAAAGGACTAGGGAACCTGTCACAAAAAGCATTATTGTTCAATTCTTTTGATCATGAAATTGAAACAAGGACTAAGTATGAGATTCCAACTGTTGCTAAGAACTTATTTGTAAACCTTGCTGACAATATTGCCAAAGCCTTAAGAGTAACTAACTGTTTTGTTGGTGGAGGTACTGACCAAGGTGATCGGTGGCCTTGGGGATCTGTGGAGGTTGATGTTTCTAATTCATCGACATAGAAGGGAAGGAAAGGTAACAGGAAGACTCAATGGATATTACAAACCAGTAGGACCCAGTTTCTTCCTGTTACCTGTGGCTCAGGGGGAAAGATTAGGTGTGCAGCTGTACACAGAAACCGATGAATTACGAAGAATCAGGAGGGATCTACAAATAGGGAACTGGAAAGCAAAGGAGTGGCCTCCAGGAAGGATAATAGCTTATCATGACCCAGCCACCTGGGCAGAAGATGGATCCTGGGGTCACTGCACTCCTGTCTATCTGCTTAACAGAATGATAAGATTGCAAGCTGTAGTAGAAATAGTAGTTAACAAAACAGGTGATGCTTTGAGCTTATTAGCCAAACAGGACACTAGCAGACAGGCTGCAATGTATCAAAACCCATTGGCTTTAGATCATTTATTAGCTCAAGCAGGTGGAGTAGGTGGCAAATTTAACCTTATTAATTGTTGTTTAGAAATAGACAATGAAGGAAATGTTGTGCATGACTTAGTGAAAGATATGAAGAAGGTGGCACATGTTCCCACACAGACATGGAATGGGCTAAATCTTAACAGATTTTGGGAAACCACCTTTGGAGGAGAACGGTGGAAACAATTAGGGATAGTGCTAGGGGGATTGTGTTTGGGATTGCTAATAATTCCTTGCATGATTCCTTGTCTCACAAGATCCATTCAAACTGTGATCCAGGGAATGCAACTTACTGCTACTCCCATAGCATATAATGGAGATAAGAGACAACCCCTCATGGTTTTAAACATACACAAACAAAAGCCAGAGCCAGCTGAATTACAGCTAGATTCAGCCAAATTTGAGGCTAAGACACGAATTAATGGTGTTCAAAAGAAGAGGAGGGATTGTGACAAATGGAATGGTAATTCGTGTCAATTAGATGATTTTGATTAAAGCAAAAGCAGGAGCATGAATGGTGAGATGAGGGCTCAGACACTGGGAGCTTACATGTGTAGCTAGAATGAGATTCCTTTTAGGCCTTATTATAATCATAGTATCATAGTACCATAGTATCAGTGAGGGTTGGAAGGGACCACAAGGGTCATCCAGTTCCACTCCCCCTGCCATGGGCAGGGACACCCCACACTAGATCAGCCTGGCCAGAGCCTCAGCCAGCCTGGCCTTAAACACCTCCAGGGATAGGGCCCCAACCACCTCCCTGGACAACATATTCCAGGGCTTCACCACTCTCATGGAGAAGAACTTCCTCCTCACCTCCAGCCTGAATCTCCCCACCTCCAGCTTCATTCCATTCCCCCTAGTCCTATCACTACCTGAGATCCTGAGCAGTCCCTCCCCAACCTTCCTGTAGGCCCCCTTCAGATATTGGAAGGCCACAATGAGGTCACCTGGGAGCCTTCTCTTCTGCAGACTCAACAGCCCCAACTCCTTCAGTCTGTCCTCACAGCAGAGCAGCTCCAGCCCTCTACTCCTCCTCCTGGCCCTTCTCTGGACACCTTCCAGCACCTCCAGATCCCTCTTGTCATAGAGGCTCCAGAACTGGACACAGTACTCCAGGTGGGGTCTCACCAGGGCTGAGTAGAGGGGAGGATCACCTCCCTCGACCTGCTAGCCACACTTCTCCTGATGCAGCCCAGGATCTGATTGGCTTTGTGGGCTGCAAGTGCACATTGAGAGCTCCTGTTGAGCTTCTTGTCCACCAGCACCCCCAAGTCTCTCTCCTCAGGGCTACTTTCCAGCCAGTCACTGCCCAGCCTGGATTTGTGCCTGGGATTGCCTCCACCCAGATGCAGGACCCTGCACTTGCTCTTATTGAACTTCATGAGGTTGGCTTGTGCCCACCTCTCCAGCCTGTCAAGGTCCCTCTGGATGGCCTCCCTTCCCTCCAGCGTGTCTGCTGCACCACACAGCTTGGTGTCATCAGCAAACTTGCTGAGGGTGCACTCAGTGTCACTGTCCATGTCACCCACAAAGATGTTGAACAAGCCTGGTCCCAGGACTGATCCCTGAGGGACTCTGCTTGTCCCTGGCCTCCCCTGGGACATGGAGCCATGGACAGCCACTCTTTGGGTGCAGCCATCAAGCCAGTTCTGTATCCATCTAGTGGTCACCCATCACACCCATGTGTCACCAGTCTGGAGAGCAGGATGTGGTGTGGGACAGTGTCAGTTGTTTATGATTAATTTGACTTGTTTTAGTATAGAGTAAGAGTCTAGGTTTTATTATAACCCGTTGTTTATTAATTTCATTTGCTTTAATGTATGCATACTAATGCCCTAGTGACATGTTAGGAACTAACAGCTAACAGTTGAAGTATTATGAAATAATAAGTTGCTCAAGGATGAGAAAGGAAGAGAAGTTGCTACAGAAGACGTGAACACAAAGGATGATTGTGAGAATCAACAGAACCTATGTGAAGACCCATCCCTGGGAAGGACTTTGATGGTAACAACAGAGCTAAAAAGACACAACCACAAGGACTCAGCACACCACCCACCGGCTGTGCTGACCAGAGGACTACATCATTGAAAGACCACCAGAAGGACAAACTAATTTACATAAACCCGCCCTATATGCACATGTATTAAGGGTAGAATATTTAAAGGGTAGTTAGAAAATCATTGTTGTGCATTTTAGCACCCAGCACTGTTGTGCATGTCTCTTATTGAGACATTGTTGTCTCTTATTGGGACCTGCATGTCTCCCTCGCTGCGATCTATTGAGGATCATCCTCGACACAAGCTTTTGTTCCAGCTGGCGGCCAGGCACCAGTGGTGTGCCCCAGGGATCAGTGCTGGGCCCTGTGCTCTTTAACATCTTTATTGATGATCTGGATGAGGGCATTGAGTCCATCATCAGTAAATTTGCTGACGACACCAAGCTGGGGGCAGGAGTTGATCTGCTAGAGGGTAGAGAGGCTTTGCAGAGAGACCTCGACAGGCTGGACAGATGGGTGGATTCCAACGGCATGAGATTGAACACATCCAAGTGCTGGGTTCTGCACATTGGCCACAACAACCCCATGCAGTGCTACAGGCTGAGGTCAGAGTGGCTGGAGAGCAGCCAGGCAGAGAGGGACCTGGGGGTACTGGTTGATGGTAGGCTGAACATGAGCCTGCAGTGTGCCCAGGCAGCCTGTCCTGCATCAGGAACAGTGTGGCCAGCAGGAGCAGGGAGGTCATTCTGCCCCTGGACACTGCACTGGTTAGGCCACACCTTGAGTACTGTGTCCAGTTCTGGGCCCCTCAGTTTAGGAAGGAGGTTGACTTGCTGGAACGAGTCCAGAGAAGGGCAACGAAGTTGGTGAGGGGTTTGGAACACAGCCCTGTGAGGAGAGGCTGAGGGAGCTGGGGCTGCTTAGCCTGGAGAATAGGAGACTCAGGGGTGACCTTATTGCTCTCTACAACTACCTGAAGGGGGGTTGTAGACAGGTGGATGATGGTCTCTTCTCCCAGGCACCCAGTAGCAGAACAAGAGGACACAGTCTCAGGCTGTGCCAGGGGAGGTTCAGGTTGGATGTTAGGAAGAAGTTCTATACAGAAAGAGTGATTGCCCATTGGAATGGGCTGCCTGGGGAGGTGGTGGAGTCGCCGTCATTGGAGGTGTTCAGGAGGAGACTTGATGGGGTGCTTGGTGCCATGGGTTAGCTGTTTGGGTGGGTTGGATTGGTTGATGGGTTGGACATGATGATCTTGAAGGTCTCTTCCAACCTGGTCTGGTTTATTCTAAATTCTAAATAAAGGTTTATTGCTTTGAAATTTATCTTTTCAAATTAAAACTATGTTCAATTGACTCTAATTGGCTCGGCTGTTTATAACAGTAAGGATCTTTGACAGCCAAAGGCTTGTTCCCCTCCAGTCAGATGTAAACTCTGAGCATCAAATGTGACAATGATCTTTGCTCCTTCTTCCTTGTGGTTGAAATTCCCCCTCCGCCCCCCAACATTACCTTTGCCAGCCCAGCCCAGCTGGAAGCAAAGGAAAGCTGTATGTATAGGCAAACTGGACTCTGCAACGGGATGCAAGGAATATGTACAAACTCTCCAGGAGTTACAGTGTTGAGATATAGTCACAACTGCAAACCAGCACAAGAACTCCACTGGTCAAGAACCAGGGGAAGCTACTAGCTTCTCCTTTTTCTGCTATCCCATATCATAGTATCATAGTATCATAGTATCAGTCAGGGTTGGAAGGGACCACAAGGATCATCCAGTTCCAACCCCCCTGCCATGGGCAGGGACACCCCACACTAGATCAGCCTGGCCAGAGCCTCAGCCAGCCTGGCCTTAAACACCTCCAGGGACAGGGCCCCAACCACCTCCCTGGACAACCCATTCCAGGGCTTCACCACTCTCATGGGGAAGAACTTCCTCCTCACCTCCAGCCTCAATCTCCCCACCTCCAGCTTCATTCCATTCCCCCTAGTCCTATCACTACCTGAGATCCTGAGAAGTCCTTCCCCAGCCAAAAGAGAGAAGAGAAAGGAGCAGAGAAAGTTGCTGTTAGACTTAACCCAAACAATGCAGCTAAGGTCAAGCCAAAGGTCAATCCTCTCCAGAGCAGAGAAGCAAGAAGAGAAGAGTGGAATTGGTTTGGCACAAGCAGTGTCATGGTAGATCTCTCTCCAATGGATGGTTTAGAATGATCTCTATTTTCCTTTCCACAGCCAACAGGGATTTATTTACATTTGACTCTGTTCTGCTCAAGATCTGTGAACAATTTTAAAGGCATGGCCTAAAAGTGCCACAATTCCTTTAGCTGTGAGATCTCAAGGGAGGTACAAGGCTGCCTGAGATCCCATGGTGGCAGCTTTTGGCCTCCACAACTCCTACTGACAGAGACTGAGGCAACATGAAGGGAATCCCAGCACACATTGGACACAAGTTCTCTGTCATGCTGATGTTAATGATCTTGATGGAGAGATCATTAGCATGAGAGAGAATTGATATTTTCCTGGTGACATCCTCCAACAGGATGGCATTCAACAAATCCAAGTGCTGCACTCTGGCCACAACAACCCTATGCAGAGATACAGGCTGGGGTCAGAGTGGCTGAGAGCTGCCAAACAGAGAGGGACCTGGGGGTGCTGATTGACAGCTGCTGAACATGAGTCAGCAGCGTGCCCAGGGGGCCAAGAGGGCCAATGGCATCCTGGCCTGCATGAGGAAGAGTGTGGCCAGCAGGAGCAGGGAAGTCATTGTGCCCTGTGCTCAGCACTGGTTAGGCCACACCTTGAGTCCTGTGTCCAGTTCTGGGCTCCTCAGCTCAAGAAGGACATTGAGAGACTTGAAGGTGTCCAGAGAAGGGCAACAAAGTTGGGGAGGGGTTTGGAGCACAGCCCTGTGAGGAGAGGCTGAGGGAGCTGGGGTTGCTTAGCCTGGAGAAGAGGAGGCTCAGGGGAGACCTCATTGCTGTCTACAGCTCCCTGAAGGGAGGTTGTAGCCAGGTGGGGGTTGGGCTCTGCTCCCAGGCAAGCAGCACCAGAACAAGAGGACACAGTCTCAAGCTGTGCCAGGGGAGGTTTAGGCTGGAGGTGAGGAGAAAGTTCTTCACTGAGAGCTGTTGGCCACTGGAATGTGCTGCCCAGGGAGGTGGTGGAGTCCCCATGCCTGGAGGTGTTCAAGAGGGGATTGGATGTGGCACTTGGTGCCATGGTCTAGCCATGAGGTCTCTGGTGACAGCTTGGACCTGATGACCTTTGAGGTCTCTTCCAACCTTGGTGATTCTGTGATACTTCTTCCCTCACCTGCACCTCAAACTCCCACTCTGTAGAGCCTTCCTTTGTGCATGATTAGTCACTGCTTCCTCCTGACAAGATAAACCTACCTCCATTTTTGTCACCATGTCTTCAACAGACCCTGTAACTCTCTGACTTGCTTTGTTCAAGCGGTTCAGCCTTTTTCCTTTCTTTCCTTCTTTCTCACCATCAGAAAGTACCAAGTTCAGGGCTCCAGGGCCCAAGCCAAAGCTGTGCCTTTTCCCTCAGCTCTTTCCTAATGGTAGGCAGAAGTTTTGCAGAGAGCTGTGCTCAAGGCTCAGCCATCTCAGTGTAGCTTTACAATTGTGCAGCATCTCAAAATTCATCCAGCACAACTGAAAGGACAGCAAGGAAAACATTCTGAGACTGAAATTGTGCCACCCTGTGGTTTTGAAGGCAGTTCAGGATCCTGAAAGCACCGCAGAGTGATGCTGCCTTCCCAAATGCAAAATGCAAAAGCTCCACAATTAACTTAGAGATTATTTCCTTTGAATGCTCTGAAAATTTGTTCTCACTGCTCCTGAGGAGTGGTCTGGAGTGCTCCAGCTGAATGGCAGACAGCTGTTGAAATGGAAGTGGATGGAAAGGATGGACACTGGCAATAACACAGCTACAGCAGCTCAGTGCTGGACTCCAGTGTTGAGGAATGGCTTGAATTGCAGGGACATGGTTCTATGGAACAGCTGTTTGATCAGAGTGTGTAGGCCAGACTCCATCTTGTTGTTTACTGCTCACGGCTTAGCTGGTGTGCTGATGCAGCAAGGTCACCACAGCCCTGTGACTGTGCTTGCAGTTTCTCTTAAGAGAGCACCATGTGAAATAGTTACTTACAAGATAGTAGTGTGTGAAACAAAGGATATGTGAAACAAAGAGCTACTGAGAAAGGAGGTTGTGGAGTTGCAGGTAGGCCTAACCACAAGTAGGCTGGATATTATGATGTAACCCTGGACTAATAGCTAATAGAATAATGACACCTGTGCATATTTAGCTGCTGAATATACTGTATAAGCTGTGTTTTCGAACAATGAAGTTGAAGCCTGATTACCAATCATATTGATTGTCTGCTTCCTACTACAACAAATGGTGCCCGAACAGGGACCCTCTTTGCCTGGAGATAAAAGGGACCCCCTCTGCTCCTAAAGGATTCGATCCTGGCCACGGTTGGGTGTAACAGTTTCAGCCCTGCAGCAGCACAGGAGGTGAAAGAGCCAAAGGAACACTGCACCGGTGGGTCAAAAGGGCAGCCGGCAAGCAGAAAGGAAGGCTCTGCACCTTGGATGCACTTACAGAAGTGATCCAGCCAAGATCCACTGCCGACACCTCAGGAAAAGCTGCAAACAGCGCTGACGGTAAATACGGAGAGGCGAGCAGCGTGTGATCTATTTAAGTGCCTTTTAGAGAAGCGGTGTGTCAAGGATATAGACCTTAGGAAGGAATTACCAGGATTGTTTACTTATGGTACTGCTAAAGGGTGTTTTCAGGACCCTAACAGTGTCTTTGAAGAAGGAGAATGGTGTAAGTTAGGAGATAAGTTTTTTGACAAACTGTGGGACTGGGTTACCATCAAGCTGCAAAAGCCGTGGTGAGAATGCATGAACTGTGTTAAAACCTATGAACTGGAACAGCGAATGGCTGCTGCAGCTCGAGCAACTTTGTCAGGACGAGATGCAGCGCCAGGTGTATCCGAGTTGCAGCTGAAAAATGTGCTTGAAAACTATCAACCGATCGACCGGGGCCGCCCCCGATACATCTTGTGGCCAGCCCCCACCACTGCCGTTTGCACCCAGCAGGAAAAAGCCGAAAAAAGGCAGCTCAGTGTGTTCGACCCCTTTTATCAACACCTTCCTCTGACATCGCCAGCAAGGGCTCGGATTCAGAAGACAACACCGGCAGCGAGGAATTCAAACAGCGCCGACTTTGCTTTACGGCCCCTCTTAGAAAAAATGGAGTGCTTGGAGGCTCGCAATTATGGCGTTCTTGTGACCGCATCCCTCCCGCGACCTCCGCTGACCCCCGCGGAGACCGACGGCTCCGACCAAGGCGGTACCGGCTGACGCACCACCGACACCGACAGTACCGACAGTAGCAGCGGCCCAGCGGCGGCCACGGCACCACCCCCCACCCCTTTCCCCCGCAGCGGCTTCAGCTGCACTACTCTGCTCTGATTTAAAGCGACAGTACTCATTTTGTCATTTCTGATTGTAATGCCTTTCAGAGATTTGTTATTTAGAGTTTTGCTAAGATTTTCTAATAAGCGTAATGAATGGTAAGCATTTGGTATTTACAGGTACTTGGTACATAGTAATTGCAGTAAGGTGTAAGCACTTTGTCATGACTTCACATTGTATGATGTTCTTTTGGTTCAAACCTTTTTAATTGTGTGCCTTCCAAAGGAGCTCCAGGTAATATAGTTAAGGAATGTATAGACAGGTTTTCATTTTGGAAAGTGTTCTTTAGTTAATGTAACAACTTTATTTCTGTTTAGACACTGATTTGATGGATTAATTTTAACATAGTTCTTTAAGGTTTTAAGGATTTTTGGTATTAGCATAAGTTGGGGGGGGAGGGGGGGGGGAAGGGAGAATACCCCACAGCAAAAAGAAGTTTTAATGGTACCAATAAGAGATTAGTATTACCAGGGTGAGCAAAAATGTTATTATGTGTAATTTTATGTTGGGCAAAGCAATGAAGCTCTTTTTGCTCTTGCTGCTTGCCTGCAAGTTTTCTGTCTGTGAAGCTAGAGCCTGGCCAGATCTACCTTTACAGATGAAAGAAATCTTGCTACCATTAAGCAATTTATGATTTTTGACCATCCTAGAGAAAATAAAAATGCAACATACCCCTAAAGCAGATTGTAAAACAGTGTTAAGGATTGCATTTATGTTTTAATCTTTGCAATGTGTTCAGGCATAATCAAGTCTTTTTTGTCAATAAGAGCAGTGAAATGCAAAGATCAGAACTATTAAGATCTAAATTCTTTTTTCACAATGTCTGTTATCTTTGACCATGTATGATGCCAGCTCTGTTAAAACATTGTTACTAGTTCAACTTAAGCTTTGTACCTTGTTGGACAACAAACCACAGAAGATTTTAACGGATGTAAAAGGTCCCGTTAAGATTAATGGACAACCGGTTGGAGCACTTCTGATTGGACGTTCATCTGCCAGCATGTCAGGATTACAGATTCTCACAGGACTGATTGATGCTGACTATCATGGAATTATACAAATAATGGTACAGACATTGTTGCCTCCAATAGTAATTCCAAAAGGAGCTAAAATCGCTCAACTTGTTCCATTGCCAAACCTTGCAGCAGCAATTGCTCCTGGACCGCAGCAAACACGAGGGGACAAAGGTTTTGGCTCTACAGGACCCTTGACACTGTTAACCGTGGAACTGGGACAACGACCAAAAAGACCAGTGACTGTATCTTATCAAGGTCAGAAGATCAAACTGATAGCTCTTTTGGACACTGGAGCTGATGTAAGCATTGTTTCACAGCATTTGTGGCCAGAACATTGGCCTTCATATTCATCTGCCGCCTCGATTGCTGGAGTTGGAGGAGTGACTTACGCCTTGAAATCTCCAGTTCTACAGATCAACACAGAAGACAAAAAGGGTTACCTGTATAGTTTCTATATTGCCTTTGCCAGATGGAGTACAAGCATTGATTGCATGTGACGTTTTAGCCCAAATAGGGATGGTGCTATCATATAAGAACAGTTTACACAAGGACATTTAAGACTATCAACTAGTCCATGGAATACTCCAATTTTTGTCATCAAGAAGAAGTCTGGCAAGCATCGCTTGTTGCATGATTTGCGAGCAGTGAATGAGCAAATGCATGCTATGGGTGCTTTACAGCCTGGACTTCCAAATCCAGCCCTGATACCTGAGAATTAGTCAATTTCAATCATTGACCTAAAGGACTGTTTCTTCACCATCAGACTACACGAGGAAGATATGCAACGTTTTGCATTCACTTTGCCATCTTTTAATCGTGAAGCACCAGCGCAACGCTTCGAATGGACTGTGTTGCCGCAAGGCATGAAGAATTCGCCTACTTTGTGTCAGTTGTACGTTGATGCAGCTTTGCAGCCACTCAGAAAGGAATGGCCAGAGGTGATTATTTATCACTATATGGATGACATTTTGTTTTCACAATCGACTTTGTTTTCAGAAGCACAAAAGGACCAAATTGTGCATCAATTGCAATCCTGTGGACTTGTTGTTGCCCCAGAAAAGATTCAAGGAAAGAGTCCGTGGAACTATCTGGGATGGAGAATCACGGAGCAAGCTGTTCAACCTCAGGAACTTACTGTGAATCTTAATATTAAAACCTTACATGACATACAACCTTTGATGGGAGACCTGCAATGGCTGAGATCTGTTGTGGGAATTCCCAATGATCTCCTGAATTCTTTGCGACCACTGTTAAAAGGCAGCGACCCATCCAAGCCTGTGCACATTACATCGGAACACAAGGTGGTGCTACAGCACATCGTGACAATGGTTGCTACAACTACAGTACATCGTTGTGTGGACAATTTGCCTTTGGACTTAACAATCTTGTATGGTCCACGAGCACTCTTGGGGGCTGTTACTCAGCTCTTAAAGAAAACAGGGAAGACAGGGGATAACCACGACTGTCCTGGAATGGATATTTCCACCTTTACAACCAAAAACAACCATACAACAAAAAATTCTGACTTTGGTAGATTTTATTGTTCGAGGTCGTACTAGAATCCTACAGATGAGCGGACAACCTCCGCACACGATTTATGTTCCCATCCATAAGCATGAATTGCAGTGGTATCTTACCAACTCGACAGCCTTACAATCTGCGCTGCTGGAGGATGGATCGAGCATACAGTTGGAATCATTAAAGAATGTTACTTTGGCTTGGATGCAGAATCAGCATTGGATTGCTGTTCCCAAGTGATCAGAGCAACCCTTGACAGATGCAGTGGCAGTATTTACTGACGCAGGAAAACGATCTCGGAAAGCAGCTGCCACGTGGAAGGAAGGAGAGGACTGGCATTATCAACTATTAGAAGCAGAACCTACAGATTCATTGCAAACTCTAGAACTTTTTGCTGTTGTTTGGGCTTTGACTCATTGGCTTCATGACCCTATCAATATAGTGACTGATTCTCTGTATGTGGCAGGAGTAGCCAATCGCTTTGAGGAAGCAGAAATAAGGGACTTGAAAAATCAGCTACTGAAGCAGACCATATATTGTGTTAAATCATCTCTGTGTTTCTGGAGACTGTAATGAACCACCAATAAGTCGTCATTATGTGAAAGAAGCACAGAAGCCAGGAATGGCATTAATGAAGGTCTATTACCGTGATCCAGAGACAGGACAATGGCTAGGGCCCACTGATGTTGTCTTTGTGGGGAGAGGTTATATGTGTATTACTACCCCTACAGGTACGCAGTGGATCCCTAGTCGGTGGATTAAACCAGCTCCAACACACAACAGCAGACCTGAAGACTCAGCTGACGAGCCACGCAGCGACGATGATGTTACCTGAACAGAACAAGATGTGTTTGTTGGTGTTTTTTGTAATGACATTGCTGGGTTCTGGGTTGTCTCTGCTAACAAAAATCAACCCAAGGACTAATGTGTGGGTTTCGTGGGCTAACCAGACGGGTAATTTGGATTGCTGCTTAAGTCTGCAATCTGCTGCAGAACCCTTTAAGACACGTTTGGTGGGTGTTCCTGATTTTGACTATCAAGTGTTTCAGAATCCTAGTGTTTATGGTGATTGTTCAAAGGATACTCACACCTCCGATTGTGCCGCAGGACTTATTATGGACAGATGGGCAGAGTCCAACGGCATGAGATTGAACACATCCAAGTGCCGGGTTCTGCACATTGGCCACAACAACCCCATGCAGTGCTACAGGCTGGGGTCAGAGTGGCTGGAGAGCAGCCAGGCAGAGAGGGACCTGGGGGTGCTGGTCGATGGTAGGCTGAACATGAGCCTGCAGTGTGCCCAGGCAGCCAAGAGGGCCAATGGCATCCTGGCCTGCATTAAGAACAGTGTGGCCAGCAGGAGCAGGGAGGTCATTCTGCCCTTGTACACTCCACTGGTTAGGCCACACCTTGAGTCCTGTGTCCAGTTCTGGGCACCTCAGTTTAGGAAGGAGGTTGACTTGCTGGAGTGTGTCCAGAGAAGGGCAACAAAGTTGGTGAGGGGTTTGGAACACAGCCCTGTGAGGAGAGGCTGAGGGAGCTGGGGTTGCTTAGCCTGGAGAAGAGGAGACTCAGGAGAGAGCTCATTGCTCTCTACAACTACCTGAAGGGAGGTTGTAGACAGGCAGAGGTTGGTCTCTTCTCCCAGGCAGCCAGCACCAGAACAAGAGGACACAGTCTCAGGCTGCGCCAGGGGAAGTTCAGGCTGGAGGTCAGGAGGAAGTTTTACACAGAGAGAGTGATTGCCCATTGGGATGGACTGCCTAGGGAGGTGGTGGAGTCGCCGTCACTGGAGGTGTTCAGGAGGAGACTTGACAGGGTGCTTGGTGCCATGGGTTAGTTGATTAGGTGGTGTTGGGTGATAGGTTGGACGCGATGATCTTGAAGGTCTCTTCCAACATGGTTTATTCTATTCTATTCTATTCAAGGACTGAATGTTACCTTACCCTGGGACCCGCTAGGACTGCAACTGTTGGGCTCTGCACGAATTGGCAACGCATCTCATAACTGGACTCGTACGTGTGTTGTGTTTGGGGATGGGTATCGAGAGCAGAAGGGTGTTTATGTTGTTATGCCTTTCCTTCAGGAAGGCTATCAGGTTAATGGTACTTATTGTGGATGGAATGATAGGTTTCAGGGTCAGGTGGACTTTGTGAATGTGAATAATGGGACAGTGAACGTGACAAATGGGACAGTGTTTGGTTTGGTGCTTATGGAGCATTAGAGTTTGGTCAAACTGTGCAAAAAGAAAGCAGGGGAGATGTGTCTCTTTTATGGAACAATGCTACAGCCAAGGCTCTGCCTCCTGGAATCTTTTTGCTTTGTGGTGACAGAGCATGGCAGGGTATACCAAAAAATGCCTATGGAGGTCTGTGTTATTTGGGCAAACTTACTCTATTTGCCCCTCGGTATCGAGATTGGTTAAACATCACTGCAATACTGCGCCATCGACAAAAATGATCTTTGCACTATCTGGGTGATAGTTGTGATGATGATGTAGCTTTGTGGTCAGTTACAGCGAACACTTTTGCTCCTTTGCTTCTTCCTCATCTTGCTGCTAAGCAGGTTAAGGCAAATTGAGAAATTAGCTTGCTGGTCAATTAAACAAGCTAATGTTACTACTGAAGTTTTAGATCAATTGCTTGTAGATCAAACTAGTTTCAGGCATGCACTGTTACAGAATAGAGCTGCTGTTGACTTTTTGCTTTTAGCTCATGGTCATGCTTGTGGAGATTTTGAAGTCATGTGTTGTTTTAATTTGTCTGACCACAGTCAGTCGATTCATAAAAAGCTTGCTTGGTTAGAAAATCATACTCAATCAATTGTTAAAGATGTTAATCCTTTTGATCAATGGTGTCGATCTTGGTTTGGAGATTTGTCTCCTTGGTTGTTAGCCTTGCTCAAAGAAGGTTTACGATGGATTGCTGTTGTTTTCTTGGTTCTGCTTCTGTTGCGTATTGCCTATGGATGTGTTATGTGAAGTGTAAATGAGGTAACATCTCGAGTTTTTCTTGCACAAGAGAAAAAGGGGGGAATTGTTGAGGAATGGCTTGAATTGCAGGGACATGGTTCTATGGAACAGCTGTTTGATCAGAGTGTGTAGGCCAGACTCCATCTTGTTGTTTACTGCTCACAGCTTAGCTGGTGTGCTGATGCAGCAAGGCCACCACAGCCCTGTGACTGTGCTTGCAGTTTCTCATAAGAGAGCACCATGTGAAATAGTTACTTACAAGATAGTAGTGTGTGAAACAAAGGATATGTGAAACAAAGAGCTACTGAGAAAGGAGGTTGTGGAGTTGCACGTAGGCCTAACCACAAGTAGGCTGGATATTATGATGTAACCCCGGACTAATAGCTAACAGAATAATGACACCTGTGCATATTTAGCTGCTGAAGATGCTTTATAAGCTGTGTTTTCAAACAATAAAGTTGAAGCCTGATTACCAATCATATTCATTGTCTGCTTGATGCTTCCCACCGCAACACAGACCTTTAC